>PVIU01001594.1:0-205890 GCA_004026605.1 Ondatra zibethicus | reverse complement strand
CCCAAGGTGCAGTTGAAGAGCAGAAGGTGGGAGAAGATGAGTTAGGAAGTTAGGACCGTGAGGGGCTGGTCCACCTACTGAGACAGTGTGCCTGAACTAATGGGAGCGCACCAATCCAGCTGGACTGGGACTGAATGAGCATATGATCAAACCAGACTCTCTGAATGTGGCGGCGAAAGTTGGCAGATGGAGAACCCACCAACAATGACACCAGGACCTATCTCTTCTGCATGTATTATCTTTTTGAGAACCGAGTCTTTTTTAATGCACGCCTTCCTAGGCCGGGAGGGATGGGGGTGGGCCTTGGACTTCCAACAGGGCAGGGCACCATGCCCTCTTTCAAGGAAGAAGGGGGAGGGAGGAGGGTGGGTAGGTAGTGGGAGGGGACCGGGAGAAGGGGAAGAAAGGTAAAAATTTTATTTCTTTAATTATGTTTTTGAATGGAAAAAATAAAACAAAACAATGTATGAAAAAAAAAGAGTTTCTGTTGCTGTTACGGTAACAGAAGAGTGTCTGTTACCATAACCATGGTAACCCTTAGAAAGGAAAACATTTAATTGGGGCTGACTTATAGTTCAGAGGTTTAGTCCATTGTCATCATGGAGGGAAAGTGGCACACAGGGAAATATGGTGCTGGAGAGGTAGCTGAGAGTTCTACATCAGGATTAGCAGGCAGCAGAAAAAGAGAATGACACTGGGTCTGGCTAGAGCATCTGAAACCTCAAAGCCCACCCCAGTGACACACCTCCTCCAAAAGGCCACACCTACTAGTGTTACTCCCTGTTGACCTATGGAGGGCATTTTCATTCAAACTACCACATAGGCAAGTACTGCCAGTGGCTACACTCCTAGCCTTAGAAAAAATTTCTGGAGAAAGAGAAATGTGAGTCCTTATTTGACAATAAAATGCCAAACTATTTTCTGAACGTGTACACCTATAATCAGTGTAGAAGAACTAAGTTGTTCCACATCAATGCTGACTTTTGCTATTGCTTATATTTGAGCATTCTAGTTGGTAAAAAAGAATTCCTCACTGTAGTTACAATTTGTATTTCTCTATTTTAGTGGTGGTAAATACCTTTCCATGTGCTTGTCAGCTGTTTGAACATTTTTAATTTACCGGTTCACTTTGTCTAGTCTCCTTCTGCAGTCTTTTCATACTAGTCTATAGCCCACCACTGTATACTCTGCATAGTTATTCCCACTGGATGCTGTGTTATGTCTTCTGCCATTCCAGGACTTCTTTGTCTACTTCCCCTTCTAGACGTTACTTTTGTTTTCAAAATCAGTACTAAGACACATTTCTCTAAATATTTTTAGGTTTTATTACATTTAGGACCCTAATATACTTGAACTAACTGGATTCTGATCATGTCACAAGGAAGGTAATTTTATTTTTGTTTGTCATAGAGTATTTTAATAATGTCATATAAGCTTCCATAAAATTACTGTTCCATATTTAGGACAGACCTTGTTTTACTTTCTTCCTTAATCTCCTATAAACACTGTGCATACAGAAAATACAAGTCACATTATATTGTCAGATGTGCAAGAGGATGGAAAAAGTTTAGATGACCATATCTAAATACAATACATTGTAATAGGGTTGAGCTATCGTAAAAGAACTGATGCATGTAGCTTCTATCATATCCTTTCCAGGGAACAGTATAATACAAAAATCTTACCTAGTCAATACAAAATATCAACTAGACAGTTATCATACTAATGAAAAACTAGAAAACAATAGAAGTATTTAAAATTCTTGTATATTGGAGAGGTATGAAAGAAAATAGCCCCCAAAGGGAGTGGCACTATTAGGAGATGTGGCTTTGTTGGAGTGGGTATAGCCTTCTTGGAGGGTGTGTGTCACTGTGGGGGCAGGTTTTAAGGTTTCCTATGCTCTTAATACCACCCAGTGACTCAGCTGACTTCCTGTTGTCTGCAAGAGGTAGTACTATCAGCTCCAGCACTACATCTGTACAGAACCAAATTCTTCATTATGATGATAATGCCCTGAGCCTCTAAAACCGTAAGCCACCCCAATGAAATGTTTTCCTTTGTAAGGGTGGCTGTGGTCATGGTGTCTCATCACAGTAATAGAAAATAAGACATAATAAGTTGGTACCAGGGACTGGGTTATTATTATGATAGGCCGGACCATGTATTTGTTTGGAGTAATTTAAACTTTGGGACTTTGGGTTTGGAAAGCAATGGAATATTTTAAGTACTGCTTAATGGCTATATGGTGTGGAATATTAGTTGAAGATGTGATACATTTGTTTATGCTATGGAATATTTGTTTAATGATACAACTTTTTAATGTTGCATTTGTTTTACTCTGTGAAGGTGTGTTATTTTGCCTGTCTAAAACACCTGGTTAGTCTATAAAGAGCTGAATGGTCAATAGCTAGGCAGGAGAGGGATAGGTGGGGCTGCCAGGCAAAGAGAATAAATAGGAGAAAAAGAGAAGGGGGAGTGACAAAAGGAGAGGAGGATGTCAGAGGCCAGCCACCCAGTCAGCTACTGAGTAAGAAGTAAAGAAAGTTAGAATAAAGAAAGATAAGCCCATAGGCAAAAAGTAGACGGGATGATTTTTGTTAAGAAAAGCTGGCTAGAAATAAGTCAAACTAAGGCCAGACATTCATAAGAAAGAATAAGTCTCTATGTGATTATTTGGGATCTGGGTGGTGGGCTCCCCAAAGAGTAAAGAATAACAAACAAACAAAACATCAATAACAACATGGAAGACAGTGGTGCTGAATGTCATTGATGAACTGTGGGAACTTGGCTCAAGAGGTTACAGAGAAGAATATGGGTATGTTTCCTAGTGAATATTCTTGTGATATTTTGGTGAAGAAAGTGGCTGCCTTTTGTCCTTGTCTGAAGAGTCCACCTAAGGCTAAAATGAAGAGTTTTGGATTAATTCTGCTTAATTAATCTCAAAAAAATCTCAAAACAGCCTAGAATAGACTCTGTCAAGTGGTTTGTAGTGATAATTCTAATGAGATTTATAATTAAAAGAAGCAAGCTGAGCAGATTAATACAAAATAAAAATTTTGAGGTGAAAAAGAGCACCAGGAAGTGGAATGCAGCAAAATTCTGTGTTCAAGAAGATAGATAGATTAAGAACTGGAAAAAAAGGAGTGGTGACCTCAGGGCAAGATTCACCCTGCTAAATTTACAATTTGTGAAAAGTAACTAAAGAAAAGCTTAGAAGCATGTGTAGTGGGGGCACACCTTTAATTCCAGCACTAGAAAGGCAGAGGCTGGTGGATCTCTGAGTCTGAAGCCAGCCTGGAAGACAGAGCAAGTTTCAAGGTAGCCAAACTTAGGCAGTGAAAGACAGTTTGTGAAGACATAATTGAATGAGAGGGCCATGTTCAGTCATAGCCAACAGTAGAACTTGGCAGCTTTGGCCATAAGGTTCTGGCTTTAGAGTCAAGGAGAGAAGAAAGGAGTTGTGGAATAAAGCTGCTGAGGCCAGGCCTGTGCGAGGGGTGTTCCTGAACTGAGGCCTAGAGAGGTCATTGTGTGAAGCTGAGAGATTGAAGCCTGGATTGCTTTGGTGACCCCAAGATGTTAAAGACATGCCAGAACTGTAGGATACCTTCTGAGGAAAGTTGCTACCAGGGTGTGGAGCCAGTCCAAAAGAAAGAAGAGTGTTGCAGTCAAGAAAGCTGAAGAGACTTGGAGATCTGAAGAGTGCTTTGACATCAGACATGGAGTTGCTGAGTTTAGAGTGTGCCCAGCTGGTTTTCAGTGTGGATTTTGTCCAGTGTTTCCTTGCTATGCTCCCTTCCCTGCATTTTGGAATGGTAATGTATATCCTGTGTCATTATATGCTGGAAATATATGATCTGCTTTTTGATTTTGATTTTTACATGGGAATTACAGTTAAGAGATTGCCATGTGTCTCAGAAAAGACTAAATTTTGAAAGAAGTTTGAGACTGTTATAGACCGTGGGAACTTTGGAAGGTTGCTGCAGGAGCTACTTCAACTCCTTCAGCCAATAGCCTTTAAGATACCAGCCCACTGGGGCGTGGTCTCTTTAGTTTTAAAAAGCAGCGGTAGTCGTGTGCTCGCTCTCTTGCTTGCGGCTTCCGGCTGTTAGACTTCGTTCCTGATCGTGCAGAAGGCTGTTGTCTGGGACGGTGATCTGTAAGTTTTTCCCTTTAAATAAATAACCATTTTATTAATCACAATTCCAAACTGGTGTGGGATTGTTTTATGACTTACGCCTTCATCTGGCACCCAATATTTGGTTTTAACCCCCCCCCCCCCGCTTGGCTGCTTGCCGCCAGCTTGGCTTGGCACGAGGCCTCCCTCAGCTGCCTCCCCACATGGATTTAAACTCCACGTCTCCCGGGTTCCACAGTCTCTGCCTGCCTGGTTTGCTCTTTTCTGAGCGGTTTTTAAATCCCCCTTGCAGCGCAGTGCTTAAGCAGAACGAGTCAGAGCACAAGTGGTTGCCGAACGATGCAACCCCTTGGGGCGCCTCTGTTACGTGGAGGCATACGCGGCTTCCAGGTTGCTGTTCTCTACCCCTGGATTCTGGGTTTCTGGTTCCGTGTATGGAACTGATTTAATTACATTTACTTTGTTGAGCAACTCATATTTCCCAGTTTTTAACAAATACTAAGGCAGACATTGAAACGGGACACCGTTTCTGTCATCTTTGCATTGGTTCTTTGTGACTTGGCAACAGCGCTACCTGCTGGATAATAGGTAATATGGCAGTTTTCATTTCCATTGCAACTTTTACTGCTTTCTTTACTAGTACAATGGATTATATCATGCAAGGTTTATATGACTATGGGGATACCTCAATTTATTGGTTACTAGGTTTCAGTTTTCTTCTCCATATTCTATCATTAAGTAAGAATAGGGCACTCCTAAGAACAATACAATCTTTACGGACTAATAATGAACGGCTAGTTGAAAGGATTAAAATTATTGAAAATCAGAGGTTATCTGAACAACTGGATATTATGATAGGCAAAATTGACTCCATATCCAAGGGTACTAGGAAGTTACCCGAAAGGGTTCACGCTGTTGAATTTGACTTTCAGAAGTTATCACAAAGTTTTGATAAGGTAACAGACAGAATGTACCTCCTGATGGAATAATAGATTGGTATTTGTGATTGTTTACAGACAATTACATTGGTATAGATTCTTGTATATTGATACAAAGTTAAATTATATTGAATATTGTATGCATGCATACTTCTACCTCTGTTCAAAACATTTTTTATGTATTGATACATATATATTTTACCATATTGCAGTGTACATTTCTGCCTGTGATCAAGATACTTTTACACTGTTTACATTTGGAGGTCATTGTCCTCATTTATTGCACAGTTGTTTATTGTCTTAGTCTTTAAGTTAGATAGGTATTAAGAATTATAGATCAATAGTCATCTATGTTTGTCATACTTATAGTTACACTAATCAGGTTCTTTAGATACAAAGAGATTATATTCTGTATAGATAGATAATCTTCAACCACTTCAGCCACTGTGGAACATGGAATTTAAATAACTTAGGGTTTTGTTGACATGAGACATAATTGCTCCTGGCAGCACCGATCTATTCCCTAGAGAATATTGAGCACCAAAGACACTGCACTTGGAGCCTATTTTCTTCTTGGCAAAAACTGGCCTTTGGGCAAAGAAATGCCCATGCCTCAACCACTGACAAGATATAGTATCCAAAAATGGATAAACAGAACTGTCAAATCTTGCCAAGACAGTGTAAGACAGTTTTGAAAAATTTCTTGCCTTTGAAAATGGTCTGTCAGTTATTCTAGGCCATAGCCAAAGTTGGTCACTTCAATGTTGCAAAATGAGACTTTGGGGTGATTGCTCAGGTAGCTAATTGTCTCTGTCATATATTGCTTGCTTTGGAAGCTACTTGATTGTACTTCCTGCCTGCTCAAGTAATATTATCTCCCTTCTCAGGCCTTCAATAGGGTTGAAGATTAGATAATCATAGCTACCATCCTCTTATGATCTAACCAAGCCATCTCCAATACAAGACTTAAACTCCTTAGGATAGAATGTTTATTAAAACATTTAGCGTATGTTCCTTGCTTAATATTGTTTATGCTGATTGTAATTCTAATCTTATACTTGATATCTGTTCCTAATATATATTGTTTTGTATTGGGTTTGGAACTCTCTTACTTAAACAAAAGGGGGAGGTGGTGCAGGAGCTACTTCCGCTCCTTCAGCCAATAGCCTTTAAGATACCAGGCCATTGGGGTGTGGTCTCTTTAGTTTTAAAAAGCAGCAGTAACCGTGTGCTCTCTCTCTTGCTTGCGGCTTCCGGCTGTTAGACTTTGTTCCTGATCGTGCAGAGGGCTGTTGTCTGGGACGGTGATCTGTAAGTTTTTCCCTTTAAATAAATAACCATTTTATTAATCACAATTCCAAACTGGTGTGGGATTGTTTTATGACTTAGGCCTTCAGAAGGTGAACTAAATGTATTTTGCATTATGATATAGCTATAAGTCTTTAGGTTCCAGGGAGTGGAATGCAATGGTTTGAAAGAAAATGGCCCCCAAAGGAAGTGAAACTATTAGGTGTGGTCTTGTTGGAAAAAAATGTGTCACTGTGTAGGTGGACTTTGAGGTCTCTTTGGCCTAAGCTTCCCTCGGTATCTCTGTCAGTGAACTTCCTGTTGCCTGTAAGATGTAGCACTCTCGGCTCCAGCACCATGTCTGCCTGCGTGCCACCATGCTTCTCATCATGATGATAATGGACTGAACCTCAGAAACTGTCAGGAGTCACCCCAATTAAATGTTTTCTTTATAAAAGTTGCTGTGGTCATGGTGTCTCTTCACAGCAAAACAAACAAACAAACAAAAAACCCCAAGAAATATATACATGTTCAACCTGGGACATGTTTGAGGGTGCCAGAAAGAGTATATACTGTCTATTTTTAAAAAAAAATCCACATTTTTAGATGATATAATAAATACATCAAAACATCCTAGAATACAGGGGTGCAAACTGAAGTCCACAGAAAATGAAAAAAGCCACACCTATGTTGAAGATTCTCCAAGGCTGACTAATTAGAAATTCATTGATTATGGAGAGCTGAAATGTCACAGATCCAGAGGCAAATGATCCTGAGCTAACTTTGCAATAGCTATTAATTGCCTGCCTGCCTGCTCCTGACCTACTATTCTGTGACTATCACTTGAAATTTGGGGAGATGTATTAACTTAATTGAGCATCAGCTTTCTTTCACCAACCCAAAAGTAATGAATTTCATCAGATAACATGTAAAATCCCCAGCACAGATTTCAAGCTTTGCTATATTCCACCTTCTGGTGTTTCCACCAACTATTTGAAAAGCATCTTTCTTTTCTTCTGTAACAACAGAAATTTCATGAAGTTTCATTAGTGAAACTATTACCATGTTAAAACATGGTATGTGGGAAAGCTTAAATCTGTTCTCCTAGAGTGCAGCCACTCATATTTGGCTCCTGAATAACCCATCTTATTCCCTTTGAGGTGAGGGTTTTTACATCTACAGATAGCCTTCTGTGATAGCTTTCACTGCTACTGCTTTTCCCATGACCCTCTTGGTTTTCTTTCCACATGTCTGGATCTTATTTCTCATATCTGCAGTGCTCTACTGGTCAATTCTTTTAAGTCACTCCTGCTCACAGGGCTTTCCCTTAATCTGCTTTGCTGTTCACACAGTGTAAACCATACCATTCTTTCTTATGATTTTTAATACTTCATGTCTATAAAACATTTGGTAAACTGACTCCACATAAAACCTGAGAGGACTTTAAAAAGGAATTCTAGAAGAAAAAAATAGAGAGAGTTTAACACAGCTTTTGCTGTTTGCTGGCGGCGTGCTGCAAAAAGCTTTTCCTGACTCAGCAGCCTTAGCAGAAAAATGATGTGTGGTTTTAAAACGCAAACAACAACAACAACAACCACCCCCCCCCAAAAAAAACAAAAAAACGCTGCTTCCTGGGTGGTGCACCAGAGCAAACTCCGGCTATGAAGCATTTCAATGGCTTTTATGGGACTGAATGTTTGTGTGCCCACTTGGGATCAGGAAGAAAGTACTCTGAGACCATGCCAATGGCTCAGTGCTCCTGCCTGGGCAGATGGCAGGATCAGGTCTACTAGGCGTGCACAAGCAGGAGAGCATGGCGGATTTTTGCCACCATACACAGAGATGTTTCCAGGCTGTGCAGTGCTCTGCATGGCAGATTTGGCTGTAACTCAAATAAAAAGAGTTTATGTGCTGCATGCTCATTTTCAGAGTTAAAGTGCTGACTGCGGTTCCTACCTAGCAGCCCCAGAGCTAGCAAAAATGGTATGTACACCATTTTGAAATTGGAAAGAGGCGGAGCCAACATCCAGAACAGCTGCAACCAAGCTGCTTAGCATTTTAAAAGCTCTTCAAGACAGTAGACAATTAAGGACAATACAATAGGACAGATTCAGACATAAAAGACCTCTAAATGGGTCACAGTGTTAGATAAAGTACATAGGCTTGGGAGAGAGAAAAAAAGAGTATAGAAAGTCATAAAATAAAGTTAATGCTTTAAAAAAAAGGGTAAAGTCTTTAAAGAGACAGAGTACAGATAATAATAAAGAAAAAAATAAGCCACGTAAAAATGGAAAACTCACAGAGAGTCCGGATTCTATATATTATTGTGTTTTCTTTAATTTTTTTGACTGTGAAGGAGCTAAGTACAGAGAGAATTTTCACTGTATGTGCTGCTAAGCTAACCCAGCATGTATATTATAAAGATATCTTGACTTCAGAATTTGGGTCTAAGGATATGGTGCTTTGGAAAAGAGGTTCTTCTTTTGTTTTCACAGAGGATGAGACCCTGTGGATTCCTTCTAGAGCAATATGGTATGATAAACCACACCTTCCTGAAAGGTTACCATGAACACCTTCAGAAAATTCACTCAACTGGTGACTTAGATAAACCTAACACATGGGATACAACAAAAATACCTGATTAACAGCGCCCCCATACAGCACGAAGCAGTTTGGAGAGAAAACTGCATCTATACTCCCAAATATTGTTTATAAATATTCTTTTACATTTAAAGGGGGAGATGATATAGATATAATTAATTTGCATTGGTATGAATCTTGGTTTATTGATATAAATTTAAGGTCAATCTTGTTATACGTATATTTCTGCTCTTGATTAAGGTATTGTGATTGTGTAGATCATTTAAAAATGTAATATATAATTAGGAAATATAGGTTGTTAATGGATAATCATGAATAATAGTCAAGCTTGTAGTCATGTTAGTTAGATTTTCTAGATATATAGAGATATATTTCAATGAGATAGGCATTCTTCATATCTTTCAAAGACTACAGAATATGGCATTTAAAATGTTTAAAAAAATTTAGGACTTTTCATGACAATGAGACACGTCTGCTCCTGGCAGCACCAGCTACTTCAAGAGGAAGATGGGCATCGAAGAGGCTCCTTATGGAGTTTGATAGCCATTTGGGCAAGAAACTGCTCTTGCCTGGACTGTTGCATAGACTGGACATAAAGAGCCCACAGAGAGAGTACTGCTGAACTTGCCTAAAGGTGAGATGATCCTTCTTCGGAGTTCCTGTTTCATGAAAGAGTCTGCGAGGCATTCTGCCCCTAATAAATAATCTATGAATAAAGTATTTAAATGAACAATGGACAAATTGATATAATTATTGTACTTCCAAGTGGAACGTGTAACAAAAATCTTGGTACTATATTCGTGAAATTAAGAGCAAAAAAAATGTTTGGTCCAACAGTTTAAAAATATTAATCACTTAGGCTAGATGCACAAATTAATAATTGAAGATGTAATTTGTTTGCTCAAAGTCCTTGGTTCAATCTCTAATATCATCAAAATAAATTATTCAGAAACGACTATTTATAAAGACTTATGGCCACTACCATAAATGATCACCTCTAGACAGTGCATTATCCTTTAGCATATCAAGGGCAATGGACATAATTTTAAAAAGAGAAAAATAGAAAGTGAGGGACTGTCACTGTTTCAGACCAAAATGCCCCTACATGCTTCTCTTTTGAAGGGTTCTTCCTTAATTGGTGGTGCTCTTTAAGGAACCCTAGGTGAGGTAAGGTCTACTGTATATTGGGGATGCCACCAAAGTGAGCCTATGATGGTTTCCACTTGGTTCTGTTTTATGGTTCACCATGATGGCAACTGTTTCCACGTTTCTGAACTGTGAACTGAGCTGCTCTACACGCCTTCTCTGCCATGATAGGTTGAAAACTTTCAAAACTTTCAGTCATAATAAATCTTTGCTAGCTTAAGTTTATTTTATGTCAGATCATATGATCAAAGTGATGCAGAAGTAACTAATTAGGGATGAAAGGAGCCACTTGCTGACAGAATTACTAAATTGATAGTTATTATGAGCCAGGTGGTCAGAAGTCTCAATACATAATTTACATGTGCAATATCTCAAAGTAAGAAAAGCCTAAAAGCATTTGCTTGAATACTAATACTGAAAAAATACATAAGGATGCATACAAAGAAAAAACTTTATTATATCCTTAGAGTGATAAAAATAAAAGTACACATTTTGTACCTGCTATTATAAAACTATAATTATTCTGTTTACGCTTGCTCGTGCTATTATAACTTAACTGTCTAGTCATTAGTCCTCACAGGTACATAGTACAGCATATAACTTGTCTGCTCAGTGACCTGGGTTCAGTTTCTACCATCAGCAAAATAACAGTATACTATGAACAACAGTCACTGTCAATTTTCATGGGGTAATGTGCAATGGGCTTTAATTTTAACATTCATGTGCAAAATAGTATCTGAAAGTAAGTCCCACAAAACTTAGAAGTGACTCTGAAACCTAAAATGGCTCTTCATGGAATATTAGAGCAAAACATCCAGATATAGTATGGTGGCTTGAAAGAAAATGAACCCCAAAGGGAGTGGCACAATTAGGATGTATGGCCTTGTTGGAGTAGGTGTGGTCTTGTTAGAGTAAGTGTGTCACTGTGGAGGAGGGCTTTGAGGTCTTATATATGCTCAAGCCACACCCAGTGAGACAGTCTACTTCCTGTTGCCTGCAGGATTCTCAGCTACTTCTCTAGCACCATGGCTGCCTGCACACTGCCATGTCTCAACATGATGAAAATGAACTGAACCTCTGAACTGTGAGTCAATTAAATTAAATTAACCTCAATTAAATGTTTTCCTTTATAAGAGTTACTATGGTCATGGTGTTTCTTCACAGCAATAGGAACCCTAATGAAGACACATAATTCTAAGTCTTACCCAAACAATGTGGCTTCTCACAAATTATGCCTCAATAAGAAGAAAAGCTCCAAAATAAACAACAGCTCTGAAGATGAGACAGCATGACAAAAAAAAGCCCTTAGAAAATAATGTGAATGCAGGTTCAAAACATTGAGATACTTCTGTATAAGACATCCATGATTATAATGTAGTCTACCATTCCATGTTCATTACTAATTACTACACTTTATTTTTAAACATTCCTTTGAAGATCACTACATCTGGAGGCGAGGGTCAGCAAGCATGGCAACAAGTCAAATACTAGCTGTCTCTCATTGGCAAGACCTAACTTATACATCAGCCTGAAATTTCCACACTCTTTGCTTCCCAATGGTGGCGCTGGGTGTCTGTTAGGTACTGGGGAAAAAGTGAATTGAATTTTCCAAAGAAGTGGTTTAGGGTGCTTTAACCTCAACTGGTGTTAGAAACCGGACATTGTTTCTTCTTGAAATGTTTGTCTTAGCTTGATAAATTCAAGGTGAAAGAAAAAAGGAAAACTTAGTAAAGATGGTAAATTAGCTCAACTTAATCTTTCTACAAAGCATGTGGATGAGTTACTTTTCTGTTGCTATAATAGGATACTCTGACAAAAAGCAACTTAAAGGAGAAAATGGGTTAAATGGGCTTAAGGTTCCAGAGAGGTTACAGTCCATCACTGTGGCAAAGGCATGTAGCAGAAGCTAGTCTGGCAGGAAGAAGGGTGATCACATTTCATTTGCTCACAGGAAGTAGAAGGAGAACAGGAAGTAGGGCCAGGGTATAGGACTCAAAGCCTGTCTAAGAGACATACTTCCTCAATCAAGGGTCTACCTTTTATAGATTCTATAACCTTCCCAAATAATACTTCCAGCTGGGGACCAATCATTCAAACAAATGAGGCTATTGAGGATATTTCATATTCAATGTATATATGCATATGTCATCACATATATATATTTGTATGTATATATGACAAAATACCATATGACACATAAATTCATAAATGCAACAAAGTATAGGATTAGTATAATTGTTTTAATGACTTCAAGTATCCTCTTTAACCTTTGGAATATCATTCATTTCTTTAAAATTATTAAAGATAAATTATATAGTCAGTCTTTAAGAGGGTAGCGACATTTTTCTTAAAACAGTCCAATCCCATGGTGGCTAATGCTGGTTTTCAACTCAACAGGATCTAAACTCAGCTAGGGAACAAACCTCTCAGCATGTCTACTAGGGAGTTTCTAGACTGGATAATTGATATGGAAAAAAGAAAAAAGCCTACTCCAACTGTGTGCGACACTATTCCGTGCACTGGACTGGATAAAATCACACTGTGAGCTGAGCATGCACCTTTTTCCACTTCCTGACTGTGGCTGCAATGTGACCAGCCGCCTCACAAGTCTGCTGCTAAGATGTCTCCACCAAGGACTGTTCTGACACTGTGAGCCAAGATAAGACTTCGCTTCCTTGCAGGGCAGTGGTGGTATGTGCCTTTAATCCCAGCACTTGGGAGGCAGAAGCAGGTGAATTTCTGTGAGTTCGAGCTAGTTCTAGGACAGGCCCCAAAGCTACAGAGAAACCCTGTCTCAAAAGACAAAAACAAACAAACAAAAAAAGACGAAACTAATACATACCCCAAATCTGGATGGAGTCGAAAGAATAAATATTTCTTCCTTCAGGTTGTATGCCAAACCTAGTCTTCTAAAAGTGAATGTATCTTTGTAGTTAGTGTAGTTAGGCTGAAGGCTGGTTATAATGCTCTGTGAGTGCTTTTTTTTTTTAATTTAAATTAGCATTAGAATTAAATTAGGATGTCAGGTTTAAATTCAGACCCACAGCAGTTCCAGAAAAGAAAAAGAAGAGAAATAATGTAAGAAACATTACTAGAAACTTTTGGTTGTTTTGTTTTTAGAGACGGTTTCTCTGTGTGGCTTTGGAGCCTGTCCTGGCACTCCTTCTGTAGACCAGGCTGGCCTCAAACTCACAGAGATCCACCTGCCTCTGTTTCCCAAGTGCTGGGATTAATTGTGTGTGCTACATTTACAAGAAACATTTAAACATGAATTTCTGTAATGAAAGGGCTTTAAGTACCTAGCACAAGCAATGAAAAAAGTGTTCAAGTCAAAGTTCATTATGGTGAAAATTTTAATATCCAGATAATAAAAAAATTATAAAATGTTTTACAGAAGGAAAAACTACCACATGCAAAAGGTGTAACAATTATAATGTTGAATCAAAGCCTATGGGAAGAGTAAGATACAGGACTTTAGGATCATTTTACTTCTTAAGTAATACACGGAAAATTGTGTACAACGGAAGCAATAATAATGTAAATAAATACATATAGATAATAAAGGGGCTGAGGAGATTATTCAGTGATAGAGCACTTGTGTGGCTTGCATGATGCCCTGGACTTGACCACCAGTAACATGAAAACAAACAAAAACCATGAAGTATGAATGAAGGCAAAATAAATTCACTGACTGCTTATTACACACCAGCTGTTCCATTCTGTTCCAAATATATTAACTTATTTAACTCCCACAGCACCCTTTGAGCCTGTCAGTCTCTTTCACAGACACAAGAGCTGGCATTGGGACATACAGACTTCATCTATACTGGCACAATGAGAAGTGTCCGAATCAGATGTCTGGCTTTCTGAGCACAGTCAGGTGATAAGGTCTTGTAAATCTAAAGTCAGTGTTTAAAAAGAAGGAAAGAAAAAACTATGTGCATGCTCCCTACCGTGGTAATCTGTTTCCAGATCAACTATAGTTGATTCAAGTTCTTACATGGTCAATCAAGACGCAAATGTCATGCTACTCTCCTAAGCCACACAATAGCACATGTGTTACATGGGGATCGAAGGTTGAGTGTTTGCCAGCACATTATGCTTTTTGTATAAAGTTAATTTATATAGTGTGTTTATGATTTATCACTAAATGAAGGTGAATAGCATAGCATAGATTCCCTAACCTAAATGCACAGCCAACCTTCCCCCAAACCTTAAAAAAAAAAAAGCTGTGTACTTGTATCTGCTCACTACTGTATACTTACACACAGCACAAGCACTATACAGTTTTAGTAAGGTTTAAAGGGGCACAGCTGCCATTTTCCTAAATTATTTTCACCCAATTTAGTTTTCTATTCTTCTAGTCTTGAAGTGGAAGTAGTCTTAAGACCAAGTTTCTAAGCCATTTCCGTGACAATTAAATACAGAGCTGTGACAAAACAAAACAGCTCGCCCCTTACTCTTGCCTTAGATCACCAACTACACTACAGCTCAACATTCTCATGTGTCACTTCTGCAGGAGTTGGCTCCGTTCATAGTTTACCACCATTCCCATCCTATCTATCTTCTGGTTTGTTTTACCTACTACTCCAGGGATTATGATTTTTAATTAAAGAGAGAAACATACTACTTTTAAATAATTTTTCCTTTCTTTTCCAGTTTGGCAGCATCTTTCATGGGATTTCCATACACTAATGCGGCAGATTTTGATCTAAAGGCACCTGCAAAACTCATCCTGCACCTGCTTCTCCTACCATTTTCTCCTTCATGCCTTGCTCAGTTGGTCTGTCTTCTTATTCCTGTGGCCTTCCATCACTTCTTTGTTTTTATGCCTGTCAAGTCCTTTATTTGTGACACGTGTGTGCTGAGGGAGAGTCTGGTTTGCATTTGGTTGCTCGAAGGTCGCTGCAGCAACCTCTGTGGTCCTGATGCATCACTGACAGCATCACCCACATCTTCGCAGCATCCGTGTGAACAGGGACGCCTGGCGTTGATCTGCGTCGCTTACTGGAGGTTGCCCACTCGCTGTCAGCGTTCACAGTGCCTCCACAACCTCCACTGTCCAGTGTCACGGTGACCCTCCGCCCCCTCCCCAGCCCTCCCTGCGCAGGTGGGACACCTGGCAGCCCAACTCTCCGGTGTCACCTGCCAGGGGCGCGCACGCGCTCAGGCACTTACCGTCTCCTTAGCAGCAGCCACCGGGATGGGTAGCAGCCCCCTGGTCCGGGGCGGGTCTTCGGGTTCTGGGGCCGCTAACTCCGAGGGCTCTGCTCTGGGGTCCCCATACAGCTGGTAGCACACGAGGCCAACCAGCCCCCCGCCCGCCGCCGCTGCGATGCTCAGCTCACCCCAGCGCCGCCGCCGCCACGCCGCCTCAGCCACGGCCCCCTCGTCGTCCTCGCGGCAGAAGGGCCGGCCCGACAGCCCCGGAGCCGTCCCCGCAGGCCGCCCCCACGGTGACAGGAAGGGCTGCTGAGGGCCGAGAGTCGGCGACAGCCGAGGCGGCGGCCACAGGAGCCTCCGGAGCGCAGCCATAGCGGGAGCCGCGGCTGGAACAGAGGGGGGGGGGGCGGGAGGGGCGGTGCTGAAACCTCGCGAGAAGTCGCGGCGGGGCGAGCCCGTAGTGCTGCCGAGCGACCGCCGCCGCCGCCCGAGCCCTGCCCGGAGCCGCTTGGGGATGTCAGCGCACCCCGGGAGAGCTGTGGAGCCCCGGAAAGGCCCGGCTCTTCAGCCCAGTCGCGCAGTCGTCGTAGCTAACGGGCCCCGCAGCCCGGGGCACCTGGCAAGGGGACCCAACCCCGGGGAACCGCTCGTGGGCGGAACTCCGGGAGCCGAGGCTGCGGGGCCACCCGGCGCCCCTCCCAGAGGCGCCCGGCTCCTTGTCCTCTGACACCCTGGGAATGACTTGTGGATGTATCTTCACGTGCACAGCATCAAGGAAACAAAATGACATTTGCCTCAAGTCATAAAGACTGCATTTCTGAATTTAAAATAGATGTTTCTAGTCCATGATGATGGTTACCGGACCTTGGGCAAGGACAGGTTAAAGATTTATAGTTAGCGTTAATATTTTTAGGGAACACTAGTGTATTGTATGTGATATTACTCAGGCCAATAAAACTGTCGAGTATGTGAAACAAAATTCTTAAGGCTCCATTTTGTCCTGTGTCAGGCTGCTGGTGTAACTGTAACTGACAGGTGCTGTGCCCTCTTTATTTTTCTGCACGTTATACTTTTGCGTGCACATTGTCAATGTCAATTTTATGGCTGGATTATGCTTACTCTGTTCTTCATGTAGAATGGTACCAGGAGCCCCTGAAATGTTTCAGATGTAGGACAGACAATAAAAACCAGTAGTTTCAATTAGTTGGTTATGATTCCTGCTATAAACTAGGGACTGTCAGAGGCAACTAAAATAAAGTTTTCTGGCCTGCATCCTTCTCCTTCTGTCCCTCACCCCTTACCTGCTAGTAACCTATTGCATACGCTGCAATACATTTTGCTTTAATATAGGCTCATAGAACTTTACTTCCTCAAAGCTACTAAAAATGGTGGGGGGGGGAGAGAAATGTCTGTGACATATAAGGACAATATCTATTTTAGGATATTATCTGTTTTTCCACTTAAGCCTGTTAATGTTGCCAGGAAGACTCCTAACTTTTCCCGGATTTTTTTCTCAAAATTTTTTGTCGTCTCTGAATTCTGATGTTTTTGGATTTCCCAAAGCACTTACTTCCCGGAGGTATATAGCGCTGTGTGTAACTTAATTATTCTAAACTTGTCTTCTTTGAGCTGAATGCAATTTCCTGATATTTTTGTAATTTTCCAACATGAACTATTATTAGAAATCTTGGACAGACTAGATTTTTTATTTGTGGCATGTTAAAAGCTAAGAAGCTTTGAAAAGAAATGGGAAAAAAATAAACTGTTACTACATATTAGGAAGACAATGAGTTAGCAAAGATAACATTATATGTATATGACATATACCCATAGTTATTTATTCTATCCAGTTTTAATAAATTTATAAGTCATATTTTCTCCCAAGTATTTTCTCTGGGGAGAAACCAAATTTTCTTGTAAGAGTTACAGAGTACTCCAGTGTGGGATAAAAATGTCTCATTGTGTGCAGAAGTTATCTAACTTCCCACACTCTCTTTCTTCTAAACCCAAACTGTTAAGAAAACTCATTGTTTTCTTATATGCTCTGTAACAATAGCCACAGCAAAATAGCTAAATTGTTATCTCTATAGATAGTGTTCCAAGTTTATTTATCAAAGTAAAAGTGATAAGAAGCCATGGTATTAGGAATTTGGGTCTTTTGAAATTTCAGATACTATGTTTGGATAAATATAGATTCAGCCTAATTTCCCTCTTCTGGGTCAATTCTAAAGGGAATCAATGACTATCCCCCCACACTTGCAAAGTCCATGCTCCACGGTTAGAACTCAAAATTTCAAAGAAATTGCATCCACTATGGTCTAAGGGAAAAACAATGTTCCAAAAGAAAAAATGAAAGTGCAAGGATTAAGCCAGAAATGATTCTCGAAGGAAGTGTGTCTCTTAGACAACTGGAAATTACAGGCTAGAGATCCGGAGTCTTGTCCTGACTGTACAGCAGCAACTGCAGTGTCTTGAAGGCCACACTTTGAAACATGGGGCTGAATAGATGGTTCACCTTATGGATCTGTTACATAATCGTTTTCATTTCATAAACATATACACATGCATTTTATAGCATTTGTTTGTTTGTTTTGCAGTTCTAGGATACATAGCATCTTTTACATGTTATCTCCTCTAATCTTCAATTGCCCTACTTGCTTTGTTTTTTCACCTTAAAAATTGCATCTCCTATGCCAGATGGTGGTGGTATACACCTTTAATCTCAGCATTTAGGAAGCAGAGGCTGATGGATCTCTGAGTTCAAGACCAGCCTGTTCTGCAAAGTGAGTTCTCTGACAGCCAGGGCTGCACAGAGAAATCCTGTTTCTTAGGGTTTTTGTTGCTGTGAAGACACCATGACCATAACAACTCTTTAAAAGGAATCATTTAACCGGGTGGCTCACAGTTCAGAGGTTCCATCCATTATTATGGTAAGACATGGTACTGGAGAAGGAACTAAGAATTATACATCTTGATCATCAGGCAACAGGAACTGAACTAAAGCGCTGGGTGTTGCTTGAGCATATATGAGAATTCAAAGCACACCTCCACAGTGGCACACTTCCTCCAACAAGGCCACACCTACTCCAACAAAGCTGCACCTCCTAATAGTGCTACTACCTATTAGCTTATAGGGGCCAATCATATTCAAACTACCACATTCCATTCCTTGGCCCCAATAAACTTGTAACAATATCACATACAAAATACATCTAATCCAACTTTAAATGTCCCTATAGTCTATCATAGTCTCAATAATCTTTTAAAGTTCAAAGTCTTTTTCTGAGATTGATGCAATCGCTTAAAGGTCATCCCCTATTAAATCAAAATAAAAAAAAACAAATCATGTACTTCCAACATATAATTGCACAGGTTATACATAACCATTCCAAAATGCAGGGAAGGGAGCATAGTGAGGAAATACTGGACAAAAACAATACTGGAAACCAGCTGGGGAAACTCCAAACTTTGTACTTCCATGTCTGATGTTGAAACACTCTTCCAATTTCCAACTCCCTTCAGCTTTGTTGACAGCAACACACTTCTTTCTCTTTGTCTGGTTCCGCTTTCTATTAGCAGCTTTCCTCTGCAGGTTTCCTACAGCTCTGGCATCTCTAACCTCTTGGGCTCTCCAAGGCAATCCAGGCTTCACCTCCACAACTTCATGAAATGGCCTCTCTAGGCCACCATTCAGGGACAAAACTGACACATGTCTGGCCTCAGCAGCTTTCCTTAGTCATTCTTTGACTCTAAAGTGGCCATGTGGCCAAAGGTGCCAAGTTCTGCTACTTATTGCAGCTGGGACATGCCGCCCCCCACCTGGTCAATTAGCTTCTTCACTAGTTTTCTGTCTTCCATGGTTTCCTTCACTGCCTGAGCTTCGTTGTTTTGGAATTTACTCTGTAGACCAGGCTGACGTCAAAGAAGTCCACCAGCCTCTGCTTTCTGAGTGCTGGGATTAAAGGTGTGCACCACTACACCAGCCTCTAAGGTTTTCTTTAAATCCTTTTCACAAAGTGGAAACTTACCTGGGTGGGATCTTGCCCTGAAGTGGCCACTCCCTTTATTCCATTTCTTAAACTGTTTATTTCTTTGAACACAGGACTTAACACCATTCCACTTCATGATGCTCCTTTTCTCCTCAAAATGGACATTTTGTATTCTTGCTCATTTTGCTCCTTCTCATTATAAATCTTCATTAGAGTTAGCATGAGTAATCACATAACAGAGTTTATATTAAGCTGTTTTGAGATTTCCTCTGGTGGCAGAAATGATCTGAAACTCTTCACTTTAGCCTCAGGCAGATTCGTTGACAAGGGCAAAATGCAGCTACAATTTTTACAAAAATATCACAAGACTAGTTTCTAGGCAGCATATTAGAATTTATCTTTTCTGAAACCTCTTGAGCCAGGCCCCCACAGTTCATCAAATCACATTCACCACCACTGTCTTCCATGGTTCTACACTTAAGGCATTCAACTGCTTTTCTAATCCACAGTCCCAAGGTCTATATTCCCTCAAACAATAGCATGGTCTATCACAGCACTACCACCATCCCTGGTACCAACATCTGTCTTAGGGTTTCTATTGCTGTGAAGAGACATGATGGCCATGGCAACTTTTATAAAGGAAAACATTTAATTGGGTGGCTTATAGTTCAGAGGTTCAGTCCATTATCATCATGGTGGGACATGGCAGCGCATAAGCAGACATGGTGCTGAGAGTTCTATATCTTCATCCAAAGGCAGCAGAGGGAGACTATGTCACACTTGGCATGGTTTGAGCATAGACCTCAAAGCCCACCTCTGTAGTGACACACTTCCTCCAACAAGACCACACCTCCTAACAGTAACACTCCCTATGAACTCATGGGGGCCAGTTACATTCAAACATCTTGTCCTGAAAAACCAAAAAAAGTGGCATCTCCTGACCTAAATATGTTAGCCTGTTGATACTTGCCATCTTGTAAATAAAGGAGTAATTTTATATGCTGAAAATGTAAAATTTTAAGTGTTCCCATTAAGAACAACTTAACAAAACTCTTATAGAAGCTTATCATTTGTCTTAGTTTATGCTCTTGAGCGCCCAAAGCCTGACTAGTTGGAAAAGCAATACATGCTCTGTATTTCTACATGCCCACCCTCACCCCCAGGCTCACTCAGTCCTGACTACAGCAGTATTGTAATAATTTTCTCAGTCCCAAACATCATCCTCAGTCTTGGAGGCTGTGTTACTTAGAGGCAGTTTGTACTTTGTGTGATTACCACCTTCTCTCGCTCTTTTGTCCTGAGAGCTAGCCATCAGGACCTGGAGCTCAATTCCTGATGTTTGAGATTACGGAAGCCAAGTTACCCGAGGCACTAGGGATCTGTTTTCTATTTTGACTAGCTCTCGCCTTCATACAATATTCATACAACTTCATACAGTTGAGTACAATAATCTGTAATCATCCTCTTCCCTAACTCTTACCTAGGTTGTAGCTGAGCAACGTGAAGTTAGAATGTTTATGCAGCCCAGCTCCTGCCACATGATAGGACCTCAATAGTGTTAGTTAAAATGACTGTGAAGCCGAGAGAAGAATGTAAGGGTACAGAACTACAGTGACCCTTTTTATATATGTGAGACTCCAACAAAAGATCCACATTGAATGAAAGATAGATTTACTTCCTAAAAAGTCAAGCTGCGCATCTGGAGATGTGATAGATTCAGATGGGAGGCAATGGTGGTTGCTCTTGATTATCTGCATGACAGGATTTGGAGTTATAGGAGATACCTATGTCTGGGAGAGAGTAGAGGCTGAGGTAGAGGAATTAACCAAGAGAGGACAGTTTTCTGCCCTCAAAGTCACCTCACAGAAGGTGGCCCAGGTACAAAATTACAAGGAGGTCTCAGGGAAAGCAGCATGTTCCTGCCAGCCTTCTGCACTTCTTCCTGCTTGGATGTGACTACTACCCTTTCCGCTGCTGCGGTCTTCCCAGTGACTGCAGAGTCCCATCCTCTCCAGCCTTCCAATGCGGGCTAAATACCAGCATCTCTCCAGGGAATTTTTGGGCCTTTGGTGCCGGTCTGGAACTACTGAGGCATCCAGCTTCATGGGCTAGCTTCTCTAGCATACAGGCAGTCATTGTTGGACTCCCTCACCCTATTGTGTAAACCAGTCTGATAAATTCCCTTTTATAACATACATTCGTTCTGTTGGTTCTGTTTCTGCAGAGAACCATTGCCCAAGGTAGATGCCAAAAGGGAAACATGAAAGGATCAGGTATGGAAGGTGGCTATGGAGAAGGGTTATTTCAAGAACAAGTTTTGAGATTTTAACACAGGGACTGGCACTTTAAATACTATCTGGCACAATAGCATTGGAGTAGAGCCTTAAATCTCAGTTCTTATGATCCACTAAGGACGTCTTACATCATCCATGGTCAAAAGTCACTGGCCTGACTAGTCACACATCCCTTTTTGTTCTCATGTATCTCTTTGTTAGCAGTAAGTAACCTAATTGTTGCTAATTTATATTTATATTCTAACATCAGGCTGTTCTAACACCAAGTTGTATATAGCCATGACCAATACACCTATTTAGTATTTTAAATGTAATCTTCAAGGTCCTTGCTGTTGGTACTTTATTGCTTACTCTTATTGTGTAGTCCCTAAAATCTCAGTCTTTGCATGGTAGGGACTTTCACATATTTAGGGATTATTATGGAAGCGCGGCTCAGAGTTGCTACCAGCAAAGCCCCCTGTCCAAAGCAAGTGAACCCATCATATTATCACTCTCCTCTTGCTCACGTGCTGTGGTGATTTGGATGAAAACGGCTCCCACAGAGTCACGGGGAGTGGAGTGTCACTTTTAAGAGGTGTGGCCTCATTGGAGGTCGTGTGTCACTAGGAGTGAGTTTTCAGTTTTAAAATGCTCAATCCAGGCCCAATGTCTCTCTCTCTCTCCCTGCTGCCTGCCAATGCGGTTGTAGAACTCTCGGCTGTCTCTCCAGCACCATGTTTTCCTGTGCGCTGCCATGCTTCTCACCATGGTGATGATGGACTAAACCTCTGAGCTGTAAATGAGCCACCTCAGTTATGTTTTCCTTTCTAAGAGTTGCCATGGCATGGTGTCTCTTCATAGGAATAAACTTTGACTAAGATGCAAGTGACAGTGATTAAAGCTCCATGCCCATCAAAGGGTATCTTCTGGCAGAAAATAGCTTCCTATTTCCTTTATGCTAGTCATTCATTGCACAAACACAATACCAAAGTACAAGACAAGTGATGAGCTTCTGAAAACTGTTGGTAGTTATTTACTGAGACTCAACATTTGCCTGTCCTGCGGACCATTAACTCTGCTCCTAGCTGAAATAACATAAGCAAGGACTTAAGTCTTCCAAAGACACAACATGCATTCAGACCAGCATTACATGTAATGGTCAACAGAATATAAGCTACTCATATGTCCTTCAGTGGACGTGTAGACATAAGGAGACTCATTTGTTTAAACAACTGGATACTATAAATTAAAAAAGAATTCTAGGATGCAGTTTGCATGTAATCATATCAATTCATTTCACAGGATAAAACTGAGTCTAAGAAGTCAAACACAAAAATTCATTTATGGGACTGAAAAGATGGCTCAGTGGTTAAGAATTGGCAACTCTTCCAAAGGACCCGGTTTGAGTCCTAGCACTCACCTGGTAGCTCCCAACTGTCTGTAAGTCTAGTCACAGGGGATCTGACATCTGACACCTGCTTCTGGCTTCCATGGGCACAGATTCAGTGCACAGATATACATGTAGTCAAAACAGTCACATTCATAAAGACAAATTTAAAAATTAGGCTTTTTGTGCATTATTTTGTGTATATGTGAGTGCACAAGTGATTGTGAATTGTGTGCATGTGGAAGTCAGAGAAAAATCTGCAGGAGTTGGTTCTCTTCTTCCATCATATGGGGCTTGGGGAAACCAAACTCAGGCTACCAGGCTTGGCCTAAATGCCTCTGATCTCTCAGCCAGCCCCATTTATTTATTTATAATGTTAGAACTCAGGACAGTTGGTTCCCTGGATAAATGCTGGTGGTAAGACTAGTTAAGAAAAGAGACTTCCAAAATCCTGTGAATGTCCTGGGTGAAATGGCACAAGTGTCTGCTTTCTGAATATTCATAAAGCTAGACTCTTAAATTTTGCATGTCTTTTTGTATATGTCACTACACAAAATGTTTATTTTAAATCAAAAATTTTCTTCTTGAAGCTTTTAATTTATATCAACTAGAAAATCTTAAAGAGTTACAATCTATAAATTTAGGAGTGTGTGGAGCTTGTGTGAACTAAAACAATTAGATTAACTGAAGAGTTCGAAACTGAAGGAATTGAGATGATCTTGGCATAGACCACAGAACTTTAACCAAAGAGGGGTTTACAAACTGTCTTTTTCAGTACTTGGAAGCTATAAAGGATGGTTACCAGCTATTTTTAAATTTATTTAAAAGGAAATCCAAAAGACACTTATGATTGTAAGCAAATGCTCAGTGTTTCCCCTTCTGTGGTCTATGGAACTCTCTTCTGAATTCTCCATATGGACAGACTCAGCGGATACCTGCTCTTAAGGCCTGGTGCAACTAGTGCATACCCGTGTCTCTGGCTCTAGCCCCAGAATGGCATATGTTAGATGGGAAATTGCTTGAAGGGTAGACAACCAAACAGCAGGACAACCTTCATAACAGACGGAGAGCTCGGCACAAAGAGGGAACCATCAGAAAATCAAGAGCAGCAAGGAAAATGTACTGTACATACCTGGCGAGAACTAGTGGGTTAGCAAACCAGTTTCATCTTTTGACAACGTCTGTGATTTAGTGTTGTTTATTTAGTATTTGGACCAAGTGAAAATTTCAGGGCAAGCTCAGAATTCAGAGGAAAAAGTGGATGAATGGGTCGTCTTAAGAGTGAGTTATGCAAATGAGACTGATCACCACGGTTTCTTCTAAGCTCATCCCAAAAAAGATAATGCATGCAACAGCAAAAACAGACAGACAGATAAAGAAATGCTTAAATATTTCTGCAGTGCTCACATCATAAAGTCAGAGAATACTGAAAAAAATTAGGGATAGCTTAGTCCAATCTTTTAAATCTTTTATAAGTTTTTTTTCAAGGAGTGTTTAGTGGAAATTACCCAGAAATCTTATACAGAAACCTGAAATACAAAGTAGATAACTGGAAAAAAAAAACCCTCATTAAGAGGGGGAGGGGTATAAATCCTGCCTGTATAATGTCTTTTTCAGTCTAGGGCCTTGGGTAGTTGGGAAAGCCTTAAAAAATAGTATCAGACATACTCATTAATTATACTGAAGAGGAAACTAAAAGGCTGTTGTCAACATAGGTTGACTGTGTTAACTCTGGGTAATCTAAGCCTCAAACCTAGCACTTAGAAATTTCTTACAGTCAATCCTTCAGAAACTGAGAGACACTAAGACACATTGATTTGCAACGAATACAATCGTAATCCCACTCACTCAATTTGAAAATATATTCTTAGGTAGAATCATGTGGAAGTCAGTGATAAGATCTTAAAAAGTTCCAGACCATCTGTGGATCTTAGTTCAAATTATAAACAGAAAACATTAGCTTAAGCCAACATGAGAGAGAGTTGGGGAGTCATATAACAAAGAAGTTGTTGAAAAATGGAGCGAGCAGCCTCCTTTTGAAGGCCCTATGGCCAGGTGGGCTGGTAAAAGTTTAATGACCAGCTGGGAATAGAAGAGATGGGGAACTCTAGTCTGTAGTATTTGCAGGTCAGGTCAGAGCATACAACATTCCTACCGTGATGATCCTAAATTACCGGTGTGATACACTTGACTATAAAGTTGGGAAGTAATACAGAGCACTGGGTCATCGTTCAGACTTTCTATTGTCTGTCCAACAATATGTGACAGCAAAATAAACAGGAAGTGATGAGTTTTGGGTGCTTATTGTCTTTGTGTTCGTATTTAGCTAGTAAATGTAATTTAGCCTACCTGAGTCTGTATACTTCAGCATTTGCTACCATCCATGGTATACAACTGGTTATAAACCTTTTGGAAAATTCAGCAACTAACATAAGAATGAGATGGGATTGATAAGACATTAGTTTAACCCAGAAAGGCCAGGAGTGAGGGTTTGTCTTTAGCCATACTGGCCAAATGCATTTATTCATCTTAACAAAAAGGAGGATCCCAGCTCTTCTTACTTTCAAAAACTCCCTCATTAATTTCAGTCAATGTACATCTTAACATTTTTATTATCTTTTTCCTTCTAGGATTTGGGAACACTTCAGGCCTGCAGACACTACATGGGTACAACATAGTACTCAGACCTGGTAGAGACTAATATGGTTGAATCTGCAAGAATCCAGCAAAAAGAATTATTTTTATTTTATAATACCAGGAAATCTTGGTATAGGTAAACACTAATTTTTAGATTTGATCAAAATATATTTCAAATTTATATATAGTGATCTAATGCATTTAATCAATGATTAAATTTATTCCACTTAAAATTTGCTTATTATCCACATGAAGGTATTAATTCATAAAATTAAGTCATATTTAATAATTTATACAATGTGGGTTTTCTGCTAACATAAATTAATGTGCCTCATAAACTAGGCATTGATTTAAACACAAAGTTTGAAAGTGCAGGTATTCTTAAATTCTTTGGCAAATGAAGCATATCAAAACTCATACACTTCAAAAATGATTTCCAATTTTTCAAGGTCATCTCAAATCTTGTGCTCAGGACTCTGCAAACCCCAAATGACCACATCAAGGAAAACGACTTCACTTGGTGATAAGACCTTATAGGAAGCCACTAGATGATCTACCTTAACATCATTGCTCAGGTGTACAGGTCTTTAACAAGTTATTCCAGAATAAGGAGATCCGTTCTGTCCCCACTTGAGTACAATATAAAGAAACCACATTTGATGAGAATCTTGATGTATGTAATATTTGTTTCAGGGTATATACTTTGACCAAAACTTATGTCATAGAGACTTACGCTCTGTGAGACTCACAATTAATCTTTGCACTGATAGCTACAGCTAAATACAGATGTTACACAGACTTACTGGTGAGCTTCAGAGGAGCCTGTGTTTATGGTGGATTTGTCAATGTGGAAAAGTACAATTAAAAATCAACCTACAAAATTCAAGGTATTTTCCAAAACCTAAGGTGATCTTCCAAACTGGAAATAAACCCAAGGAAGAATGAAGAGTTGAAAATTGTCTTAATAGATCAGTTTATCCATTTAAGTCTTCAGCAATTAGAAACTTGCTCAATAAGTCTCAAAAGGTGCACAAATGCTCCTTAGGTCTTATTTCAAGTCTGTTCATTGAAATCAAATTTTCTTTGAGTTTTTTTTTCTGATGACTATTCTGGCTGACGTGACATTAAACTAGAAGTGGTTACAACATAGATGTGAACCATACCTTTGAGATAGGGGCCTTTTTCTTTTGTAAAGAATGTTTAATACATCCTTATTTTGTCATTGAAATGCAGTTGAAGTTTATTGAAAGTCTGGAATGCTTGGTTGTCAAATGTACTGTTCAAATAGTTTTGGCAAAGACATTTTGAGACATAATATTTTTTTGTCACCTCAGGAAGTTTCCTTCTGCTCCTCCCAATTCATTCACTACCCTTCCTATCCAGAAGTCAACACTGAACTTATCTGGTATCTCTCATAAAGTAAATTGTCTTTACACACTGTGGTATATATATAAACGCCTTTTGGGGTGTTTTATATAAATTGATGTTATAATTTTCAAACAATCTGATTGTCAGGCTGCTTTAACTCAGCATGTTATATATATTTATACATCTTTTTGTTTATACCAATAATTTGCTTTACAGAATAGTGTTGTACTTTCTATACTATGATATAGGGATTCATCCTTCTTTTGATGGGCATAGGTACTACATTCAGTTTTAGCTCCCACAATTATTTGTATGGGCATATCTTTTTATTTTTCTTGGATTAATAATTTCTAATAATTTCATAGATATGTGTTTAGCCACTTAAGAAACAAAAACATTTCCCAAAGTGGTGGTGCCATTTTGCACCTTCATCTACTAGGGGTGAGCATTCTAGTTGCTTTATATCTGGCAAAGAGGTCATAAAGGTAGTTACTCAAATTTAAGTGGCTAATTCCTAGATGCATTGCTTGGAAAATCACCTGAAAATTAGTTGAGTTTTGAAAGCCAGTATTTATTTAAAACTCAAGATTTAAAAGTTTATACTTGTGGTTTGTATTAATATAAAAAGATTTTGTTATGTAGATAGCATTCCTACAATAACAAACGGGAGGTTGTAGATAGACCTACAGAAATATTATGTATGTTTAGGAGAGCTTCAGAAACTTCAACCTCTTGTATGTATAAAACATTTATATGTGGATTTGTTTGGATGAATTGTCAATATTTGAATCCCATAGTTAGAATCTTCTCCATCTTCCTTAGAGCTCTGACTCTAAGGGAAGGAGAATTTAAGTAATTTGAAGAGACAGACTTGTGAAAATTAGCCTGTAAAGCCAATTTACTTAACTATATTCTCCTGTTAAAGACTACTGTGAAATTTGGATAGGCTATCTTAAAATATTAGGTTGGATGACACTAGAGACAATCTAGACAAGTGAATGGATTCCTACTTTTCAAGAGAAAACTCCATCATTTGGCTTTTGTCTGCTGCCCCTCCTTTCTCTCACCCTCTCTTCAGGTCTCTTGTGTGTTAACCTAAATGCTTCTCCTTTCCCAGTGATGGCTTCGTGCACCCTCTGCTTAGTTTCAGCAAAGCACCACAACTTTCCAACCTGCCACTCCCATCAATGCATAAGGGGTTTCTTCTTCATTTGTTTGTATTCAACAGCTAGCCTATAAGCTTCAGGAGGGTTACATAACATTTTACATTTTTTTTAACAGGATGGCTATTGTCTGTTAAGTAGTAAGAACTTATGATTTGGTCAATTACAAGGCCCTAGACTCAATCCTCAGAAGCCCCAAAGAAAAGAAGAAGTGAGAGAAGTTTTAAAAGTCAAGGGTATCATTGTGGGTTTGAGGTCAGCCTGGTTTGCACAGCAAGTCCCAGGCAAGCCAGGGCTATATTGCAAGACTCTGGCTCAAAAGTAAACACTGCAGTTTTGCAAGGCCCCCTCTTGGCCTTGTCAAGGTCTTGGTATGTGACCACACCGTCCTCTAGTGGCTGACCCAGGAAAGGCCAGCAACCACTTTCTCTCAGTAATGGCTGTGGATTTTATGTATAGGTGTGGTTATTTTTCAAGGTCAAGTGTATTTTTCCCTTAAATGTACTTGGTTTTTGAGAGCCAAGTTACATTTTTATATCTTTGAATTCTAAAACTTAGAATAATTATTAATTGTGAGCAATGTTAAAGTAAATTCAAGAAATTAAAGCAACTGTTTGAGGTTTCTAAAAAAGGTACAATGTGCATATTGATTAAGCAAAAGGATACTTATTAAATATGTAAAATATGCCAGAGTTCATAGAGTATTTGCCAATCCAATTGTTAGAGTAACTCAGAGAGTTCTAAGCTATGTAAGGTTGTTGTGGGCTTTTAACTTTTTCCAATTCTTATTGTTTGAATATTTCATGCATGCATTTAATATGTTTTAAATCCACCCCCATAAAACTTCCTCTTCATTTTCTCCCCCCTCTTCCCCTGACAACATTTCTTTCTCAACTCCATGTGCTCTGGTTTTCTAAAAGCCACTGACTCCATTCAGTGCTGCCCGTATGTGCCTGGGTGTAGGGTTATCTACTGGAACATGGGTAACCTCCCACAGACAACATCCTTAAAGAAAGCTCACTTTTTTCCCCAGCAGTTGTCAACTGACAGTAACACCTTCGCTAGGCACAGGATTCAATGATCCCCTCCCCCACTAATTGAGATATTTGGACTGGCTCGATCTTGAGCAGGTCATGAGCATGCAGTCACAACTTCCAAGACTTCATTTGTATATAGGAACTGTCATTTTGGAAAAGACTATTTTGCTGCAGATGTCTATTCCCTCTGCCTCTTACAACTTTTCTACTAACTCTTCTGAGATGATTCCCCGAACCATGGAGGGCAGGAGGTGATATGTATGTATGTATGTATGTATGTATGTATGTATGTATGTATGTATGTATGTATGTATATATGTACTGATGCATGTATATGTATGTATGTACTCCATTTTAAGTTCAGTCTTCCATACTTTATTATTATAAAGAGAAACTTCTTATTCTCGTAGTTTCACTAGTTGTACGGCTCTGCGCTAATCACCATCACTACAAAAAAAACAAACAAAAACTTTCAATGAGGCTTGAGAGACTCGCTTATCTAGGGGCACAAAGGTAAGAACTTTTTGGGCACTTTATCAGTATGTCCATTTTGCAGAATATAGAATTAGGTTTCACCATAGGTCCTGTGACCTAGCCAGTAATGGGTTGCCGGTTGCTGCCCCAGTTAGTGATCTTAGGTTTGAGTTCTGTCTTGTGGAGAGAGGGCTTTGCTCCTATGACATCGATGCCACTATTGCACCAATGAGTGCATTTTGTCAGTTCTGTTGTTGTCATAGGCCACAGAGTTCATAGCAATGTAATGCTGCTGACTACTTTTCTATCCCAGCAGTGAGCATAGCACTTGTCAATGTGGAAGCTAGCCAGTAGGGATGACACTTCCAGGTCTGTACCATCTTGATTTCTCTATGACTCTAGAGTGTGGTATCTTCAATGAAAGGAAGTGCTGGAAGATAATCAAGAAAAATGGTGATATCTTACAATGTTTTGGGGGCATGTACAGTACCACAGTAACAAACTATTCAAAAGAGGCATTTCATAGCTGGCACTGGACTTTTTATTTGATGGCGATTTGTCTCTGGGAGTGGCCTGGTCCCCAGGCTAAGTAACTCTGCTTAAACTCCTTTTATATGTTTGTATTTCTGGGAGTTTCTACAGTAGTAAGTTTCCGTATGGGATTTGTAAAGTTTTTAGCATTCGTTATCCCTCCTTGTACTCTTTCCTCTGCTCTGTCCTCCACCCCCTCCCGCTTTAACCTCCCCTGCTTATTCCTTTATTTTCCTTTCTTGCCTTTGCAGAACTTTCATTTTAGCAGGAGTATAATGGTGAACCAGTGTTTATGTTAGGATGGAGCTTAATCCAGGCTATTTGTAAATCAGACAATCTCCAAAACTATACTGGTATGATCTGTGCTCTTAATGTCAGTACTCTGGTTGGTTTTGTCTTCATATGAGCCACGTCTCTCTGCCAGATGCCCCCCTCAGCTTCCCTGTGCTAGTGCTTCTCACTGGATTGGCTACTGTAGAAAGCCGCTGTGTCTTCCTCACCTGGGTCACGTTTAAGAAATTTCTAAGTCTTCTTTTCATTCCTCTTATTTGGTTGTCCTCCTGGAGGGATGGATTCTTCCCTATTCCCCCAGCTCTAGTTTGCCTAAACTCCTGGGCAGCTTCATAACCACAAGCTAGGCTCCTGTTTTTTCTAAACTGGACAAATTAACTCAGACTTCTAATTAAGGGAAAGGAGTGCATAAATAAGATTTTAGTCAGCTTATGACTTTGCTTGCATGATATAAAAATCTCAAGGTGGCTTAATTGTCACTCGTCCATTTTCTGAACTTTAAAGAGAATGCCATTCATCCTGATTATTGATGTTATTACAGATTAAGCATGTACCTCCATCTCTGAAATGACAGTTTTATTTCTATCTAATTCTAAAGAGACAGCAAATTTATTAATTATTAAAATGCATTGCCTATGTTTTATGGAATGATTCATTATTTGAAAGAGTACCATTTAAAATGAAATTTTAGTGACAGTTTCATTCTCTTGGAAAATTTAATTTATTTGAATGTGATGATTTAATATTTACATCATCATAACAAAAACATCCCCTTAATGTTCATGTGGTATTATTCTTCCAGAGAATGAAGACTGTTTAAAGAATAGTTTCTTTACTTGAAATGGAAAATAACAAACACCTTAGTTGCATCTCTGGACACATTCATAATGAGATAATAAAAAGGGTTGAAAAGTAGCCATAATTTTGTCCCTTTGCTACTGTTCACTGTTCAGTAGTAAAGTCGGGAACCATCAAGTAATGTGTATAAGCCATTTTGGACCAGTTTTTCATATAATTCAATTGTTTTTAAAACATCAACTTTTATTCCCTTCTTAGGGATTTGTAGAATTAGCCATTAATGAACAAAACATATACAGACCCCTTCCTGCATGAAATTTCATTTTAGTAGGACTGTGTTTCTCTTTAGTGTGGTACTGATACCAGACAACTTTTAAACATGGCCAGTTTCCCATAACCATACTAGCATGGTCTGTGTTCTTAACATTAGCAATGTCATTTGGTTTTTCTTCTCTGATCTGCCTCAGGACAAGTAGAAGGTACCGTTAGAATTAATTTAAATTATGTGTATTTTTTCACTAGCTTCATGGTACTGGTAATAATAATAATGAAGTCACCTTGCTCACTGTCAAATGAAGCTCTCAGTTGGAGTGATCTGGCCCATTCCTCCCATGAAATTAGTATTAAGTATTTTCATAGTAAATTTTTATGAGCTTTCAAATGATAATGAAAGGTTACATGAGACATTAATGAACACATTTTCATCACTGTGACGTAGGCTCCTGCTGAAGGTCTCGGTGTCTATTCCCTCAAGCTTATCTCAAAAGAGCATTGACTAGTATCTTAGCTACTTTAAAAGAGTATTGACTAGTATCTTAGCTACTTTAAAAGAGTAGTGACTAGTATCTTAGCCACTTTAAAAGAGCATTGACTAGTATCTTAGCTACTTTAAAAGAGCATTGACTAGTATCTTAGCTACTTTAAAAGAGTATTGACTAGTATCTTAGCTACTTTAAAGGCAGAACTGAGAGGATCACTTGATCTTGAGAATTCACGACCAGCCTGGGCAGTGTAGCAGACCCCGTCTCAGAAAAGGAAAACACAGCTACGGATTATGTTTTCCACAGCAGAAAGCAGAAAAATTCTTTCTTTCTTTCTGGGTTCCAAATATCATTGCTAGTTCTCATAATGCTGTAACTTCACATGTTGTGGGGATTTGGTCCGATAAGCCAAAGGTATTGGGGTGACTATTTTTTTTGCTATTCACACTCTATCTTTGTCTTCTTGGAACCTAAGTCAGAACATGAAATGTTATGTGGTCTAACAATCAGGGAAAAATGGTAACAAATGTATTTATTAAAAACCATTTCTTATATTTTCACACACAGTGATCCATGTGGTTCCTACAGTACTCACAAAAGCTGAAGAGATCAAATTTTACTATTCCAATTTCATGAAAAGAAAAAGTCTGAGTTCTGTGGAGATAATAAAATTTTCCCAAGGTCTTAACACAACAATTGACATTATCCTGCTTATGTTGAGCAGGACAAAACACACACACACACACACACACACACACACACACACACACACACACACACAAAAGAATAACAAATGCAAAGGGGAAAGGAAAATACATGGTTAAATTATATTATGTGTTTCTATTACTTTGTTCCTCTTTGTGGTTAAAGAAATTGAGAATGGAACCCCTGTATTCAAATTTACGATTTGTGTAAATACAATTTGTATGGCTTTATTTTTCTAGTTCGGCCCCTAGAGTTATATATCACATTTAATTTCTAGGTCTCTTTAGTTTTCTTTAACCTGTACATTAAACCTTTGACATTTTGAAAAGAGCACAGGCTAGTTGTTTCATGGACTGCCCCTCAGTTGGAGTTTATTTGACGTCATGATGAAATCAGGTTATGAAGTTTCCACTGGAATAATACGTAAGTAGCATCATATTCTTCTAGGGTTCATGATGTTACTGTTCATTGTCAAGTTAACAAGATTGAGAGATAACTCTGGTGATTAGTAAAACACACCACCCCGTGTTCACCAAGAGTTTCCAGAGAGGACTGTGTCAGACAGCTCTGATGTAATCAGCGGATTGATCCCTTGCTGAGATCATAACATGACAGTGCTATTGGGAAGTACTATTATTGGGAAGTAGTAGAAGGTAGAAGGTAGGGGAATGTCTTTGGGGGAGTGCATTTTGTCAGTTTTGTTGTTGTCTTAGGTCACATAGTTCATAGCGGTGTAATGCTTTTGACTACTTTTCTACCCCAGCAGTGTGCATAGCATTTGCCAATACAGAAGCTAGCTAGGAGCGACGAAACTTCCAGGTCTGTACACCTTGATTCCTCTACATTGCAAGAAGCTGTGGACTGAACCCTCTGAAACCAGGAACCAAAGAAACCTTTCCTGTCTTCAACTTTTCTCTTAGGTAATTGAATAGTACAGGTGTAAGAGGAAAACTAGGTTTATCGGTCACATTGCTGTGTTTCTTGCTCAGGTAGAACAATAGTCACGAGATTGATGTATTATAGTTACTGTTCTCTGTGTAATAAATATGCTTCATCCCCCCCTCCATTCTTCAGTTGTCATTGGCATTGCTGGTTTTAATCAAAACATACTATTGAACTGTACTATGCACTGATCGTGTCTGTACTGGCAGTGTTCTTATTTTTAAAAAGATGATCTTTCTTGCCAGGCTGTGGTGGCACACGCCTTTATTCCCAGCACTCGGGAGGCAGAGGCGGGCGGATCACTGTAGTTTCCTATAGCCTGGTCTACAAGAGCTAGTTCCAGGATAGGCTCAAAAGCCACAGAGAAACCCTGTCTCAAAAAACAAAAATCAAAAAAATAAAAATAAAAATGATCTTTCTCTAATTCCATAATTTGTTTTTGCTTTTTAGTTGTTATTATTCCCCTTTAATTTTATAAAATTCCCTTTTATCATTGACTGTTTCCTTAAACAGTTGCCTGCGAGTATTCTTATTTTGGTCTATAAACATATTATTCTATCATTTATTTTGATGCTCAGATTGTCATAGATTAAACATAATGTCCCTTTCTTACATTCTTATAATTTTCTCTCTTTCCCTGCTAGCTGGCACCAAAAAGATGCCCCACTCCTAGAACCAACATGATAATTTCTTCAAGTTTCCTAATCATTTCAGGATGTGAATAAATTAAAAAGACCAAGGTCTAGATGTTAGGTATGCTCATTGCCTGGTCATGTTTGCATCTAGGCCCTTTTTAGTGGATAGAGTACACACACATACACACACACACCTTAGGGATGTGGTGGACAGGGAGGGAGGGAGGGGAGAGGAGAGAGAGAGAGAAAGAGAGAGAGAGAGAGAGAAAGAGAGAGAGAGAGTTAGTAATGGTAACCACTTGTAATTCAACACTACTGAATCAATTCTAGTCTCCTGGGCTTACTGATGTAAGCCCCTCCCCCACCCTAGGTCTATCTGTCCGTTTTTTCTCTAACTTGTACTGCTGGGGAAAAGAATCTTTCTCACTGCCGTCCTATATTTATTTATTTAGGTGTTTGGAATGGGATTATATAACCAAAGAACTGCCTTACAGAGGTGCTTATTCTCTGAAGCAGTGTCTGCTTTGTGTGCGTTTGTCATTCTACTGCTTAACCTATATAGCTAGGTTCTTTTGTTCCTGTTTTTATTCCACCCCAATCATCTTTACTTATTTTATTTTACTGAAAAGAAAAACACTTTTTAAAAAAGTCAAAGTTCCGTAAAAAGTTCTCAGAGAAGTATCACCAATCTTCCTTCTGTCTCTCTATTCTTCCAGTAACCAGTTTTATTAGTTTCTAATTCATTTATTTTTAGTAAGCATACACACATAAACTTCCTTTTTACTTTCTGTCTTATAGAAAAGAGAGCATTCTTTATATAAATCTTTTTAATTTATATCATATTCTAAATATAATGGATATTACTTTACATATCATTCTCATTTTTAACCATCTATATGTCTCATTATTTTATCATAATTTATTCTATCAGTTTATTATATACAGAAATTTATGTTGCTACCAACGTTTTATAATTGTACACAATGAATAATGTTACACATAGGAAATTTTGTTTTATTTAAGGTGTTAATCATGACTTTTAAGTGAGCCAATTTTTTTCTCAAGTGAAGTCCATATAGAGTCATTGAATATATAAAAACAAATGTTTATGAGACTATGCTAACTGAAAAGGTGTGTAGGATTGCATGGTCTGCAAAACTGAAACTACATTTGTGTAAGAAAAAATCATGCCATGTATTTGAATAACAGCAGGGTAAGTGGGGTCTCTAGGAAGCATAGGTAAGGTTGATTAGATTGCAGTGTATACTTAAACACTGAATAATGTACCCTTGTAAAACACTCTTCAAAATTATTTAACTTCCCATGATATCATCACAGTATGTGTAAAAAAAAATCTTTAACGTTATCTTTTCCTGTCACATGACTAGAACAAACAAAAGAAATCCTTACCCTTTTGTTTCTATTCTGGTCTTTCATAAAATGGCATTAAGCACCATTCAAAAACTTACACATTAAAGCTTTACTTTGGGTGTTTTTTTTTTAAAGAAAAGGTTTATTTTGCATTTCAGACAAATTGCATTTGCTGAATTGTGTGTGTGTGTGCGCGTGCGTGCGTGTGTGTGCAATACAAGAGATTTAAGAATTCTAATAGCGATAAATTACATACCATGACTGAAAGTGTTCATCTGAGGAAATACATACTAAGCTAATACTTCTAGGAGCAGGTGGCAATAACATATTCATTGTGGAATATTAACAGTGTTATATGTTGCGTAGAACTTAGATCTTGAAACAAACCTCATTAAAAGGCACTTAATCTCAGTTTAAAACCTTCAAGCACCCCCTCTTTAAAAGTGATCAATGTATGTTCTGGCTGCCTGAGCTATCCTGCTATGAGACTCACACAACTTTGATCTAACTTTCTTTGATTTAACACTGCAATTAAAAAGATTTGGTTCAAAGTAAGAGCTCATTGGCTGATGCTTTACACTGATGTGATAATGTTTACACAGATGTGCTTTGAAATCTTGATTATGGTGGATTTGGGGGTCCCACCACAAAACAGGCTGCTGTTATTGGAAAGGTAAAATAATAAGACATTTACCTGGTACAACCTTTAAGCAAGACTTATCAATGTATGTTTCTAAAGTAATTAATCTGCTTGCTGTTTATAGCCTGGGCTTTTATTTTATTTTGTGTCTCTCAATGGTAAATCACTTGCTTTAAGGACTCTTTTATAGCCTGGTCCCACAAGGGTCAGTAGTTAGGCCTGTGGTGACAAAAAAGTGTAACTTTACCTCCTTTAAAGCACCTGCCAATCAATTATCCGAAGGAGAGGGAGGAGGAGGAGAGGAGGAGGGAAAAGAGGAGGGCGAGGAGGAGGAAGAAGAGAAGGAGGGGAAGGAGGCAACATTTAGAGAAAACAAAATAAACCAGTCAAATCCATCTGAGCTCCCAAGGTTAGGCTTTTGCTGAACAGAGCACAAAACAAGACTGGAATTCTAAGATTAGCTATTCTGTAAACTCTCTGTGTAGGAAAGAGTAAATCTGACCAGTGATCTCAGCTTTTCTGCCACTTACACATCTCACTAGCTAGCTCTTGAGGCTAGCTAGTCGTACAGAGTTTCAACATTTAAGTAGATATATGTCTAATTCCTTCAGGTCAATTGTTCTTTTGCTAATATGTTTAGATACTCTTAAATTTTCTAGTCATTTTTGAAATCTCAGACACTCATCAAGAACCAATATTATTTCTGTTAAGTTGTATTCTTGAAGTGTGAATTTAAAACATAAGGCTAGCACCTAGGAAATTACAGCTAAGAAAGAGGAAGTGCTCTCAGACTGGATAAGGGCCCAGGGGCTTCTATCATTCATGACACTATTGTATTCACAGCAAATTATAGGAATGAGAACCAGCCTATTTGGATGTCCTTGTAACCTCTCGATTCATAATTATACTGTGCTATTTTATTATTCTAATGAGAAGCCCAGGACTTCCACACACAATTTATGAGTTCCACATTGATATAAGCAATCCTGGTTATATCATTTGCTGAGTTAAGATAAACATTAAAGAGAACTTGAGAAGGGGGGCAGGGTGTTCCCAACTTAAGCTTGATTATGTAAAGAAAATCCCCCATCTAAATGATAAAAGAAAAGAGTAATGCTTGTACATTTTATTAGTGTTTTAAAATTAGTGCGTTAAACTGTCAAAGCTTTGATTTTCCTTTCATGTGTGTCTGGGCAGGCCTAAGCCTCGGGTAACGCCCTTTCCCCTTCTCCCTCCTTGCCTTTCTTTGCACCTGTCCACTGCAGGCTCCCAGCAGCTTCCAAGGAGTACAATTCTCTTGTACTCTCTTTTTCCTCCTCCCACCCATCTCCGTTCCTGTACTCCCTCCCCCTCCTGTATTCTGCAAGCTGGGCTCCTTCTCCCAGGTCTCTATCTCTGCAAATGAGCTCACATCAAAGGTGGTACAGCAGCGGCCAGACAACACCGTGGTTGCCGTGGTTGTCCCAGAGACAACCAAGAATACCAGGGGTGTCGGCTGAGCCTCCCCGATTTTGCTGGCTGACTGACTACGGCCAAGCGCAGGAATGAGTTTTCCAAGTGCTCTGTTCAGTCACTTCCGAAGAGCAAAACGTGTTGAGAGGAGGCTGGTTTAAGATTTCAAACAAAACCAACCTCCCAGGCGCGCATGAAAGGACTTGATTAGCATATGTCAAGAGGACCCGCATATATACCGGGAGTGTATGTACACAGGACTGTGATCTGATCAGTTTGCTGAGCTGGAGCCCCAGCCCCCAGCCCCAGCCCCAAATCAACAGCCTCAGCTCTAGATGTTTCTGCAAAGCCAGCAGCCAGCTCTTACCTACCCAAGGAGAGAAGATCGCTTCCAACACGGTGCAGTGCACTGTCCCTGCAGAGACCTCACAGAAGTAACCCAGCCTTAACTTTTTGTGCCTATTTTGCTATAATTTTTCTGCATTAGCCTCGCCACCCACGCTACACTTTTATTGGGGTTCTCTTGTTTTCCGGAATTTCAGCCTTCCTGTACAGCCCCTCCATGGCTCCCTTAACCGAAGTCGGGGCCTTCTTGGGCGGCCTGGAGGGCTTGGGCCAGCAGGTGGGGTCACACTTCCTGCTGCCTCCTGCAGGAGAGCGGCCGCCGCTGCTAGGCGAGCGACGGGGCGCGTTGGAGAGGGGCGCCCGAGGCGGCGGGCCGGGTTCCGTGGAGCTGGCGCACCTGCACGGCATCCTGCGCCGGCGGCAGCTTTACTGCCGCACCGGCTTCCACCTGCAAATCCTGCCCGACGGCAGCGTGCAGGGCACCCGGCAGGATCACAGCCTCTTCGGTAGGTACAAGCATCCGGTCCTTGCGCCCCTATCTCCCCTCCTCTTCTCACCTCCTTCACTCCAAGCTGGCGGAATAAGCCTGGGCTGCGTGCTGCCAGAGACCCTGGACCCATTGGGTGCTAGGTGCAGGGCTCTGGGCTTGTGAGAAATTGCCCTGACCTGGAGGAGCGTAGCTCCTCTTGCAGAGTGTGGGTGGAGAAAGCGTGGGTGGGTACCTCACCCCGGGGTACTATGCCGCTCGGTTTTCTCTGCTGCCTGGGGCCCCAAGTCTTGGACTAGGAACTGTGTTTTACACCGCTTCTCTCCCCTCATCCAGCCTTGCCCCTCAGGCAGGTTTATTATTTTAAGAGATTCCTATATCGCGTTCTCTTCCTTACACACTTATAATTCTGTGTCCACTTTTTGTAAAATAGAAACGGGAAGCATCCCGGTTGTTATGCAGCTAGTCCTCCGGTGTCTCACTCTGAAGGGATGGTTCTTAAACAGGATATGAATCTTCACAGTTCTTAGAGGACTGCCTGACTGCAGCTTTCTGAGTTCCTGCCTAGGTGGTGGGGGAGGGTGGAAGGAGATGGAGAGAGGGAGGAGGGAGAAGGACCGAGCATGCCCACCTGGCCAAGATTCTCTTTAGAAATTGCGAAACTCGAAAGCAGAGATCTTGGTATTGACCTTAGGTAAGAGGAAATGGGAAAGCGAAAGAAGATATGGCTGGGAACACAGAGAATGGTTTCTATATACAGCCAGCAGTGTCCCGGAGCAGAAGGGGTTAATAGGCTGAAGCCGATTCTAGATTAGATCAGTACAGTTTCTACTGTTAATTACTCCTGGGCCAGCCAGGTAACTAGCAAGCGCCCTCCCGCAGTGTAAGTTCTGTTTTCTTGCCTGCACAACACACAAGGGATGCTGAATCCGATGGTTTGCAGAAGGTGCCTTCTGATTCTACTATCCCTGGATATCTACTTCCTTCCCCTGTGGCTACATTTGTTCCTTTTCATCAGTTAACCTGCTAACATGTTCAAGGGACTTTCCATATCTAACCTGTGATGTCACTGGAGGGTGTCGTTATAGTTTAAAAAAATACATGGTATCATTTATTTGTCAACACCGTTCTTTTCCTTACGGACTTTCTCGTGAATCTCCTCTCTGTGCCGCGCTCTTTCATGTCTCATCCCCATCTCCTTCTTACACTCCCACTTCTTTTTGCACTTGTAGTGCTCATTAAAACTTTGGAGAAGTGTAAATCTCCACTCCAGGAGTGCGCGTAACCTTAGATGGGAGAATAAGCATGTGGTGGTCATTTGGCAGCACTTAAGGGCTTAGAAAACTGACTTTTAAAAACCCACGTGTTTGCAGCTTCCACTGATCTCTTCCCATTCCCACCGACTGTGAGTCAAGGGTGTCATGACCTAGTGGCCAACCTGAGGTCACTTTTTGGAAAGTGTTTTTTTTAATGGAGGAGCCTGACATTGTGAACCTAAAGAATCTGCTGACACCAGGTGGTCCAGTTCTCTTCCTTTAAGAACAACTGCTCTCCACTCTTAACATAAAAGTCTCCCCAAATGTGGCAACTCTTTCAGGCAAAGCCACTGGGAGATAAATGTAAGCAATATCCGACTTCCCTCCCTCATACCAACAGAGTAAGGGAATTCTTCACACAAGCCACTTGTAATGCAGTTGTTACCTCTTCCACTGCTGTGTTCTGTCTCCTTAGAAGACAGATTCTGTTGGAAGAGATTAATGAATACTTGCAGAGTTGGTACCTTGAGCTGTATTGAAACCCGATCCTTTAGGAATGGGTGTGGCATATTCTTGCTAGTATACTTATATGTTGTATGATTGTTTAGAAAAATATGACTTTGATTCTGTGTTGGCTTAAGTCATGCTTTGGTGGGAGATTATATAGAGAAACAAAATAATCACTGTTATATAAAAGGAAGGCAGCCCATATTAGTACTTGAGCCTAAAGGAACAGCCTCTTTATGATATCTTAAAGTGCTCCGAATGACCTAGATATCACAACTGACTGCCAGAGGATAAGGGTCAATTTCATGTTTAATGTATGCAACACAATGTGCTTCTCCATCCTCTTTTGCTAGTGCCTTAACAACTAAGTATTAAATGAAAACCATGAAAAACCTCACTTCTGTGACATTAAAATAAGAATTAAAAAAAAACCATCAAGGATGGCCATTTGAAATGTTAAGTAGCAGTACAATAATTTTATAACAATTTGAACACAAAAATAAAAACTCAAATTTTTAAAATTAAAACCATATTAATTGAACATGAACAGAGAGTTCTCAGTGAGGCTAAAATAATATCCCATCTGAGCTACCTGAATCTCTCTTGCAGAGTTTCTCTGCACAGTAGTATAGAAGGAAGACTTTACCTAACACGTAAACATAGAATCATTCCTTTAGAAAAAAGTGTAGCCTGAGATCAAACATATTCATTTAAAGCCTTTTCCTTTATTCTCCTCTATTCTCTATAGATTTGTCTGATGTGGTTGCATTGTGGGTTGACTCACCTGTTTATTATGATTTGAGAAAAGGCTGGCTTTGAAAACGATACCAGAAAGACAAAGGACCTCCAAGTCTTTTTATGGGACACTGGGCATTAGAAAATCTACCTAAAATATGTGATTACCTCTTAAGTAAGGTGCTTCATGTCTATTCTTTGGAAAAGAATTAGCTTAGTTGCCACCTCATATTATAAATAAGAAAGACTTGTCAAATCTCATTTAAGAATCAAACGATTACAAATTACTATGTGGTATACTATTTCTTTGGCGAGAAAAAGGATCAGAATTTAAAAGTGTGGCTAAAATCTTTAGGAGGGCCACAAAAACACACGTAATCTTTTCCCCATCAGTTCCATGAGCCATTGCAAAATCATTTATGCCTGATTATGCATAAGGTTTTACATGTTGTTTAATAAAGTTAAAACTATTGGATATAATTATTCTAAAGACATGTGTAATCATTTTTACTTATGTAATTACATATTTTGGACAGCATTATCTTCAGATAAGATTTAATGTGTAGGTGGAGTGTGTCCTGGGGTAGAAACATTGTGTGCACAACAGCCACACATACTTTTTAATTTGAGTGAATATTCAACATAATTTAAAGTAATTACACATTCATAATTATATCCTGGGTGAGATTCCATTTATATGCATTTATGCCAATTATGGTTCAGGTTTATATTTTTGTTCCTAACATGGATCCTTCACTGAGAAGCTTGGCAGTGAGTGTGATTTTCCCCTTCACCTCCAGTACACAGTTGCCATTGTGCTGTGTCCTGTGGAGTCTAGGCATTCCCTTCCCTGCTCCAGCCTCTCAGTTAGAGAGACTGGCTCTTTCAAGCCTTTTACAAGCTGTTTAGTAGTGTATTAAGATCCCTGATAGCTCTAGAGTTCTTCTAGTCTGAAAGTCCTAATAGTTTTTAAGAGCTCACCTGTCTTACTAAGAATCTATGTTTTGTTTGTTTGTTTTGCCAAATAGCAAATTAATCTCTGGGTAGAACATAGCTTTCCATACCAGCAAACAGTCAGATTCTGTACTTTCTCTTGGGAGTATCACATGTCCAAAGAAAAACTTGTACAATGAATCAAGAAATGACTTAAGAGCAAGAGTCTGGCTACATGGTACACATTTATGCTAATTGAAAAGCTTAGGGTGAGGGCAAAAAGCCACTGATGAAGACTGATCCAAACAGAGTGTGTGTATGGTGACACCTGTTCAGCAGTCTAAGGAAAGAACCAGAAAAAGGCATCCTTAGTCCAAAGGTTAGTGTGTACAGCAAACTAGGGAAGGTATCACATAGAGAGACAGTGCATCTTTTTAAACTGTAGTTTGTTAGTGTGTTAAGTTGAGAGCTTTCAAAGATAGTTTATCTCTTAATACATCAAAACAACTCCAAAAACTATGCATAGAAAAATCTATTTATATACTAAACTTTTGGTATTTGGCTATTATATATAATGAATTATAAAGCCTGAATTATTTCTCTGAACTACATATTTTATTTTTGTACATCATAGAGTAGGATAGGGCCCATTTTGTAATTAACAGAGTCTAGAAACTATTGTATTTCCACGTGTTGTGGGGTAGAACCATTAGGTTAGGGCTCAGAAAATGTAACATAAAACACCGTCTTCATCAGTTACAAAGGTCATGTCCCATGATCACGTTACAAAGGCATTTTAGTCAATATTTCCGAACCTCAGTTTCTATCTAACATGGGAATAAAAAATCTTTCCTCCTAATTATCAGAGATTTTTTAAAGTTGAGGCAAAATTATTAGCTCTTTTTATAAAATGGTTATTCTATGTGTATGGGCATTTTGTCTGCATATATGCCCTTGTACCACATGTGTACTGCAGGGGCCACAGAAGCGAGAAAGGGTGTCAGATCCTCTGGAAATAGAGTTGTAGCTGGTTATTCTCTACCAGTTGGGTGCTGGAAACCAAACCTGGGTGCCAGTACAATATCTTATTTAGGTTTTCCATGACTATTATAAAACATGAACCAAAGTAACCTGGGTAAGGAAAAGTGTATTTCACTTGTAATTCCCATGACCTCACTAAAGGAAGTCAGGTCAGGAACCTGTAGGAAGGAATGCTACTTACTGCCTTGCTTCTTATGGCTTGCTAAGTTTGCTGTAAGTTTACAGCACCTAGCACCAGCTGCCTAGAGATTGTACTGCCCATAATGGGCTGGGTCCTTCCGTATCAATCATCAATCAAGAAAATTACTATGGCTTTGCTCACAGGCCAACCTGATTAGCATTTTTGTCAACTGAGGTTCCCTCTTCTGAGATGACTCTAGCTTATGTCAAGTTGATAGAAAAAAAAAAATTAACACAAGCCACAAGTGCTCTTAGTTGCTGAGCCATCTTTCCAGCCCAGAAGAAGCCCTTTTAGAAGCTTTAAGATAATGTTATACCCATACTAAGTATATGGTATTGGTGTGGTTATTGTAAATGAAATCAAAGTAATTTATGGAAAATGTTTATAACTAAGTGGTAGAGTCATGCAAGACCAGAAATAACTCTGTCACCTATTCATCCACGATGACAGTAGCTTCTGTTTGTTGAATGCCTAAAAGTGTTGGTCTTTATCACTGTCCTTCCTGTAGTTATATGTTCATTAATCAATCCAAATCTTTATTTTGTTTACAACTTCAGGTATCCTGGAGTTCATAAGTGTGGCAGTGGGACTGGTCAGTATCAGAGGTGTGGACAGCGGTCTTTACCTTGGAATGAATGACAAAGGAGAACTCTATGGATCAGTATGTATTATCATTTTTCAATTATTATTATAACTCTTGAAATAATTATTTTAATTAAAATTTCTATCCATAATGTCTGGTAGACATTATTATACGTGACTGACAAATTATTTGTTTCTACATATATAAGTAAAAATTAGAAATCAATACTCTAAATTTAAGTGTGTAGAGGTCATAGTATAGTCACTCAGTATTACTTTTTAAATTTTCAACCATTATTGCCATAATCTCACCTGGTCTTCCTGTCCATTGTCCTGAGTTTTTCCATTTCCTCTATATTTTGATCCTTCCTACCAGAAATAGAACACTGGGTGTCAGCTCTTGAAAAACACAAAAAGTATACAATGTGTGGTGATCTGGAGATAGAATTACAAAACAATAAATAGAATTTTGAGAATGTACATACACACAATATTTATGGTATGTGTTAGGATAAATAAACAATTGTGGTCTCAGTGTATTCATACACACACACACACACACAGAGCAATAGAGAGAATATTTTGAAAATATAAGAAGCCATTGAACTTCTATGTCATTTTCCTTGATATTACTAGTAACATACTCAGAATAATAAATGTATTATTGAATAATACATTTATAAGTTGATATCTAATGTGAAGTGATGAACTTGAGTTATGAAGTTAAATTGTAGCAAGATCTTGACTCTCTCAACTTGATGCCAGAGGTTTAATATTTGTGACTTTGGCATCTATCTCATGATGGGACAAGATGAGCTGCAGAACTGCTTGGTGATGGTGGCAAGAAGGTGATAATACAGAATACAGGAAAGCTAAAAGTGCTTATTGCATGTATGAAAATAAAATCAAGAGTTGGAATATTTGGTTTAAAGTTCCTTGAACTAATTTACTGGATAAAGTAATATAGAGAAAAAAATGTGCACAATGTCTGAACAAAATCAAAATAAGACATTTTAATTTGATAAGGACCTTGCTATAAGCAAAGACATAATATAGAGTTGGGACTTTTATAAGGAACTTATTTCAAGGGCATTTCTAAAAGGCTGTATTTCTTTTCTCTTTTTTTTTTAAAAGGAGAAATTGACTTCTGAATGCATCTTCAGGGAGCAATTTGAAGAGAACTGGTATAATACCTATTCATCCAACATCTATAAACACGGAGACACTGGCCGCCGGTATTTTGTAGCACTTAATAAAGATGGAACTCCAAGAGATGGTGCCAGGTCCAAAAGACATCAAAAATTTACTCATTTCTTACCGAGACCAGTGGACCCAGAAAGAGTTCCAGAATTATACAAAGACCTACTGATGTACACTTGATGAACCTAGAGCCATTATTTTTAAGTTGCAGTTCCTGTTCAATAACACTGAAGAAGATAGTCAGAATATTACATTCTGTTTTCACCGAGAGACTATATTAATGAAGACTATCAAGAATAAGGAATTAACTTGAAGCAAAGCGAGATCATTCTTCATAAGTGGATTGTATTTCCTCAGACTCCTTGGCCCAGTCATGTCAATTGATTGAAGCTGAAATCAGTTAATCTGTGGATAATGTGAACCTTGCTGCTGACGCCTCACCTCTCTGAATAATGTTTACTTGGACAGTTACCTTAAGGATAGATACTTCATGTTGAAGAAGTGAATTAAGATGACATAATTACTGCCTCATAAATTCTGAGGACCTTGTAGAAATCTTCAGGTTAAAACAGTATACATAAAGCAAAAAAAAAAAATCAAAATTCTAGATGACTTTGAGCTACAAAACATGACACACCAAGGTGGAACATTTCTTTTAGAAGAATGGACCTATTTATACATTTTTCAATTTACAAGTATTTATTATATATATTTATTTATTAAAGAGTTTATTTTTACTGGTATATGAAGACTATACAAAATAAAACAAACAAAACAATAACAAAATGTCCTTTATTGTGTCATTATTATTCCTTTGGTCTTGGGATGTAAAGAAGACTTCATTATTATAACACATTAACCACAGAATAAAGCGTTCATTTGGTTTTTAAAATTAAGTACAATGTAGGTTATATTTCCATGCAATGTCTTGACTTCTAAATGTAACATGGGTCCCTTTTGGCCTTGAAAAATGTTTACTGACTTGTGTTGAATTTAGCACAGGTTTGAAAGGGAATTAAACATTTTCATTTTATGCTTTTGGTAACACTGGTTTTTCAAATAAGAGCTGTTATATTTATTGTAGAAAATAATTTTAAAATGAGAAATTTTAAGTGCTCTAGGAAAATTCTTTAGTATTTTGAACTTATAATGTTGAAGTTATCAAATAATATAGTCAATTTATGTTTACTTATTTTCTAGGTTTCATATAGGAAAAAATGTTTCTCTTACCCCATGTGATCATAGAAAGAATTAGTCCTTGTACAGCCTCTATGAACAATGGCAAGGTCTTAACTACTTGAGTTAGGTGTTCTTCCAATTGGTACATCCAATATTCATTGATGGTTACTACTTACTAGACATTATGTTGAGAACTAAGGAATGTGACGATCAAGAGGAAGTCATCCCTGCATCATGAATCTTAATGTGTGGTCAGAGAAAGTTTTAGAAAACAAGGAAATTAACAAATACCATGTGAAATGCAATGCACTTCAACAGGTAAACAAGTTACAGACACTGAAATAAAAGAGGAGAGAACAGACTCACAGAGAATAGATGGTTCAGAGAAAACATCTCTGAGGAGGTCAAATTTCTGGTGGACTCAAAACATCAAGAAGGAGTTAACCAGCCCCAAAGGTTTAGATAAGGGAAACAATAAATACTCTTCCCTTCAAGAAATCTAAGCTTCTGCATGTCCCATTGGTGACTTCAAAGATATTGATGGCCAGGCAAATACCAAGCAGAATTTTCCAGGAGTGTTTTAACCTCAAAGATACTCATATTTGTATGAGATATGTAACCATTTGCTTTCCAACCTGTTCACACAGATTTTTGTAAGGGAAGCACTAGTTTCTTTCTTTCTTTCTTTCTTTCTTTCTTTCTTTCTTTCTTTCTTTCTTTCTTTCTTTCCTTTATTTCTTTTTTTAAAAAAATCTTAAGGTTCTTTTGAGATAGGGTCAGAGTAGCTCTACCTGATCTAGAATTTTCTCTGTAGACCATGCTGGCCTTGCACTCACAGATCATCATATTAATAAATGTGAGTACTAACCAGCTGATGAGCTTCTGTCGGGAAGGGAACCTCTACCAGTGGACATGAGGGAATGGTCTGTGCTCTGGCTGGGATTCTGAGCATTCCTTCCTTCACCGGCTCTCCCCACATCTCATGTTGTTGTGTAGAGGGATGTGATAGCCTCACTCACGCTGCAGCCCTCCTGCTTTGGTATCATGAAAATCTACAGCTGCTGTCTGGTTGAGTAGGAGGTTTATTCTCATCAAATCACTTCTCTGCATTGACTACTTCTCTGATAGGGATGCTGCATAGAGCTGGTTTGTCTTCCTCTTTCAGAAAGGTTGTTGGTGGAATTACTTTGCAGATTGTGAGATGAATAAGAGTACTAATTCTTATGAATGAAGAAGTTGAAATGGAGGGGATTCAGCAGAAACTAGAATACTATTTGCATGTACATAGTATTTTGGTTGCTTGACTCTAGATAGAAAAATCTCTCCTTCAAAACACAGTGCCATAGCATTTTTTCATTACACAATTAAACACTTTAGTGGCTGTAGGGTAAGCTTTTAAAGTTCATTTAGTTCCAGTAAGAGTGATCCCAAGCTTAATTCTTGAACTAGTTACTTGTCTAAGGTTGACTAATCATGCATACCATCTTAGTCACAGAATCTAATGTAAGGATCAACTAACTGTGTCAAATAAAGCCCTTTCAGGGGTCTTCCTGAAACACCAAAGTAAGACAGGTTATCTCCTGACATGGCAGGTATTAAGAACCAAGTAAGTTTTCAGTTTCTAGTTCTCAGTGATGACCTAAAGGAAAACCTAAAGCACAGTTGAAGCTAAAACTAAGTAAAAGAAGGGTGATAGAGATCGCCATGGAGACTTAGTCTCGGGTCTTGGAACCCAAACAAGAACTCTTAACAATTATCTGGAAAGATTTGAGAACCTTCTTTGTTCCGGAGAGAAAGAGTCTTGATATGTAGGCCTTCTGGCCTAAAACTCACTCTTTAGGCCAGGCTGGTCTCCACCAGCTTAGTGCAAATGCATATGCCTTCTCACTGCCTGCACTACGAACAGGTGCATATGCCTTCTCACTGCCTGCACTACAAACAGGTGCATATGCCTTCTCACTGCCTGCACTACGAACAGGTGCATATGCCTTCTCACTGCCTGCACTACGAACAGGTGCCACCATGCATGACCCGTCTCCTTCTTTTTAAACCAAACTGTCGATAGCTTTTACATTGTTTCTATCCTTTCACTGAATATTGTATGTTTGGGATATAAACCAGTCTTTTTAGTTTCATAAGTACACAGATTAACAGCAACTGTGCTGTAGGAGTTAACTATGTACGTCTTAGGAATCTCTTCCATACATAACGGATGTATATAATAACATTTGGACTTTAAGATGTTGCTAAAGTATTGATAACAATGGAGCCACCTGGGAGAAGAAATTTATGTTTAATTTTCCCCGAATCCCTGCCCAATGCTCATGCTTTGGTATAATACCCCTCCCTCTAGAGCAGGTGTGACTGCTTCTTAAAAATGAACTATAGAAAAGTGATGAGTCCTATACCTATTATGCCACATAAAAATCCATTTTGGCAGTACATTTTCTAGCAGTAGGGATTCTCCTTGATGAATGGATGTGGTAAGTGCCACAGTGGGGAAAGCCAGAGTAGCAATAAGCTGCAGGTGGCCTCCAGGCACCAAAAAGTACATCCAGTTGATAACTAACCCAAAGCCACACCCAGTTCTACAACTAAAAGAAATCAACTTCTAGCAAGAATGTTAATGCAATTCTGTTAGTTTATGGGCAATTCTGATGCTACAGATTTTTTATGTTTTTATCTAAATTTTTAATGTAAAAATTAAAAATAACTAATAGCATCAAATTATCTTTGTATGACTCCCCCAAATCAGACAGTTCTAAAGAACCTCTAATTGGACCATTTTAATTTGTGTCTTTCATACTGCTACGTCAAAGCTTCATCAGGCTACAATATAATGTTTCAATTATGTAGAACTTATACATTGCCTCATACCTGTAGTAATGCACTTATTGAATGTTCTATAAGTAGTAAGTAGAAACATTTAATTTGTATTATTGTGTTGCTGAACATGTCCTACCGGGTTTTTCTTTTATCACATCACAACCTTGATCATCCATGACTATCCTAGAATGTGTTCCAATCATCTTTATTTGACTTTTCTAGTTGTTGAAATGACACAGCTTGATCTCTTTCCTGGGAGAGCACCTCACACTCACAGCCATTGCCTATAGGGCTATGCTATAAGGATGCTTTAAGATCATAGCTCTTTTTCACCAGAGCCTCTGACAGGCAAGGCTGAAATACACCAGACAGTGACAGCTGCTAAAAAGTTTCTACAAATGCTAAAAATAGCTTCGATTCTCACCAGACTGAGTAACCTCACATTCAGGTCCCCAAAGTACATTGACGTTGTACTGCAACCTTGTGCTACAGCCTCACTGGGTAGGACCGATCTGCAGAACAGAAATGCTAGGGAACTATGAGAATGACCGACAAAACCAAAGAAACCAAAGAGCCAAAGAAGGCCTTGTAGCTTGAAAAAAGAAACTCCAAAGTCCTTTTCTTGTTCTGAAATTCCCTTACTCCTTTTTTGTTAAGATATTTAGCGTATCGTGTTCCTCTGCCTACAAACATCCCTTGTGGTCTGTGGCTCTTATAGAATGCAAGTTCTCTGAGTGTAACTGTCATTAACATCTTCATGAGAGCAGCTGTGACCACTTGCACTGATTCTCGTGGTTAGGCTTATTGATGTTTCCTCCTAGAGGAAGAGTTGCGAGGAACCACATTAGAGCCTCATTTATACTGTTCTCCCAGCTGTGTGCCGTATCTAAGGTCTTAGGGGGGTTGGAAGGTGATAGAGTGTATAAAGTGTGGCAGGTTAACTTAAAGCACTATTTGTGCTGCTGGGGGAAGCCATCATTCATGCTAGGGCAAGCCTTTATGAGGGTATAGCTCTTTGGGAGCTATCAACGCTCCAGTAAGGAGCTCCTCATATAGATAGCCAATAAACTCATTGATTCACCAAGCTAGACTTGAGTGAAATCAGACTTTGGTATGTTGTTGATGCCCTGTCTGGGGTGGAGACATTTGCTCATATCTTCCCGGAGAAATTCAAACAGAAGCAGCTTCTGGTTGGTTTACACACTTTCTTCCAAAGAGAATTTGAGTATTTATTCTGTGTATCTCTGGTAGCCAAAAATCACTATATTTCTTTATTTCATCCAGAACCATCACTCCCCAATAGCTACTATTGTAGAGAGCAGAGGGCTGTAGGACCAGTTCATGCTCACCTAATATGGCACTGATATAGATATCCAGTATTGGCCAAGATGACTAGTGCTGGACATTTGGGGAGGCGGGGGTGCAGGGGTATGAGTCAGCACAAATTGGCCAATACTAGATGCCTGGGGAACCCAAAAGTAAACAATGATGTAATCTGTTATATAACTACTTTTGGCAAAATGCCACTTTAATGTAGGTTCTGTATAAATATGTCTTGAGACTAAGGATGAGTGCCTTAGCCCTGAATACTTAAAGTATGTTGCATGTGCTTAAAGGTCTAAGTATGTTCTTTCATTTCCTGACTTTTTTTTCTTTTTCTTTTTGTTCTTCAAGACAGGGTTTCTCTGTAGCTTTGGAGCCTGTCCTGGAACTCGCTGTTGTAGACCAGGCTGGCCTTCAACTCACAGAGATCTATCTACTGGCCTCTGCCTTCCAAGTGCTGGTATTAAAGGCGTGTGCCACCACCGCCTGGCTTCCTGGTCCTTTTTGATTCCCTTTCTGTACATGCTCCCAGAGCTCAGGCCCATCAAAATTATAAGAACTTCTACGTTTATAACAATGTGTTTAACAACCAACCAAAATCATTTCCTTAAAGAACCATGTTATTCTAAATTTAGTGAACAACTCCGCTCCGTTGCTTTCTCTCTGGTGCTTTAACACAGTGTCAGGACATACACTCTGTTGCCTCAGGTAGCTCCTTGATGATGAATGTCACAAAGTATTCTTGAAGTTTTCCCATATCTATTGACTAGACTGTTACTTTCAACCGTTTTCCAGAAGTCATGAGTTAGGGGCAGTAGCACTGTGAAGGAAGAAATGACTTTGAAGCTAATGAATAATACAATTGTACCACCAATCACTTTTAGCTCTGAAATTGGAATTTTGGTGGCCATCATACTTTGCATTATTTGTAAGTCATGGTCCTAGAGGTATTAGTCCCCAAGTGTAGGAGTCAACTATAGTGTTTCTCGGAAGCAGCATTAATGAGAGTGCTTGTTTCTAGGGCCGGCTTTAGGACTCGGCCACCATTCTGTGAAGGCTTATCATTTCTTTGGAGATGAGAATTCTGTTCTAATGATTATAATATCCGTATTTAATGGCAGAGATCTCATTTACCTATTCTCTCCTGAAAGTGACCAATTATCACAAACTGATTCATGTGGGTAGCAATAGAATTCGAAGGTCACTCTACGAGTTGTTATTTTAACTGCAGCAAAATGAGTAGCTGGAGACTGATTTTCAGATTTGAGTCTTGTTATTTGTGTAGGGACATGATAATTGATCATCTATCATGGCGAAACACTAAGGAGTCATGCTTTGGTTCTGTGGGCTGTATAACCTGTAAGACATCATGTTTATCATGTTCTACTATCTAATGTTGAACATGCTATGAGATACAAAAATGGTGATACTCATATAGCAATTTCTTTGCTTCCTGTTTAGTCATGTGGCCTTCAAGAACAAATTCTTTTTCTTATTGGGTTCATACTTTATTTGCTTCCCATAACACTATTCATAGAAGAATTTTGATTTCTTCCCCGTGACACGGTTGCTCTATGCAGTGCTAGCTGTCTTGGAACTCTTTGCTCTGAGGACCTCAGTCCTCAAACGCAGAGAGATCTGCTGCTTCTGCTTTCTAAATGCTAGTATTCAAGGTATGCTCCATCACCACTATACTGTCCTAATGGCCAATGGGTATTTTTTTTCTACTAAATTGTTGTACTTTTGGTAGTCTTCAAATTAATGAGGTAAGACAGGGCTCTGGATGCAATTTTTTCTAACTACTAATCAATATGGTTTCTTTGAAATGAATACAGTGTCCACCTGCATTAGGTCCAGGATTTCTGTCTAAATTCCATGTACCTAGATTATACCATGGTGCTTGAGAATTTGTTCCCAGAGTATGATAATAAAGATAGAATTCTGTCTAAATGAAGGTAAAATACACTAGTGACCAAAATCAGGAGATCTGCAGTTGCTATGTCAGTGACCACGGATTAGTAAAAGGCTGATGTAATGTCCTTCTCTATTTTAGACTCGTCAAACCAGTTTGATAGAAGGATAAGTGGTGTTTGGGGTTATTCTCAGTTTCTCCAACACCCCTATTATGTAATTTGGTGTACTTCTATGGCAGCTTGGCATCATTTCATATTTGCAGTCGTGCCGATGCTGAATTATTCCAGAGGTCCTCTTTCAGCACAGCGATTGTTTTGCTCCTGCTCCTACCTTATAGAATTACAATGACTGTCTCGCAATTACCCACTCATGAAAAAGAGATTCCACTCCAGGAAAACTTCTTGGGATTCCTGCATCTACTAAATTATCACATCTTAGCAACTTCAGCAGCTTCTCTCCAGATCCTTCAACTGCCTGATGAATTTTCTTTTTATATTCAGATTCCCCAGAATTGCTGCTCTTTAGCTTATGTCTAATTGCTCTTGAGAGTCTTGAATATTGTCTTTTGTTCTAAACAGGTCAAATGATTTAGAGTCTATCCAGGTGGGTCTGATATTCAGTGGGCCTGCATGCTAAGAACCATGGAACTGTTTGTCCTTTTCTTTGAAAGACTGGGTCAGATCCCCAGACTGTAGGTTTCTTAAATTTAAAGAGATCAGAAAATAAATCAAAGAAAATGCTTTAGAAGTTGTCTTTTGTTTTTCATGTACAGGGAGATGTCTATCCTTAAGATTTACGAAGTCCTTGTTTCTGAGTTCCTTCTCTTGGCTCAGTTCCCAGTCATTTTAAAGTGGCTTGTTACTATCTGTGTGGAGACTTTGCCAAGGTTGTTGCCATGGTTGCAGTGCCTGCAAATTTAGATGATTCTTGTGTCCTATTGATCTCTAAACCTTATCAGTTCACCAGCAGCCTTCTTACAAATTTGAGGACACACTAGCCCAAATCTAAAATGTTTTTGTTTTAGTCACAAGAAAATTATCACACAGATATTATATAATTCCAAAGGTTTTCATTAGCAAGCTTTACAACAATTTCCCATGAAATTCATACTCTCATTGAAAGCTTTTCAGGGGCTAGAAACCCAACCCTTTGAACGCAGACTTAAATTTCGGAGCACAGAGGGAGGTCAATACAGAAGGACAAGGAGGGAGGAGGGACAGATAACAATAAGGATATTTATTAAAGCCGCAAGGAATTATACTATCTTATATTTACCCCAAATTATACACAATTTCTATCTACATTTCCCATGAAGTTATGTCACTTAGGCTTACGATGTTTCCCATACGAGTCACAAAGTATTTAACAAAACTCCAGTACCAAGCATAAGAAACCTCTCTGCTTGAGTTGTTGTTCAGGGTACTCTTAGTGATTCTACAAGTAATATAGACTATTGCTGCTGCTTTTGTAGCTTCTCAGAAGTCTCTGTTATTGAAGATTCCACAAACTTCAGACACAGGACTCCAAAGGTTCAAGCAGGATCTAACCTGAACGTCTTCTTCCTGAGGTCTAGCTTTCATAGTACCAGAAAGTACTATGTAAACTGCCAAAGGAGGGAAGAAATCAATAGTCCCAGGCAGCTGTGATATCAATGAACTCTAACAAAGGCCACCATAGCAAGAAACCCCTAAAGGTACAATAGTGACACTCATGTCTTGGCAGTAATCAACATCTCTTGAACTGGACTCAAGGCTCACTCGGTAGAAGAGGTATCCTGACTGGTACTAGAAACTTAGCCAACTAGCAAGGGCTAGTGAAGCCATAGATCTTTAGTGAGAACCTACTACCACTATTGGATCAGCACAATTCCTAACTACACTCTAAAACTTACCCTATGCCCACAGATAAGTGTAACTATCACCTACCATCCTAGAAGCTTCTCTTTACAGCACATGAAGACCATTAAAGAAGATTGCAGCTGGGTGTAAGGAAGAGATTATGTGGAGCCCAGGCTCAAAGCTGTATCTACAAGGTAACTCCTAAACCCCAGGCTCAGGGAACACCATGGAAGAGGGGATGGGAAGATTGTAAGATCTAGAGGATCAGCAAGTCTGCTGTGAGAGTGTGTCTTCTAAAAATGATAGGGAATTTATACCCATGATACCGCAACAATATGGTTGCCTAAACAGGACCCGAACAATGATAATATCAATTGACAAATCACAGGGTTCCAATAACAGACCAAGAACTACTGGCAAGGAATGGCTGCTGAGAGAGGGAGAATTAGTCTCTACTGTGGATAAGCCTCTTAATTGATTATCCAATATAAAGTGGTCAGGATTGAAACCATCTACACAGAACCACACTAAATGGACTCAGAGGATTGTATATATATACAATTCACATATATATATATGAATAATAAAAGAAAAAAGTTCATCAGTTTGAGAGGGAGTGATGAAGGATCTGAGAAGGGTTGAAAAGAGGGGACACGGGAGGGAATGGAGGGAAAACAAGGAAATGGAAGTAACATAATTACATTTTAAATGAACATTTTAATGAAAACAGAAATAAAAATGTAAAAATAAAAAATAATTTTAAAAGAGTAAGTTTTCTTAGACTACATAATCTACTATCTGGAACTTCCCAACACAGAATAAAAAGATGACTAATATTAATTATAGCCCTAGAAAATATTTTCTGAATGTCAACGTAGAGAACAGCATATTAAATATAATTTGCTAATTACTTTTAAAAGAGATTGGTTTCTAAAGATAATCCTTTGGGTCTTGTGTTCATCTGTCTTCTTTAATATGAACAATAGCTATTTGAAATTCCTCCTTGTTGACCTCCCTGAATCTTTGATTATCAGTTTTCTGGCCAGTATTATTCCACAGTTTCTTGATGTTTTCCTTTTTGTTGCTGATTTTGTTTGAATTTTTGAATCAGGATCTCACCAAGTAGCCCATGCTAGATTGGAAGTTGTTATGTAGCTGTGGATGGTCTTAAACACATGGTGTACCTCATTCCTCAGCCTTTTGAATGCAAGCATTACAAATGTGTGCTACTATGCCTGGTTTCTTATGGGAGACTTCATAGTTTAAACTTCATATCCATACATAGACCAGAGATTTATTTTTTAATACTTTTTGCCTGTGAAATCTAGAACATAAAGATATATGGCATGCATTATCTACAAGTTAATCAAAGATGCTTGAAAATTATATACATATCACTTAGCATAGTTTTAAAAGTACAAACTGAAGAATAATTTTAAGACATACACCTATAGATGAATTGTATAGAAATATAAAAATGTCCTTTTATATTTATATATATTTATACTTTAGGGTTTTCTCATGGCTTACCTTTTCTAAGTTGTATGTAGAAGAAATAATCCATATTATTTCTTTTAGGCACTATAATGGAATTTGCAGTGCAGAATATTTGTTAGGCAGGGAATTATGAAAGGAAAGGCAAGAGAATAAAATAGGGCAGAAGGGTTGATATGTGAGATAGATGTCTGTCAGGTTTGCCCACCTTGTCAGTGAGATGTGGAGCTAAATGGCCCTAATACTCTGTATTGAGTTGACTAAAGACTTTGGTGTTTTCTAGATCAGTTGCTACATATGGGCTACAATAGGAATTGCAAGTTTCTGTAATTGATGCAGGTTCTGAAGGGACTGAAGGCACTTGTGCAGTTGGAGGGGAAAAAAACCTTCCTGCTGTGGGATAACACTCTTGTATACTGCAAAGATTTGTCACTTATATTGGTTTAATAAAATGCTGATTGGCCAGTAGCCAAGCAGAAAGTATAGGCAGAGCAACCAGACTAAGAGAATTTTGGGAGGAGGAAAGACAGAAACACAGTTGCCACACAGATGCAGAGGAAGCAAGATGAGAATGCCTCATGGAGAAAAGGTACCAAACCACATGGCCAAACATAGACAAAAATTATGGGCTAATTTAAGTTGTAAGAGCTAGTTAATAATAAGCCTCAGCCAATAGGCCAAACAGTTTATAATTATAAACCTCCATGTGCTTCTTTGGGTCTGAATGGCTACAGGGCTGGGTGGGACAGAAACTTCTCACAACAGTGAGATAGAAGAATACAATAAAGAGAGAGCGATCCATCGTAGTCTACCACTCTTTGCTTTGATTCACATTTTCTAAGCATTTGGAAAGGACTTCCAGGATTCCATTTTAAGGAACTTTGAACAAGCACAGTGAAATAAATCCTAGCCCCTGATCCTGAAGGTGGACTCGTAGTCACAGGGATAGTCATACTCTTTATATAGAGTTGCCCAGCATCCATTCCCTTATCCTCACTTAACCTGCTGCTACTCTTGATGACTTTGGGTAGTCAGATCCTTACACTGAGGTCTTTGTGCCCTTGAATGTCATAAATGTCTCAGATTGGGTTTGTTGAAAATGTTTCATTTGATTTAAAGTTTTCAGAATGTCATAAGAGACACCCACACTGGGCTCTATATACTTTTCTCCATGTTTCAATTTTTTAATAGCAGTCTGTCACCTACTGAGGACTGGAGCCAAGTACCCAGGCCAAGATGACAATTTCTTGTATTTCTTGCTGGCTACTACATACAAAGACGATGAAGTAGTAAGGACAGCCAGCCATAGATTATAGCTTAATGGGATTTTTAATATGCTCACTTGAAGAAGTATTCCTCTTTGAGAACCAGGATTATGAAAACTGCTGAACCAAGAGCCTGGGAGTGAGTTGTGTAAATTCCCCAACTGCTGTTGAGAATGATGGTATGCAGAGACATTTCTCCCTATAGTACTCAATTCTTTCTCACTGGGAATGTCATGCAGTATAGAAACATCCAAATCATGACTTATGATACACTCTGGAAAACATGATTTTATCACTGAAAAGCATTACTTCTGAATTTGAGATTTATTAGTGACTTCATGAGATTACTGTACCTCTCATTAAGGTCACAGCTGGTGGATGGTGCAGAACTTGTCTTCTCCCCATTTCTACTCTTCTCTGTGGGATCTTGTGAAGAAGGAACAAATTCTTGCAAGGTGATGCTGACTGAGATACATTGGGCCAGAAAGGCAAATCCACAGCAAAGTCTATTGCTGTTGGAATAAATTATATGCCTTCCTGTGCGACCTTAGCTACTTCCCCCATTGCTAGGGTAAAGCACCAAAAAGGTGAGACTGAAGGGAGGAAGGGGCTGTTGTGCTCAGGCTTGGAGAGGATATGGACTATTTCCATAGGGAAGGCTTGATGGGGTCATGGTGGATGGTAGCTTTGGAAGTGAGAACATGAAGCTACTTGCTTTCTTGTTGATGGATCAAGAAAGAGAGAGACTGAGGACAGAGAGGCTGGGTTATAACTTCCATGGGACCCACTTCCTCCAGCTAGTACACATTGCCTATCACAACATTCCCAAACAGAATCACTGGCTGGTGACCAAGTATTCAAATACATAAGCCTGTAGGGAACGTTTTATATCCAGTCCATACCATGATTCTAAGAGGCATATTTGACTAGAGAGTGTCCTTGAGGAATGGTGCCTTAGGAATGCAGTTTTGGCTTTTGTTGTCAGGATGTTGACATTCAAAGACACTGGTGGTATATCTATACATTTTGAAAATTGGAAGTTCATGATGCTGGCCTGGTATCTAACCTCCATTTCTGTTTTTTTTTTTTTTTTTTTTTTTTTGTGTGTGTTTTTGAAACAGGGTTTCTCTGTGGCTTTGGAGCCTGTCCTGGAACTAGCTCTTGTAGACCAGGCTGGTCTTGAACTCACAAAGATCTGCCTGCCTCTGCCTCCCGAGTGCTGGGATTAAAGGAGTGTGCCACCACCACCACTGCCCGGCTTAACCTCCGTTTCTGTTACCATAACCACATCTTTATGTGACAATTACTCAAGCATGAGAATGGCCAAAGCCAAGGCTGCTTGATATCATCCTGCTGAGCCATTTTGTGTACTTGATTAATGCCTGCTCTATGATGAGAGCTCCCGGGTAGGTCTCAGATTTTCTATTTTCTTCAGAGATTCACACATACTGGGCAAGTACTTCTACCACTGAGTACACTCCCAGTCTAGTGCTTACTTTCAATAGAAAGATTTTCATACTTATAACCACTGCCGTTTATCTATAGATGTTCTTTTTCTGTCAACTCTCTCTGATTTTTCTAATCACATTTTTGTTTAAAACTTTGATCGAGAGAAATAACTTTCCACTGCCTTTAAATCCTTATGTCTTCTAATCTCTAACCAGATTTTATTGTATAAAATGGTAACCAGATACATTGGTAAAAGTTTGAAATTTTAAGCTTTTCCCGAATTAGCCTACAGTTGCTCTCATCCGTATAATGAGATAGAATCTGTGTGTAAACCAAGGTTGGACATTTGTGCCTTCCATAAGCTGGTCCTTTGCAATGTCTTTTTGAGTCGTAGGAGTGAGTTTAGGAAAAAGTGTTGATATGATGGTAGTGACATGAGGTCTCAGCTTTCTGTACTTGTTGATATGAAGGATCTCAACTCAAGTAGATAACAACTCAGATGGGAAATTATCACTTTATGGTCACACGGTGTCTCATAGTTTGGCTACTAAATTGTACCACAGCTAGTACAATTTAACTGTAATCTCAGAATCTCTTACTTTGACAGAAGTACTCTGTGTTTGATACTTTTCAGTGCTGGGGATCATTTCTATGACCTCATACATATTAGCTCAGTATTCCATCATTGGATGATATCCCCAGTCCCTTTGTTTTATTTTAATAGCTATTTTTAGCATAGTTTCTAACAAGTATAAACATGCATTTGAAAAAAGAGATTTCATAAAGCCTAAGCTGTAGTTAAACTATCTGAGAAACCGCTTAAAATTCATTTGAAAGAGTTATTTTTACTTCATGGTTCATTGAAGACATTGGCTATTACTCTCAATAAACTCAGAAAGTTATGTCCATAGTTAATATGACTATGTTTGTATGTGTGTGTGATAGATGTGTATTTTTTATTTGATTGAAAATAATTTTTCTCATATAATATATCCTGCTTACAGTTCTGTTCCCTCTATTTTTCCCAGTTCCTCTCCACTTGCCCTCCCACCTGAATTTGCTCCCTTTCTGTCTCTCAGTAGAAAACAAACAGGTTTTTTTAGGGATATTATTAAAATAAAATAAAACAACAGCTACAAAACACATCAGAAGAGAAGGTAAATGAACAGAAGGAAAGAAACCCTAAAAGAGTCACAAGAACCAGAAACTCACTCATTTACACACTCAGGAATCCATAAAAACATTAAATTGGAAGCTATAACATATACACAAAGGATATGTAGAGTAAAAAGAGAATAACAAAATATGTTAATAAAATAAAATAAAACCCAAAAAGATTTAGTTTTGAAAGCCCTGATACAATGTTATGAGACAAGAGATCTCCAGAGATACTGCTGAGTTCATTTCCGGTTGGCCATCTACTGTTGGACATGCTGTCTACTCTTAAGATTAGTTTCTTTCCCCAGTGAAAAGTAAATTTTCATTCGCAATTGGTTATCACTTACAGATAGCTTCTGGGTCAGGGATGGGAACCTGTGTCCACTTTTGCTTTTAGCTCTAGGGACACCATCTGGAACAGACCCTGCAGGCCCTGTGGATATTGCCTTGGTCTCTGTGAGTTCATATGAACACCAATCCTGTTGACTTAGATGGTCTTATTTCCTTGGTGTTCTCCATCTCCTCTGCTCTATTTCTGTACTCCCCTCCTCTTCTACAGGCTTCCCTGTGCCCTGAAGAGAGGGATTTGACAGAGGCATCCCATTTGGGGGTGAGAGTTCCAAGTGGGCCTTAAGTCAAATCAGATGTTGGTTAATCACTCCCCAAAGCTTTATGGTACCATTACACTAGCATATCTTGCAGGCAATACATCACTGTAGATCAAAGAGTTTGTGGTGAAGTTGGTGTTTACTTTTTTCCTTTAGTAGCAAGCAGAATATATTTCTGTACCAGAAATGCTGGAATGTAGGGGTGAAGGCCCTATGGAAGCGCCAACTCAACTTCTCCAGGTCCAATGAGTTGCGTTGGTGTTGTCTTCAGCAATGGGGCCTTGCCAACAGTTTGTGAAGCACAACTAATAGTCTTGGCCATAGTCTTGGTTATTTGGGGGTCCCATGGGACTCCTTTTATCAACAACTCAGTTAGATGTAATCCACTTCTGGTGCTCCAAGCTTCATCTGGTGACTAGAGATGGCAAGCTGGGGCTTTGCTTCCCCATTATTTGGTGATCTCATTTATATCACCTTTATCTATGTATATATTTTGGGAAGAGTCTACTAAAGTAGGTTTCTATACTACCCTTTGAATTGCCCTTAAAGTTTAGCTGTCTCTCCTTGTATTTTGCCACTTTCTCTTTGTTCCCCCTATCTCCCCACTGGATCCCCCAGTTCTAGTCCCCACCCCATCCATTCATAATCCATAACTATCCTATTTCCCTTTCCTAGGGAAAACTATCCTGATCACCCAGTAACTTACTCTGTGATTCTACAGATTATAGCTTGGTTATCACAGATTTAACAGCTCATGTTCATATACAAATGAATATATATCATATTTGTCTGGGTTACTTCACTCAGAATAATTTTTTTCCTAGCTCCATCCATTTACCTATGAATTTCATGATTTCATTTTCTTAATGACTGAGTAATGCTCCATTATGTTAGCACACCACATTTTCCTTAACAGTTCATCTGTTGAGGAGCATGTAGGTTGTTTTTATTTTCTGGCTATTATGAATAAAGGAGAAAGGAAAAGGAAAAAGGCAGAACAAATGTCTCTGTGGTAGCATGAAGCACCCTTTGGGTATTTGACCCGATATATCTGGGTCTTGATACCCATTTTCTTGAGGAACCACCTCACTGATTTCCATAGTGAAAGTTTGCAGTCCCACAGCAATAGATAAATTCTCCTGGAATCCTGCTAGGTATGGCCACTGGGGGTTCCAGGTAAAATGTGTTGGTAGGTATTGGGAGTTGACACTTAAGAATGGGGATGGGCTACGAATCGGGTGCTGAGGGAGTTCACAGGAGTGGGGAAAGCAGGATGTTCCACCAGAATCTGCTTAGTCCCCTGGGAATGGTGGCTGGAGTGAAAGGGAAAGTCTGCAGAAGGTTGGAGGAGAACCGTGTGATTCACTGGCGGTGGGAGCAGAGAGGAGGAGGCCACAGTAGGTGGCTCGCTACAAAGTCAGGGATGCTACGGAGAAGAAGAGGGAGAGGTGAAAATCTGTAGTTAGTCTACGTCCTTCTGGCTGGAGTAGTCTGTACGTTTTCAGGGAATGTGTACCGATGTCGGGGGCTGTGGTAATGTGATGAGCGGTGGCACAAAAGGTTGGAAGAAAAGATCTGGGTGAGCCCTGTGGAGATGCGGGTCAGGAGGGAGGGGCAGCTATAGCAGGTGGTTGGATACAGAATTGGGGGTGAGGCTGAGCGGTTGGAATGGAGAAGAAGAGGGAGAGGTGAAGACCTGGGTTTAATCGCCTTGCTTCCCTGGCCAGAATGTGTATGCTTTGAATAAACTTGTAGTGGAGCAGGAAACAGAGGAGAGAATAGTAAGGCTGGCAGAATGTCCAAATTGGCTGCTTGTTTTTGCTTAGAAGGAACAATGAGGAAGGTTTTTTTTGTATTTCTACTCAGGCAAAAATGAACTGACATCTACTAAAACCAATTATATAAACAATATATTGATAAATATAAAGTAAAATATTGATATGACAAAATATGTGGCATCACTTTCTAGAAGAAAAAAATATTTATTCTAAAGGAAAAATCTTAATTTCTAGTCTTCGGATACATCTTCACTATCACTTAGTTCAATCACTTCATTTTGCAAATAAGAAAAATCTTTTATCTCATTGATTCTTTTCAGTAAAGCCATGAAACATTTTTTGCTGTTTCCAAGTTAGTAAATTTATCTGCTTGCTTTTAAAATTCTCTTTTATGATACTGGCTAGCAATGGTGAAATTAGCATGTTTTGATCTTTGTGCAAGTTGTTCAGAAAGAACTTAAAAGAAGTATTTAGGAAAATCCAAGTGCTGAAACATTTAAGATATGCTTTGTGGTCTCAATTTTCTGTGATTGCCAGCCAGAAAGTTTTCTGATTAAGATGGCTTGCCAATTCCCTGCCAAATACATTATTTATCATACTAATGGGGATTTCCTATTCGAGATGTTAAAGACTAAATGTTGCTAGCATCATTTCCCTTAAAACAATTGGTATAGGGAAGTTGACATAATTTTAATAAATTAATTAAGGACAGGACAGAGGTACATGAAGACAAACAGGCAGTTTTTGAAATACAGTAGATTTAGGTGGATTAGAGAATTTTTGTTCATTATTGACAGTGAAACTTGAATCTGAATGTAGCTGAATTTATGTTTCTTTTTCTGAGATCCATTTTCTTGTAAGAGTGGAATAACTTTTATCAAGGACTTTATGTAGCTAGATTAAAAATGACAGTTAATATAATGATTTTGGTATATAGATTTTAGAAGATCATGAATAGTTGCTCTGAAGTGAGGTGAGTTTTAGGAGTATGTACACATAGGTAATTAAGTTAACAAGGACTCTAAATTTTAGTTAGTGTTAACCATATACTAAAAATATGAGGATTTGTGATTATAAGCCTGTATCCATAGGCCAGGTATATCTTTGGGATTAAAATAAACTCTACAATTAGAGATTATGATACACACTGTAAAGGAAAATAATGTGACTCAAGAAATCCTATAAGAGGCAGTTCTTCCAACAAAGACAATCAGAATGGGTTTTTCTCGTGTATAAAAATGAACCTGTGTGTGGAAGGCAGAATGTCCGTAGATAGTAAGCCAGAAGTCAGAATGAAAAAGCTTCATGGTTATAAAAGGGTCTGATAGGTTCAAGAAATTAGTAAGGAGGTCAGGGTATCTAGAGGAGTTAATAAAGACAAACACAGCATAGGATGGGATAGGGACATATGCCACATCATACAGGCTCTTACAGCCATGCCAGGTCATTTGAATATGTGTGTGTGTGTGTTTTAAATATTTCATCAATGTTTTAGTCTAGAAAGAATTGGGATAGCTTAGATGGCAGTGAAAATGAAGAATAGTGAATTGATTCCGAGTATTTTGAAGATAAAATTGGGAAAATGAAGAATATGAAAAATGGGAATAAAAAAGATGTGTAAAGATGAACTCAGATGTCTGGTTTCAGTAAAGGTATGTATATATGGTAGAGTTGTCTAATAGTATTATTTGTAGAGATAATTCAAGATTGTATTAGAGAAAATAAATGAAAAGTTCAGTTTCTTTCTTTTTTCTTTTCTTTTCTTTCTTTCTTTTCTTTTTTTTTTTTTTTTGTTTTCGAGATGGGATTTCTCTGGTCCTGGCTGTCCTGGGACTCACTCTGAAGATCAAGGCTGGCCTCAAACTCAGAGACCTGCATCTGCCTCCAAGAGTGCTGGGATTAAAGGCATGACAACCATGCCAGGTGAAAAGTTAAGTTTTTGAAATGCTAATTTTATTATGCCATGTACGTAGATAACTGAAGGCCAAGCAAGGAAGTAGACACTTAGGCCTGTAAATGTTGGCTGAAGATGTAAATTTTCAGTTATTAGCATGTAGATGGCAGGCAGAAAAATAACAAAAGTACTGAGATATAGTAGACCAAATAGAAAAGTCATTTTAAAAAAGGGAAGAAAAAAACCAATGAAGTACAAGATCACATGATCTAAAAAAGATACATTTATAGAAGGAATAAGCCATCAACTGTGTTGTGTGTCACATGAGAACTAAACATGTTAATTAAAATTGGCAGTTTAGCAATCAATGGTGACTTCAAGAGCAAGGGGATTAGATCAGATTAGAGCAGGTTGAACAAGGAAAGTCAGATGTCATAGTGGAGGGAAGAAATAGGGACAATTACGGTGGACATCGGTGGTTGACTACTCACTTGCGCTATTCTCATGTTACTAAACCCCTGTTCTTTCAATGATGTCTGAGGGCACAGGACCCTTAGGGAGGCACTCTTTTAGGATTTTGGGGTTGAATTGATGTTGTCTTAATGGATCGTAGTACTTTCATTCATTTTGACATGTGATTTGCTAAGCTATGAAAATGCTAAAAACCAATATCAGAGTTAACCAAACTTTGTGGATACTATTTACCATTGACTATATGCAATCACTCTATTCTGAAAACACCTTTACTGTCTAACAATTAAAATTATTGCTATTTATCGCTTTCTTGCTGTATATCAGATGTTGCAGAATGGATGCTATCATTCAGCTAAACCTACAAGAACCATGTAAAACACAATTACATTATTTTGTAACTAATGAGCCAAGACACAGAGAAATTAAAGTGTCCGTGGTCATAAACAGATAAATGGAAGGAGCAATCTCTGACTTTCACAAGCCACGAGATTGCACATTCTCTGCAAAATAGAGTCTGTCATATATTGTGTCTATGCAAGGGGTATTTTACGCCTATGCTCGTCTGCACTTGCCTGGTTTTTTCCTTGCTCAGACTTGCCTTTTTGATTCCACTGGCTTCAAGCCAGCTATATTGCACATGAAGATTAACTGTGTTGATTTTACCAGGCTGACCCTATTGGAAGATAAGTTTTCTCTGAAGATGCTGGGGGAGGGCATGGCCTATTTAAGGTCTGGCCACAATAAGAGCGTTATTTGTCAAATTTATTACTGTATATTTCAGATTAAAGAAAAGACATTTGTGGCATTATTTATAAAATTGTGACAAATAAATATTCTGCAGAATTGTACAGTGTTTTCAGAGCCTGATTTTCATACAATGGTTGAGTTTCTTTTGGAAATAGGCAGACGGGTAGTGTTTTTAAGTGGGGAGTAATTACTACACATTATGTTTTGCTATGAATTAGAAAACCAAGTTTTCATTTAAGATGCTGATGCTCCAAGACATGAGAAGAGTTCATAACTTTCAGAACTTGTTTTATCTGTAAATAGATAAACATAGATTTCTTGTTTTCGAATCTGAAACTCAAGTAAAATAACCTAAATGGTATTTTCTTGGCATTGTAAACTATTTACACAATAGTAATTTAGGTACTTGTTCACCAAGAGTTTAGTAGAAATGATAGAATAAATGGATAAATATGAAAATATACAATAAGGTGTAATAAAAACATATTAAAAATCCCACAGGAATTCTAAGTGGTAGATGTTATTGAAAATGAGACTGACACTAATAACCTGGATGGAGAGCATTAAAAAACTTGGGCTATTACTTATAGAAACTGCAAACTGAAGAAATGCAAACGTAGGAGAGATATAATTCTATGTAAATTCGATAAAGATGGTAGCTTTTAGTTGGTTCTATGAGGTGAGTATAGGAGTCCCAGAAACCAGTTAACCTCCTGTTTCTGAAATCCAGAAAAGAATCAAGGAGCCACAAATAGGGCTGCCAACAGAGAAAGAAAAAGACAGGATTTCTTTAAACTGTGGTTTATTGATAAACCATCTCAAAATGAATATAGCAAATACTGATTATTTCTCATCAATCTATGGATTGGCTGAATGGTCTTGTTCCTTGGGTTCTTCCCTGAGGCTACACTGATGTGATTATATCAAGGTGTTTCATGGCACAGAGATCAAGTTCAAGGTACATGGTTAAAAGACTTTGAGCCACATTTGCTGGTCCCATAGGTCAAATAAGTCACATGTCTAAGTATAGCAAAGGAAGAAAAGTTGGACCACACTGTGTGATGAGAGCAATGGCAAAAGCTTTTGACGGGTTTCAGTCTATCACAGATGACTCGAGAAGAAGATGATATTGAAGGAAAATGAGATGTGGTATGTAAGGGTAGTGAAGATTAGAGATTACATGTGAGAAATAGTGGTGCATGGATGGAAGCAATGAATACAATAATGAGATTGTGAGATTGATGGATGATTGAGCAGGGGGTTGGATTCAAGCATTTTGATCCATTGCTAATATTGCTGCCCATGAAATATCCAGGTGGAGTTCAGACTAAGAACACAGAAAAGATAATAGAATGGATTGTAGAGGAGATAGAAACTTGCATAATATTGGGTGAATTATAGATCTGTAATACCACATAGATGGATTAGATTTTGTTTACACCTTTTATCTTAAATTTTCTCTTTAAAAAGTATGAGTGATATGAGAGTGAGGTGAAGCAACGCCCACATCTGACCCATGTGCAGAGCTTAGAGTTAGATGTCTCCAGAAGTTGACTTGGTTCTGAGAGGCATTTAGTTTCTTAAATCATATTACAGTAGCTACAAGAAAGAGAGACTGTGGGGTTCAGGATAAAATTAATTTTTCAACTATTATTTGGATTATTTCCTTTTTCCAATTTCATCCGTTTTGGCTGAAACAAGTAGAAAGATTATTACTGGATCTATATCTACAGTGGGAAAATTAAGATCATTCATGGTTAGATAGCTAGTCAGTCATGGAATCAGAACTCACACTTACATTGTCTCAAATCTATACTCTTTCTTTTATGAATGAAGTTTCCCCCACAGTTGACATCCCTAGCTACAGGAGCACATTTGCTACACTCATGAACCTTTATGGACACAACCTTATTTTCTCAAATTTGTGTTTTACATAAAAGTACACTCTGTGTGTTGTCAACTATGTAAGTTTTGACATATGTATAATGGCATGCATCAATTACTAATTAAATAATGTATGGGGTATTTTCACCCCGACAAAACTCTATTCATTCCTTACTTACTCCTGCAACCACTGGCAACCACTGGCTTATAGATAGCTTTTATATCAGTGCTTCTCAACCTGTGGGTCATGACCCCTGGGGTCATATATCAGATGCCTTGCATATCCGATATTTATATTACAATTCAGAAAAGTAGCAAAATTACACTTAGGAAGTAGCAATGAAATAATTTGATGGTTGAGAGTCACCACAACATGGGGAACTGTATTAAAGTGTCATAGCATTAGGAAGGGTGAGAACCCCTGTTCTATACTTTTGTCTTACTAGAACCATATACTAGATAGTATATGTTTTCATACTGACTATGTTTTTATACAGTAGTATCCATTCAAGTTTCTTTTCTTTCTTTTCAGAGTTTTAAAGCTAATTTTAAAAATTATTTATTTAATTTAGTATGCATGTACACTGCATACTCATGAGTATGTGGATGCTAACATCAAAGTGTGTGTGTGTGTGTGTGTGTGTGTGTGTGTGTGTGTGTGTGTGTGTAGGCCAGAGCATGACATCAGGTCTTTCTCTATTGCTCTATTGCTCTGTTTCACTGAACCTGAAGCTTACCATTTTCTCTTAGGTTGCAGGTAAGCAGTCTCCTGTAAGATCCATCCTCTTGCCCAGTTGGGATTATTAGCATGTAAAACTGTCTTAGTTTTTTTTTTGCAGTTCTGTTGAAATGAAAACATTACACATTGAGTGAATGGAGTTTTAATCAATGGGCTTTTATTGGTATGCCAGGAAGACGCAGGGAGAAAGGCCCTCTGGGAGCCTGGGATTTGATTTTAGGCTTCCCACTGTGAAACTCTCCCAAGTTCCTGATCCTTTCTGCGTGCTCACATAGCTATTGCAGGATGGACAGATGGCAGGAGAGGGAGGAGAGGGCTGCAGTTGGATACATTCCTTTCCTCTGGTTGGCTAGGACTCCAGAGGAATGGCCTCTAGAACGATACTTTTCCTAATGTCAGAGCTTATGAAGAACAAAGTGCTCAGGCCACACTTAACCTAGTTGTATCCAGCCTTCCTTCTTGCTCTCCTATGCTGGTTAGACTGAGAATGCCCCCTCGATGCTCAGACCTTTGTATATGTGGTCTCTAGGTGGTGGAATTATTGGCAAAGGATTAGGAAGTGTGGCCTTGTCAGAGGAGGTGTGTCACCAGAGATGGTGGGTGAGCTTTGAGGTTTCAAAAGACTTATGCCTTTGCCATTTCTAGTTTGAGATGTGAACTCCCTGCTGGTCCTGCCACCATGCCGTCACTACACCCTTATGGAATCTAACTATCTGGCAACGTAAGCTCAACTAAATTCTTTTTTTTAAGAAGTTGCCTTGGTCATGGTGTTTATCACAGCAATAGAAAAGTAACTAACACATCTCTCCACCCCCCTCTAGTCAGAACCATAGGGAGATGCTTCTCTGATGTTCATTGTAAGGATTTGGTAGAAGGCCTAGAGCAAAGTTCATGACCGTTAAAGCTCCTAGGATTCTAGTTCCCTAAGGTTTTAATTTTTATTGATGATTAGCAAGTAATTACTGCTTTCTATTTGTATGAAATATGCTTTTCAGTCTAATGCTCTCCTGCTTTACTATTTCAGCCTTCTTAAACAACTTTTATAACTTTAATGTGTGTGAGAACACACAGAAGTAAACAAAAAGGATTTTATTAAACTAGGGAGCTCTGAATAGCAAAAGAATACTCATAGAACGAGAAGACAACTGGAAGAGTGGGAGAAAATATTTCAAAGCTGCTCATCCAAGGTTTATATCCAAAATATATGAGGAAGAACAAAAATCCAACTAAACAGATCTAGGATATAAGAGGGACTTTTTAGAAGACATGCAAAGGCCAACAAACATAACAGAAGCTCAATATTACTAACTCCCAGGGAAATGGAAATTAAAATTACAATGAGATATCATGCCCCAGGTAGAACAGTTATTATTGCAAAGATAAAAACAACAGTACATGTCAATGGGGATGTAGAGAAATAGGAGCTTTGTGCACTCTTGATAGCTATGAAACCAGTACAGGGGGGCTTCAAAAGTCTAAAAGTAAGAACTCCCCTCTCACACAGCTACCTCACTAGTAGGTTTATACCCAAGGGAACAAAGTCAACAAAACAAAGAGTCACCCACACTCTTACATTTATTGTGGGACAATTGTTCACAATCATTCAAACGTGAAACCAACCAACGTGACTATTGGTGGATGAATAGGTAAAGAAGAGGTCATATGCGTGCATGATGGAAAACAATTTATCCATAGAACAAAACCTGCCGAAGTACAGATGGATCTGGAAGGCATCATATGAAAAAAAATAAGTTAAGCATAAAGAGAAGAAAAAACCCCTGGTGCTTAACTTTCATGTTTGTTCTTATAGCGTCTCTAGCAAGCTGCCAATCATAGTTCAGGGATCCCACCACACTGCTTTCCACAGGCGTTTCCCCTACTGTAAATTGTAGGCCCTAAGTCTGCCTAACAGTTTCATTAATTTGGAGTACAAATTGCCCTGTACTCTTCTCTGACAGAAATAATAATGCTTATTAATATTTCAATTAGTTTAGACTTTTGTTTATTATTAGATGTAGTGTCAGGTTTTAAACATACCCCCCCTTCAATGATATTCGAAAATCTAGTTTTTTCTTGTGAACTTACATAGGGCCTACAAGGGAAAATCCTCAAAACATGTATTACATGGTTACTTGTGACCATGTTACACATGATCACGAGAGAGAAAAACACAGTTAACTTAAATAATGAGTGACATGGCAAGCTGCCAGGGCATCACTGGGGGACCAAAGGCTGGGTTTCGTTTGAGGGGTTCTATTCTAGTGCTGCCACATTCCAGCATTCTTCTTAATCAAAGCTGTCCTTCATTATCTGCACGGCATCAACGGCAATGATTGGGGTGATATAAAGTCAACTCTTGACGACTGCTTATTTTGTGACAAGTGCTTATGCTGTACCAGGTACATGATGTCTTCTACAGTTTAAAGTATTTTTTCTTCTCCCTAATCCTGTAAAGACACAAGAAATTCTCACCTTACTGACGAGATCAGCCAAGAACTTGCCCAAGATATGCAAGCAATTTAACCAAGCTCATCGATCTGGGAAATAGCAAGTGTGTGCTTCCTCTTTGATTCTGTCGTAAATCAGAGTCTGAAGTCCTGCTCACTGGGACAGAGCTAGAGATGGAACATGAAAAGGACTCAAGAAACATGAAATTAACTGGTGAAGTTGGAGAAAATGATATTATTTCCATGTCTACTAGAACTATTCGTTTTATATAGGCCATCACAATAAACCTTTTAAATGTATAAACTTGATTAATATATTTTGAAAATAAAAAATAACACACAACAAAATTAACCAGACCTCAAGTCTATACAACTCAATGAACTTCTGTACAGCTAGAATGGGCTTTTGGGATGGAAGCTGTGGAAATTTACATTAAATTTTACCTTTTCAGTATTGAGTGTATTTTATGCGGTCATCTATCACCAAAATAAAAAAAATGACAGAATTAGAACCAGAAAACTATTTTCTTCATATTATTGTTCCTAACTTGTGTCCATTATCTGCTGTCAGTCTTTGATCAGCTCTTTATATCAGCCTTTTTCGTTTTGTCTTCTTTACCTTATAATATACTCAATGCACGTTTGTTATCTATTTATTTTTAGTTAGGTTCTGTGTATGGGCAAGAACATATTTTTTTCCTTCTAAGAATGTGTGACCCTGCTCAATATTATAGATTTTAAATTCATCCATTTTCTTGTAAATTTTTCAACTTCAGTTTTAGAGGTGATTAGCATTTCATTTTATACATATATCAGATTTTCATTATCTATCCTGCTGATGTTCAACTAGGCTAGTTCCATTTGGTTTTTCTTTTCCCCTATGGTGAACAAAGCAGCGCCAAAATGCTTAATTCAAACAAAATATAAACTTAAATGTTTGCTATAATGATAAATCCAAGAAAATTTGTGTACTGATACTTTTTAACCATACTGATAAAAACTGAAGTCAGAGATAAAGAATAGATATTAAAGTTAAAGTTTCCCACTGGAATATTGGTCAAAAAATAAAAAAAGAGAGAGTTTTCAATAAAGAAAACCAAGTATTTCTACTCAGAAAGAATTACTAGAGAAGTTCTTCCCTGGGGCTGGCAAGATGGCTGAGAAGATGGAGGTACTTGTTGTCAAGATGGCTGAAAAGATGGAGGTACTTGTTGTCAAGATGGCTGAAAAGATGGAGGTACTTGTCAAGATGGCTGAAAAGATGGAGGTACTTGTTGTCAAGATGGCTGAAAAGATGGAGGTACTTGTTGTCAAGATGGCTGAAAAGATGGAGGTACTTGTTGTCAAGATGGCTGAAAAGATGGAGGTACTTGTTGTCAAGATGGCTGAAAAGATGGAGGTACTTGTTGTCAAGATGGCTGAAAAGATGGAGGTACTTGTTGTCAAGCCTGATGAAGAGTTTGATCCCTGGGACCCACATGATAGAGAGAAAGAGAATCTATTCCCCACTGTCCTATGACTACTTCCAACATGACATGTTTGAGTAATCTCCCAGATACAGCACATATATGTGTAATACCCACATAAACACATACGCATATACACATACACACATGACATACATGTTTAACACCTCCACAGTAAATAAGTAAATAAATAAATACAAGAAAAATAGTTCCTTGCACACACACACACACAAAGTGAGCTACCAGAAGAAAGATTGTTACAAAGGTAATGGAAAGGCGATAACAACAGATGGTTAGATGCATGCAACAGATTATAGATCATTTTACTTTTGGATTCAAAAATTAGGTTTTGTGACTGATGGAAAATAGCATTATTTGAAGATTTTCAATGTAAAATGTAATGAAAAAGGCAAGTATAGTAGGGAGGGACTCTCAAGGGAGCGTCATAGTAACTAAGGTTTCTGAGTACCACTTTCTCTACTAAGATAATGATCTCAAGTTATGTTTGGAGTTGTGTTTGTATTTGTGATCCCTAAGGCAACAACCGACAGATCAATATGATGGATTACAGTGGGACACTAAAAAAAAAAAAAAAAAAAACTAAACTGCATAGTCCTGAAGCAGGAAGAAAAGAAGGGTCAGAGGGACAACCACAATCACCAGTACAACTGGAATAACACAACAGATCATAAAAGCAGTAAAGGCAGCAGCAACACCATCTCGTGCAAATCATGTAGTCACGAGAACTATGATATTAATAGAAGGACTGAAACAGATCTTTGTTTTCTTCAAGAAGTTCACTTAAAGTATAATTCAGGTCGACTAAAAATAAAGGGAAGAAAGAACTGTAAGTCAACAAAAGAGGATCGAGGGGCTGAATTAGCAGCACACAAGGCAATTTGCATAGCAAACAGGAGGCATCCATAAAGAGCTGTGTTGAATGGTAATCAACCAAATCATCAAAGACACAGGAGAATCCTAAATAAGGTTTAATTTGTGCAAGAATGTAGTAATATGTATTGAAAATACTGAAAGAAATTAAATTTACATATGTACCTACATATTTACCTATAATATCTTCTAGGTATCTATCATCTGTTTCTCATTGGTTTATTTGTATATCATCTGCCATTGATCGATCAAATAAAGAAACTAAAAAATAAACTAGTAAAATAACCAAGATATATGAATGGAGTTTAGAGAAAGTCATTGAGTCATTTATAGAGATGATGTTTGTGAGCTAGAACTAGTCAATGACACTGTTTTCTTAGGCTTTATTTCATTTTACTCTCTGGTTCACATTTTTATTTTTTCTTTTATTTTCAAGATATAATAAAATTATATTATTTCTCTCTTTTATTTCCTCTCTAAACCTTCTCATATACCCCTTCTAGCTCTCTCTTAAATACAGGGTTCCTTTCTTTCATTAATTGTTGTTACATGCACATATTTTCTTTTTGTAAAAGGATAGAATGACTGTTATTATTTATAATACAATATTATTTTTAATACAATGGTTATAGAATCTTACTACTACATTCTCTTTTGAAGACTAAATATGTTATAGGTTATACTTTTTAGTGTATAATTAAGCAAATGCATTAGTGGTAATTTTACACTTCTCTGTCTCTTTTAGAAAAACTGGAAGGTTGGCTATGCATCTGACTTCAAAGTCTACATGGCAACATCTTGACAATCAGTCACATGTACTTCAAGGAATACCACATTGGAACCCTTGTCACAGAGGAAATGAAAGAAGACTTGACCATCCTGCAAGGTCTACACCATGTTGCCAGGGGTCCGCAGCTACAGCCTTGTTTCCTGCAATCCAGGGCCTCCTGAGAGCTTTCTGGTTTTCTATCAACTCCACCATGTTTGCTGTTTCAGAGAGGAACCTGACAAATGACTGCAGGAACCAATGGGAGTGGATCCAAGATGCCAGATGTTGCTTTCTTACAGACTCTAATAAATATAATTGCTGGACTATTAAATCACAAAAGGAAAAAGAAACGTTACTGTGGAAAATTGATACTTAGCTGTGTTTTTAGGCATACCTAAATTGAGCTACTATTACATACAGTGTTTGGTTCTCAAAGATGTTAATGACATTTTGTATGCATTCTAGCTTTTGATTCACAAATTAATTTGCCAGAGGTAATAATATGATTTTTAAAAGTTAAAATTTCCCAAAGTTCTTACTTTTTCATATATCTTAAAAACAAACAAACGAGAAAGCATGAAATAAGATACTTCATTTTGAGAAAACTGAAACTTCAAAGCATTTTATATGCATACTACCTGACCCCAAGAAGCTGTTTTACAATTTTAGATATCCATTTTCAAAAGCAAATTCACCTAGTACTGCTTTCAAAGAACGCTTTGGGTACTAACAAAATCAGGCAATTATAGTTTGAGTTATGTCCTGATAGACATAGACTAGGAAAGCTTCAAAATCAAGGCTTAACTGAGGGATTCCTTCCAGCAGAATGCACTGACAGAGACTAATAGATAGTTTGACAGACCACCTCACTTTATTCAAACACACATCTCTCACAGAGAGAACTGTGGTCGGGCCTAGAGAACACACAGAGAGAAAACACCACCGAAAGATGAGAAATTGAAAATAGACTCAAAGAAGGCAATAAAAAGGGGAGGAGTGTTAGCCTTCCAAAGCAAGTCTATTGTTCTAACCTTAGAAGATCATAAATCTGGCTTCAGCCTCCCATAGACCCAGAGGGTCAAGGAAATCTAAGTCTTCTTTGGGTTATTAGATCCTGTGAAGCAACCTAAATTGCCAAGCAACACATCAGTAACCGAATAATTGGACCAGCCACCCTTCAACATTAATAGATTAGTGAAGGTCTCCTCTTGAAACAGTGCAACTCAAAGTGACAGTTCCCTCCCTGGAAGTAACCTGAAGATGATGAGGAATCCACTGGGTCTGTGCAACTTCATCATCATCAAAGGCAAACTCCCATTCACGTGAATGCTCTGAGTAATTCATGGAAGGATCAGTCTCACACTAAACTATGGAAGAAAGCTATTCAACATGAAATTGAAATCCATGGGATTGTTTACTTTCAAACTGCCTTTGAATTTTTAAAATATATTGACCGCAAGAATCACAGAACAAGTATTAGCTACCTTGTGATTACCAGGGGGAATTAAGGGGAAGCAAGCCTACAGAATTCTAAAAGATTAATACACTAAAAATAGGAATAAAAGAGCAAAGAGATCCTTTTTCTTGGTATAAATTTCAGTGAAAAGACCAGAACAAATTGACATTTTCAGTATTATATCAAGGTGCTTGGCTGGCTAATTATTAGTGGAAACTTTCTTTGAGTGCAAAGATCACTAGTATAGAAGAACAGATGTAAAGTAAATCTTAAGTGTGGTTCATGTATGCATTCAGACGGGGGAAAACTATTAAAAATTAACTAAGCAGGGCTGGAGATGACTTAGCTGGTAGGAGAGATTCCTGCTTTTACAGAGATCCAAGCTTGACTCCCAGCACCCACATCAGTGGACTCAAAACCACCTGTAACCTCAGCTTCAGAGAGTTCAACACTCTCTTCTGGACTCCCCCCAAATAAAAACAAAACAAATCTTTAATAATATTAACTAAGCCCTTGAAGAGACACTTTGGCATAAAAGTCATGTCATATTTATTATTGTATAGGTTTTCAAACTTGAAAATCCTTTCATCCAGACCTGGGCATATGCAAGGAGGACAGTCACAACTTCACACCATGCCTCTTGCCTTGGGAGGGCAGAAATCAACCACAAGCCATCTGGCTCAGCTAGGCTTGGGTGCAGGTGAAGAGGACAGTTATGCACCATTATGGTGAGCAAGTACAGGGTGGGAAAATGGGAGAGAGAGGCCTGAGTTTCTGCCTAGGACCATGTCTGGGCCCGTGATCCTACCACAGCTGAGTCCGTGTTGATGTCTGTGGCCCAAGTTGCCAACACAGGCCGTGTGTATGCTGAGGATCTGGGCTGCCACCTGTGGCCATATTGGTGTCTAAGGGCTGTGTTGCCACATGGGCCCATAGTGTCATCTAAGCCTGGGCTGTGACCAAGTACCATGTCTGGATCCATGGCCCTGTTGTAGTCCTGGTTTGTGTTGATATCCATGGCTCCTGTTACCACCAAAGGTAGTGATGATAGGGATGCACAAGCACTAGGGAAAACAGGCCCTGAAACTCACCCAGGCAGAACAATAAAGCTGACCATGCTGGGGGCAGAGAATGGGTTGGGTTGAGGTGGGATGGGCGTGCACAAGTGAGCTGGCCCTAAGGGCATGAAAGCAGGAGTACTGACCTGCCCCCTTCATCTGCCATGTGGTGGCAGGGATGAAGGAAAGATGCTCTACCCCCTCACCTCTTTCTCCCTATGGCAGCAAGAGAGCTGGCTCCAGGGTCATGAGAGTGGGAGAGCTACTCCTGCCTCTTACTGGTTGCAGCAAATAGGAGAGCAGGCCCTTCACCTCATCTGGGCAGTATACTCGAACTGACCCTGTTGGCAAGAACACAGGTCGTAACACGAAGGCCTGGTTCGTTTCTGTCCTCCCACCAGGTCCCACAGTCATTAGGTCCCAAAGAAAATCACACAGAGATCTCCAGAAGATTATAAACTGATGGGCCCATTAACTCAGGCTAAGTATTAGTTCTTATAAGTTATATTAACTCATCATTCTTATCTATGTTAGCCACATGGCTCAGTACCTTTTTCAGCGGGGAAGGTCACATCCTGCTTCTTCGGTGGTCTGGGCAGGAGTGGGAAAGAACTTCCTTCTTCCCAGAATACTCCTGTTCTTCTGGCCCCACCATTACTTCCTGTCTGGTTTTCCCACCTATACTTCCTGCCTGGCCAATCAGTGTTTATTTAAAACATGATTGACAGAATACAGACAATTCTTCCCCACCACTTCCCCCTCTTTTTTTTTTAAACAAAGGAAAATATCCATAGTACATTTTTTGGTAATGTGGGCATAGTATTCCAGGCTGGTTGGGGGCACTGATAATCTTACAGGGACCTAAAGAAAATTTAGAGTTCTGATCAAGTCCTGACTGGAGTATCCTGTGAGTCTTGATCATCTCAGGCAGCAGTCTTGAACCTGTTCTGGATGTAGAACTCTGTCATCTGAGCCATCTGTTCCTACCAGAGATTCCTCAGATGGTCTTCCTTGACCAAACCTGATTTTTCTTAACTCAGAATGAACCCACAACCTCTCATTTCCTGTGGAAACAAAAGCAAAATCTCTTCTCCAAAGTAACATATCTTTTGACTTCAATTTCGAAGTCTAGGTATTTTCAAAATACCTATCTTGGATTAATTCAGTAGCATTTAAAAGCAAATATCTTTTAGCAGTTGTTGTTCCTTCCCCAGCATTCAAACAATTCAAAGAGAGCATAATAACAAACAGTATCAAGATTCTCTGTGTATTTTTCATCTTTATGCGGCTTTATTTTAAACTCTATTTCTTTTATTTTTAATTTTTGGCTTTTCGAGACAGAGTTTCTGTGTATCTTTGTCCTGGAACTCACTCTGTAGGCCAGGCTGTCCTTGAACTCACAGAGATCTGCCTGTCTCTGTCTCCCCAGCACTGGGATTAAAGGTGTGTGCTATAATACCTTGAACTTGCAGAGATCTGTCTGTCTCTGCCTCCCAGGCATTGGGATTAAAGGTGTGTGCTACCACACCTTGAAGTCACAGAGGTCAATCTACCTCTGCCACCCAAGTGTTGGGATTAAAGGTGTGTAGCACCACACCCAACTACTCTCTTTCTTTCTCTTTTTTACTTTAAGAACTTTAACCTTTATCCTGCATATGTTTTTAACACACTGTAAATCATTTAGAGGTTTTCTTCGTCTTTGAATCTCTTTTTATTGTATATCTCTCTTTTTCTGACTACACAAGTCTTTAATTTACCAAGCAATATGGGTAGGATTAAAGCCATGGCTTTGTCAGCTGGATCCAGCCCATTCCTTAGCTTTCTGTGATTCCAGCCTCATGGCTGAGGTACTGGCCAGAGCTGTGTTAACTGCCACAACTCTACAGCATTTCAAGATCCCTGCCAGCAAGCAAGCTGCAACAGTGTGCTCACAAAGCACACTCAAATGCTTCATAGTCAGTCTGCCTACCTGAAAGAGTCAGAGTTTGCCCTGGCAGGACAGCCCAGAAAGCTGGCATTTTAAAATAGCATAGCTTTTTTTCCTGCTATGGCTTTTTTGGCGGGGAAGGTCACATCCTGCTTCTTTGGTGGTCTGGGCATGAGTGGGAAAGAACTTCCTTCTTCCCAGAATACTCCTGTTCTTCTGGCCCCACCTTTACTTCCTGTCTGGTTTTCCCACCTATACTTCCTGCCTGGCCAATCAGTGTTTATTTAAAATATGATTGACAGAATATAGACAATTCTCCCTCACCAACCAGTAAGCTGGCCCTGAGGGTGTGAGACCAGGAAAGTTGACCTTGAACCATCTCCATGCCCACATGCCCCATAGCAACCGGGAGAGAGAGCTCTACACCTTACCTGAATAAAACAGTAGAGCTGGCCCTGGTGGTGTGAATGTGGGTGAGCTGAGCTGATGACCTGAGAGTAGGAGAACTGGTCTTGTTCCTTTGCTGCCCAATGCCTTGGGTGAGGCAGCCAGGGCAGTGATGGAAAACTTCCGAAAAAACAAAGCAAAAAAAAAAAACCCACAAAACAACAGAAAAACAAACAAACAAAAACCCACCAAAACTGCAGGATGTACATAACATAGGACAACATCATATCCAAGAGAAGTCCCAGTGAGGGCCTGTTGTTTGAGGCCACTTATTTGTTCTTGGCTGCTCAGCCCCAAATAACCACACAGAAACTATATTAATGAAATCACTGCTTGGCCTTTTAGCTCTAGCTTCTTATTGGCTAGCTCTTGCATATTAATTTAACCCATTTCTATTAATCTGTGTACAGCCACGTGGCTGTGGCTTACAGGCAAGTTTCTAGTACATCTGTCCCAGGTGGAGGATACATGGCTTCTCCTGACTTTGCCTACCTTCCCAGCATTCAGTTTAGTTTTCCCTGCCTAGATCTATTTTGCCCTGGAGAGGCCCAAGCAGTTTCTTTATTAACCAATGTTAAACACAGCATACAGAGGGGAATCCTACATCACCTCCCCTTTTCTGTCTAAAATGAAAAGGAAGATTTTAATTTTGACATAGTAAAATTACATATAACAAAACAGGTATCAAGCAAGAATTATAATTACAATATTTATGTATAGTCTTTTATCATAACTAAGGATAATTATAACTATTCTTCAACTCCATTAAAGACTTCAGAAGGATATAATATTACCTAAGTAAACAGAAAGTACATTGTAAGCTATTTCCAAAACTCTAGAAATGACGGAGATATCTTGCTACCTGGACAGTCACCCAAAGTTCTTCTGTATCATGGAGCATCCATCTTCAGTCTACAGGTCGTGTGGGAAGTCCTATGTATGTGTTGCTTTTATTGGTTAATAAATAAAGAATCTGTCTTGGGCTGTGATAGGGTAGATTAGAGCTAGGCACGGAAAACTGAACTAAATGCTGTGAGAAAGAAGGTGGAGTCACAGAGACACCATGGAGCCACCAGAGGAGAAAGACAGAAGCCACCAGTTGGAACCTTGCCAGTAGGCTATAAGCCTATAAGTGATAAAATGTAAAATAACAAAAATGGGTTAATTTAAGGTATAAGAATTAGCTAGCAATATGTTTAAGCTATTGGCCAAACAGGGTTTTAAATAATATAGTTTCTGTGTGATTATTTTGAGTCTGAGTTGCTGAGCAGCCAGGAACCAACAAGCAACCTCCTTACAACAAATTGGTGCACCAATGTGGCCAACTAAATCCACTTAAAACCTGAGAGAGTTTGGGAAGTTTGGGAAGGAGTTCCACACACACACACACACACACACACACACACACACACACACACACACGAGTTTAACACAGTTTCTTGCTCCATTTGACGGCATCAAGCAGAGGCACAGCACCTTTAAGAGGTTTTCTGACTCAACTTTAGTAGCAAGAACTGCATGGTTTCTTTAAGGGAAAGCTTCCTGATTCATGCTAGTTATAGGAACAGCTCTGGCTCTTTTTTGGGACTGATGGCCACTACCCACTTCGGGTCCAGATGCTTATCCATAGGAAACTAGCTGAGACCATGCCTACGACTCAGCACTCTTTGCCTGGGCAGGCATAATCAGCTCTGCTAGGCATACAAAGGCAGGAGAGCATGGTGGATTCCCTCTGCCATACACAGGGATATTTACAGGCCATGCAGTGCCTTGCATGCAGATTTAGTTTTTATTCAGATAAAAAGGGTTTATATGATGCATGGTGCTCCTCAGAGTTGAGGTGGTGAGGATGGCTCTCACCGGGACGTCTCAGAGGCAGTAAACGTGCTTCCTCCATGTTGGACTGGGTGGAGCAAGCAGGCAGGGCCACAATCATTTACCATTTAAAAAGAAAGGGTGCTTCTGGTCAGAATATAATTACAGATAAACAATAAAGACAGATTCAAATTAAAAAAGACTTTTAAATGGGTCACAATGTTGGATAAATGTATGTAGGCTTGGGAGAGAGAAGATAAAGAGTACAGAGAGTTATAGTTTAAGACAAAAATAGAACAAAGTTTTTAAGGATACTGAGTAAGAAATGAAGAAAAAATAAGCCACATAAAGATGGAAATTATACAGAGAGTATGGATTATGTATATTATTATGGTTTCTTTGAATTTTTTGACTGTGAAGGAGCTAAGTACAGAGAGAAATTTCATGGTATAAGCTGCTATGTTAAACCAACACCAACATATATATCTTAAAGGTGTCCTGACTTCAAAATATGGGTCAAAGGATATGTTGCTTTGAAAAAGAGGTTTTTCTTTTGTTTCCACAGATGATTAGAACCTGTGGAATCCTTCCAGACTAATGTAGTTTGATGGACCAAGACCCCCAAAAGGTCACTGTAAACAGCCCCAAAAATTACTTTTCCCAACAAAAAGCATGAAGCAGTTTAAAGAGAACTATGTATAAATTCCCAAATATTGTTTATAAATATTTGTTTACATTTAAAGGGGGATATGCTATAGAGATATGCATTGGTATTTAACTTGGTGTATTGATACAAATTTAAGGTCAATTTTGTTATATATATGTATTTAGTAAATATATATATATATTTCTGCTCTTGATTGAGATATTGTATTTGTTCAGCTCATTTATAAATATAATGTATAATTAGAAAATATAGGTTAAAAAGAGTCATCTATAACAGCCAAGCTTATAGTTATGTTAGTTAGGTTTTCTAGATGTACAGAGATATATTTCACATGGATAGATATTTTTCAGATCTTTCAAAGGCTACAGAATATGACATTTGAGATGTTTTAAGAAGTTAGGACTTTTCATGACAATGAGACACATCTGCTCCTGGCAGCACCAATCTACTTCAAAAAGATAATGGGCACTTCAGAGACTCCTTATGGGGTTGGTTAGCCACTTGAGTAAGAAACTGCTCTTACCTGGAATGCTTGATGCTATGCTGTATGAACTGGACATGCAGGACCCACAAAGAAATGACTACTGAACTTGCCTAAAGATGAAACAGTCCTTTGGGGTTCCTGCTTCATGAAAGAGTCTGCCAGACATTCTGCAGGACATAGAAAAAGGTGACTGAAACTGCCAATAAAGATGGAACTGTATTAGAAATTTCCTGCTTCATGAGAAAGTCTGCTGGATACTATGGGCCTGTAGGCTGAAGATTGATGATCCAACATTACAGAACTTTGGGTGACTGTCCAGGTAGCGAGATGTCTCTGTCAATTCTAGAGTTTTGGAAGTTGCTTACAAGGCACCTCTTGTTTGCTTAGGTAATTTTATAACCTTCTGGACTCTTTGATGAAGTTGAAGAATAAATAGTTATAATTATAGTTTTCCTTAGTTATGATAAAAGATAAAGTAGATATAAATATTGTAACTGTGATTTTTGCTTGTAACTGTTTTGTTATATGTAATTTTACTATGTTAAAGTTAAAACCTTCATTTTTATTTTAAAAAGAGGGAAAATGGTGTGGGAAGTCCTTCTGTATATGTGTTGCTTTTATTGGTTAATGAATAAAGAGTCTGTCTTGGCCTGTGATAGGGTAGAGTAGAGCTAGGCATGGAAAACTAAACTGAATGTTGGGAGAAAGATGGCTGAGTCAAAGAGATTCCATGGAGCCAACAGAGGAGAAATACACAAGCCACCAATTGGAACCTTGCTGGTAGGCCACGAACCTCATGATAAAATGTAAAATAATAAAATGGGTTAATTCAAGATGTAAGAATTAGCTAGCAATATGCTTAAACTATTGGCCAAACAGGGTTTTAAATAATATAGCTTCTGTGTGATTATTTTAGGTCTGAGCTGCTGGGCCATTGGGAAATGAACTAGCAGCCTCATACAACATACAGGCCCATAGTATCTATCAGACTTTTCCACAAAGCAGGATTTGAAGATCTGTTCTGCGTTGTAATGGTAAAGTCCATTATTTGCTCTCTTCTTGGGGGTTCACGGAGACCTTTTGGGGAATCTTGGTCCATCAAACCATATTAGTCTGAAAGGATTCCACAGGTTCTCATCCTCTGTGGAAACAAAAGAAGAACTTTTCCAAAGCAACAAATCCTTAGACCCAAATTCTGAAGTCATGATACCTTTAAAATACCTAAGGTAGTTTAGCTTAGCAGCCCATATAATGAAATGTCTCTCTATACTTAGCTCCTTCACAGTCAAAAAATTCAAAGAAAAAGAAAATACAATAATATAGATAATCCAGACTCTCTTTGTATATTCCATCTTTATGTGGCTTACTTTTTCTTACTCTATTACTTTTTGTACAAGTTTAATATTTATTTTATTATCTTTACTCTTTTAACCTATGAATGTTTGTACTCGTTTATATTACATTTACTGTCATTTTACTCTTTTTCTTCTCTCTCCCGAGCCTACATAAATTTTTTAAACACACTGTGTCTCATTTAGAGGTCTTTTTATGTCTGAATCTGTCCTATTGTGTATCTGAAATTCTTTCTGTCCAGGAGCACTTCTTAAAATGCAAAACAGCTTAGCTAGGACTAAGGCTGCTTTGCCTTTTGGCTCTTCTTAGCCCCACATGGTGGAGGTCCATTTACTGCCTCTGAGAGCCATTCTCTTCACCCCAGATCCAGGGTCAGGTCTCAGCAGGTCTGTGTTGCCATTAAGCAAGTTGTAATATTCTGCTCACAAACCCCATTTAAATACTCCATAGCTGGACCTCCCAAAAGAGTCAGAGTTCATGCTAGCAGCACAGCTTGGAAGCTGTCATTTCAAAGCCATGCTTTTTTTTGTTTCTACTGTTGAATCAGGAAAAGCTCTCTTAAGGGATGTGCTGCCAGAAGCCAGCAAAATGCTGGCTACCAAGAAGCCGTGCTTAACTCTGTTCTTTTTGTTTAGAATTACTTTTTAAGCTTTCACAGGTTTTATGTGGATATAGTTTACCATGTTTGGTACCAATTTGTTATATGAAGCCACTTGTTTGTTCCCGGCTGCTCAGCCCCCAAATAAACACACAGAAACTATATTAATGAAAACAGTGATTGGCCTGTTAGCTTTAGCTTCTTATTGGCTAGCTCTTGCATCTTAATTTAACCCATTTCTATAAATCTGTGTATTGTCATGTGGCTGTGGCTTACCAGCAAGGTTCCAGTGGAGCTACATGGCAGAGGCTGTCACTGGCAGAGGCTACATGGCTTCTCCTGACTCTATCTACTTTTCCAAGCATTCAGTTTAGTTTTCCCTGCCTCACTCTATTCTGCACAGGCCCAAGACAATTTCTTTACTAACAATGATGATCACAGCATACAGAGGGGAATCCCAAATCAAGAGCCCATTATCAATACTGTAGGAGAAGCCACAGGTCTCAAACCAGATTAGTGACTCATAACATTGAACACTTACAAGATATATGAACTAAATGGTATACTGTGTGACTCAGTGGACCACACTACATCTTCCATAATGAGATTCTTTTTTATTTTATTTTATATGGTTGGTTGGCTTTTGTTTTTCCTTTTAAATTTTCCTTTGTTTTGGGGGAAGTTTGCAAGGACAAAGGGCAGATGTGAGGGAATGGGGGATGAGTGGGATTAGGATGCATGATATGAAATTCACAAAGAGTCAATAAAAAAGTTAAAATAAATCCCATTAACAAAGTTCCTATTAATATTGTCACTAATTAAAGCAAACAAGATTGACAAAAATAAGTGAATGGCTACTTCCATTTCCAACAGTTCTCTGTGTAAACAAGTAGACATTTCCAGTATTATATGAAGATACTTTCAGCATAATTTTTAGTGGAACTTCTAACAAACATTAGCACGTTCTATCAATCATGAGTATGGATATCCTATACTGAGGAGAGAAAATATTTCTTTTTTCATCTTGACTGTGACTTTGTATGCAACCCTGTAAGAGGGCCCATGCCATAAGCAGAAAGTGGCATTGTCAAGTACTTGAAGTTTATTATATGTGTTGTTTTTATTCATTGATAATTAAAGTTGTTTTGGTCAATGGCTTAGCAGAGTAAAGCCAGGCAGGATATCCAAACAGAGATAAAGAGAGAGTAGGTAGGGTCAAGGCAATGTCATGTAACTGCCCACTGAACATTTACCAGTAGCCCACAGCCTTGTGGTGATACACAAATTAATAGAAATGGGTTAATTTAAAATATTAAATTATGAGAGCTATCTAGGAATATGCCTAAGCTATTAGACAAACAGTGTTGTAATTAACGTAGTTTCTGTGTGATTATTTGGGTTTGGAAGGCTGGGAAATGAATAAGCAGTCTCTGTTTACATAATGGTGCTTTTGTATCTGTGTCATGAGATGCCCCCCAAATAATATCACTGCAGAGCTAATAACTGATGCAAACACAAAGGAGTTTATTACAAGCCTGAGTTTGGTCCACTGTCCAACACTCCAGCTCAGAGGGTGGAGGAGAGTGGTCCTGAGCATTTACAGGTTAGGGTTTATAGAGGGAAAAACCACAAGGTAAAACCACAAGTGAGTCACAGCATTGTCAGAGGGTCTTGGGGTAGCTGACATTTAACCTGATTGGTTATGGTACAGTATAGAATTGAAGAGTAAAGTAGTTAAAAATATATCAGATTGAGGCATGTAGTTAGCAGCTGTCACATGGGGTTAGTGGCTTTTATCTATCATACCCTCATCAGTCATACCCTGATGGCAGAAGATACAAAATATTCCCACAGTAGTTCAGAATTACATATAATAAAAGGTTATTTATTTAGGGGAGACTTACAGATCACTGTCCTAGATCACAATCCTCTGCACAAACAGGAAACAGGAACAGAGCCTAGCAGTCAGAAGTAAGAGTTGGAAGCAAGAGAGCGAGCACAGGCTTTACAGCTGCATTTATAGTATAAGAGACCATATCCAAGTGGGCTGGTATCTTAAAGGCTATTGACCAAAGAAGCAGAAGAAGCTCCCACAGCACCTCCCTCTTTTGTTTAAATAAGAGAGTACAAACCCAATACAAAACTATATACACTAGGAACAATATTAAGTATAAGATTAGAGTTACAACCAGCATAAACAATATTAAGCAAGGAAGATATACAAAATGTTTTAATAAACATTCTATCCTAAGGAGTCTAAGTCTTGTATTGGAAATGGCTTGGCTAGATCATAAGAGGATGGTAACTATGACTATCTAATATTCAACCCCATCAAAGGCCTGAGAAGGGAGATAATATTACTTGAGTAGGCAGGAAGTGCAATTGAGCAGCTTCCAAAATGTGCAGTACGTAACAGAGACACCCGGCTCCTTAGCAATCACCCAAAGTCTCATTTGAAATGTTGAAGCAACCAATTTTGGCTAAGGCCTAGCATAATTGACAGACCATTTTCAGAGGCAAGAAATTTTTCAAAACTATCTTACCCTGTCTTGGCAAGTTTTAACAACCTTTTTTCTTCTATCCTGTTTGTCCAGTCTGGACATCATGCACTTTCTCAGTGCTCGAGGTATAGGCAGTATTTTGCCCAAAGGCTAGTTGTGCCAAGAAGAAAAACTCCAAGTGGAGTGCCTTGGTCCTCAACACTCTCTTGGGAATAGATTGATGCTGCCGAGAGCAATTGTGTCTCACATTAACAGAATCCTAAGTTATTTAAATGCCATGTTATACAGATCTTTGAAGTGACTGAAGTTTACCTATCTATGCAGAATACAATCTCTATGTATCTAAAGAACCTAATTAGTTTGACAAAAAGTACAAACAAACACAAATGACTATTGGCTTATAATACTTAATACCTATATAACTTAAAGGTTAAGTCTTTATATCAGAATATTAAACAATCTTTAAACAATTGTGCAGTAAAGGAGGACAATGACATCAAAATGTAAACAATGTATAAATATCTTAATCAGAAGTAGAAATATATAATGCAATATGATAAATGTATCCTAAAATTGTATCAATATACAAAATATCTTAAACAGAGGTAGAAACATGCATGCATACAATATAACAAAATAACTTTGCATAGGTGTACAAATATTGTAAACAGAAGTAACAAATACAATTTGAACTTGTATCAACAAACAAGAAACTATACCAGTGTAAATTGTCAATAAATAATAACTCACAAATATTTACTATATTACTCAGTATTATTATTAGTGTGAGTAAGTTCACATTAAATTACCTATTATCCTATTCAATATTCTTTTATTTTTTTTTAGATCTCTAGGCCTACATAATTTCCACCCCAACCCCCAAACCTATGCAAGTAATAATCAACCCCTAAATGGTGTCTCTAACTGTGAGGACAAACTTTGTTGGGAAAGGAATGTTGCTTTCTAGAATTGCTTTCTGCTGTCATGGGGGCAATGTTTTTTTCTATGGGATCCTATAAAAGTAAAATGATAGTTAAGTTTCAAGATTGCTACTTTGTATAATTACAAATGGTCTCTGAGTAGTTGATAGGGTCTTTTTTTTTTGTTTGTTTTGAAGTTCTTATTTGGAGTTCTGGCCAGAACATTGTAAGAAGGTATACCATTTTTGCAGCTGGTACCCAAAAACCAGTCTCATATTAGTGCTATCAGTGTCATGACATCATATCAACCAGGTGGAGTTGTTGTGGGGCCCTGTCTTCTTTCTGGAAGCTTCAAAGATTACTGCAGGAAAATCTGCTGTTCATTGTGGAAAACTTGAGCATTATTCACATAGAAATATATTGAAAGAAAGATATGAAATAAACAAAATGGGCATGGAGAAAAGTAAAATATTTCCTTAAAATCTAACTTCTTTCTGTCCCATAGCAGATGACTCCTGACATGAGACAGAATTCTAAATTTTTCTTTTAACAATATTGCTTGGATTTAGAGAAGGATAGCCATTGTCCAACTTCCTAGCCAGCTCTTATTATTAAGTAGAGACGTATACGTGTCCAAATAATCAAATTTTGCCATGCAGATAATACAGCATCAAAAGTCAGATTTCTCTTTGCTTGTTGATTCTTTCTGGATAGCTATCTTTTTATCTTTAGGCATCTAGATGTTCAAGGTCTCTCTACTCTTTGAAGTTGAATATTTTCCTGCAAAGACAAGAACAGAACCCTGCCTCAACCCTTATGAGGTTTTCTTACCACTTGTATGATTGTTACATCTGTGGATGTGCCACACTTCTCTTTCTTAAGAGGTTTCTCTTTTTCAAACAGAATCTTTATTAATTTTGATGGTATCCATAGCTTTTCCTCTCCTGTGGAAACAAGAGTGAAACCCTTCCCCAACATAACACATCTCCTGGCTTCCATTGTGAGGTCAGCACATCCTTGAAATATTCTGGCTGATTTAATACAGGAATTTTTTCTATTATTCAATGTCTCTCTGCTGCTGTTGTTCCTATCTCATTAGCATTAAGAAAATTCAAGGTTAATAAAGCATTATGCAATTTATGTTGGGAAGCATTTTTCATCCCTTTCTGTTTGTTTAGCATATACTTTATAGTTAGATTTGACCTTCCTATAACTGCCTGACATGTAGGATTGTTTGGTGTACCTGTAATATGCTTTATATTATAATAATCAAAAAACTGTTTCATTTTCTTAGACACATATGCTGGAGCATTGTCTGTCTTTATTTGTGCAAGTATACCCATGATGGCCATAACTTCTAATAATTGTGTGATGACTGAATCAGGCTTTTCTGAGCTCAAGGCAGTTGCCCATTGAAAACCTGAATAAGTGTCAATGGTGTGGTGTACATATTTTAATTTTCCAAATTCTGTAAAGTGGAACACATCCATCTGTCAGATCTCATTCCTTTGAGTGTCCTTTGGGTTACTCCCTGTTGATAATGGTGTTTGGTTATAGAAAGAACAAATAGGACATCATTTTAGAATCTCCTTAGCCTGTTGCCATGTAATAGAAAATTCTTTTTTTAAACCTTTGCTATTGACATGATGTTTCTTATGAAATTCTGAGGTTAGGCCTTCAGCACACTTCCAATCAATAATTGATCAATTTCTGCATTACCTTGTGCTAAAGGACCTGGCAAACATGTATGGGATCAGAGGTATGTTATGCAAATGGGACAAAGAGTATTCCTGATTATAACTTGAACCTGTATGAATAACACAGTCAATTATGTATCATCTGGTATAAATTCAGCAGTTTCAACATGCAAGACAACTCTTTCTGCATATTATGAATTAATAACTATATTGAGATGTTCTTTAAAATCCCTTAGTACCATGAGAATAACATAAAATTTTGCCTTCTGGACAGAATTATAAGGGCTTTGTTCCACCTTTGTTAAATCTTCTGATTTGTAACCCACCTTCCTTGATTTATTTGCATCAGTTATAAAATGTATGGGCTCCAGTTATTAGCACATCACACACAATTCAGGGAAGAAACCAGGTAGTTCTCTTTATAAGGTTAATACTATCACTTTTTGGATAATTGCATTAATTTTTCCAAAAGAATTACCACAAGCTCTTTACCAAGATTCATTGTCTTCCCGTATTTTTTTTTTAATTTCATCAGCAGTAAAGGAACTATAATTTTGTTGTTGTAATGGTAAATTATAGACTTAGGAAATTGCTTGTGTATTATTTCCAGTTGCTGATTTTAAAGGTATTGGCACAGAGTGAGACTACTGAGCATTCCCTATGGGAGGACGGTCCACTGGTATCTCCTAGTTGGCTGAGAATTATAAGCAGGCACTGAGAAAGCAAGTTTTTCACGATCCTTCTCTTGTAAAGGTATAGTGAAGGAACAATCCTTTAAATCAATAACTATAAGAGGCCATCCTTTTGGTAATAGAGAAGGCAGAGAAATTCCATCACTGTAGAGGGCTGATAGGTTGGATAACCTTGTTGACAGCTCTTAGATCTGTCACCATTCTCCATTTTCCAGATGTCTTTTTTTCCACACCAATTATTAGTTTTACTTCTTTTTTTCAATTAAAAAATTTCCACTTCCTCCCCTCCTCCTATTCCTTCCCACTCCCCCACTCACCTTCCTCCCTTCCCCTCCAGCCTTAAGATAGGGCAGGGTACCCTGCCCTGTGGGAAGTCCAAGGCCCCCCCTCCATCCAGGCCTAGGTTGGTGTGCATCCAAATAGACTAGGGTCCCAAAAAGCCAGTACATGCAGTAGAAACAAGTCCCAGTGACATTATCAATGGCTTCTCAGTCAGCCCCCATTGTCAGCCATATTCAGAGAGTCCGGTTTGATCACATGCTTGTTCAGTCCCAGTCCAGCTGGATTTGGTGAGCTCCCATTAGATCAGGCACACTGTCTCAGTGGGTGGACCAACCCCTCATGGTCCTGACTTCCTTGCTCATCTTCTCCTTCCTTCTACTGTTCAACTGGACCTGGGGAACTCCATCTGGTGCTCTGCCGTGGGTATCTCTCTCTCTATCTCCATCCATCGCCAGATGAAGATTTTATAGTGATATTCGAGATAATCATCAGTGTGATTATGGGGGAAGGCCAGTTCAGGCACCCTCTCCTCTGCTGCCCAAGGACCTAGCTGGGGACATCCCCATGGACACCTGGGATCCCCTCTAGAGCCAAGTCTCTTGCTAACCCTAAAATGGCTCCCTTAATGTAGATATCTTCTTCTCTGCTCCTATATCCGCCCTTCCTCCATCTCAACCCTCCCACTCCCCGAAGCTCTCCCTAATCCTTCCCTTCTCCCTTCTCTCTCACCCTCTCCCCTTCCCCAAACCCCACTCCTACCCCTACCCCCACCCTCATGCTCTCAACTTTTGCCCAGCGATCTTGTCTGCTTCGAATTTCCAGGAGGATCTATATATATTTTTCTTTTGGTTCACCTTGTTATTTGGCTTCTCTAGGCTTGTGAACTATAGGCTCAAAGTCCTTTGTTTATGGCTAGAGTTCACTAATGAGTGAGTACTTACCATATTCATCTTTTTGGGTCTGGGTTGTCTTACTCAGGATAGTGTTTTCTATTTCCATCCATTTGCATGCAAAATTCAAGATGTCATTGTTTTTTTTTACTGCTGAGTAGTACTCCAATGTGTATATATTCCACACTTTCTTTATCCATTCTTCCATTGAGGGACATCTAGGTTGGTTCCAGGTTCTGGCTATTACAAATAATGCTGCTATGAACATAGTTGAACAAATGCTTTTGTAGTATGATTGGGCATCTCTTGGGTATATTGCCAAGAGTGGTATTGCTGGATCCTGAGGTAGCAACCTACCAATTCCCAATTTCCTGAGAAACCGCCACACTGATTTCCAAAGTGGTTGCACAAGTTTGAGTTCCCACCAGCAATGGATGAGTGTTCCCTTAACTCCACATCCTCTCCAGCATAGGTTATCATTGGTGTTTTTGATTTTAGCCATTCTGACAGGTGTAAGATGGTATCTCAAAGTTGTTTTGATTTGCATTTCCCTGATCGCTAAGGAAGTTGAACATGACCTTAAGTATCTTTTGGCCATTTGAACTTCTTCTGTTGAGAATTCTCTGTTCAGTTCAGTACCCCATTTTTTAATTGGGGTATTTAGAATTTTAATGTCTAGTTTCTTGAGTTCTTTATATATTTTAGAGATCAGACATTTGTCTGATGTGGGGTTGGTTTCATTCAGTAGGATGCCTTTTTGTCTTAAGGACAGTGTCCTTTGCTTTACAGAAGCTAGTCAGTTTCTTTCATTGTCTAATTTTAGCTCCTTTGTCAAAAATCAGGTGTTCATAGGTTTGTGGGTTAATATCTGGATCTTCGATTGGATTCCATTGGTCGACGTCTCTGTTTTTATGCCAGTACCAAACTGTTTACATTACTGTAGCTCTGGAATAGAGTTTGAAGTCAGGGATGGTAATGCCTCCGGAAGTTTTTTTATTGTATAGGATTGTTTTGGCTATCCTGGGTTTTTTGTTTTTCCATATAAAGTTGATTATTGTTCTCTCAAGGTCTGTGAAGAATTTTGTTGTGATTTTGATGGGGATTGTGTTGAATTTATAGATTGCCTTTGGTAGAATTGCCAATTTTACTAAGTTGACCCTACCAATCCAAGAGCATGGGAGATCCTTCCATTTTCTGGTATCTACTTCAATTTCTTTCTTCAAAGACTTTAAGTTATTGTCAAATAGATCTTTCACTTCCTTGGTTAGTGTTACCCCAAAATACTTTATGCTATTTGTGTCTATCATGAAAGGTGAAGTTCTCTGATTTCCCTCTCTGCTTCTTTATCCTTTTTGTATAGGTGGGCTACTGATTTTTTTGAGTTGAGCTTGCATCCTGCCACATCACTGAAGGTATTTATTAGCTGTAGGAGTTCTTTGGTAGAGTTTTTGGGGTCATTGATGAACACTATCATATCATCTGCAAATAATGAAAGTTTGACATCTTCCTTTCCAATTTGAATCCCCTTGATCTCCTTATGTTGTCTTATTGCTATTGCTAGAACTTCAAGCACTATGTGGAAGAGATAAGGAGAGAGTGGACAGCCTTGTCTTGTTCCTGATTTTAGTGGAATTGCTTTGAGTTTCTCTCCATTTAGTTTGATGTTAGCTGTTAGTTTGCTGTATATTGCTTTTATTATATTTAGATATGAATCTTGTATCCCTAATCTCTTCAAGGCCTTTATCATAAAGCGGTGTTGAATATTAGTGTGTAAGGTTTGATGTGTGTTTTGAGTCTAGTAATGTTTCTTTTACATATGTGGGTGCTTTTATATTAGGGGCATAGCTATTCAGGATTTAGACTTCATCCTGATGAGTTTTTCCTGTTATGAGTATAAAATGTCCATCTCTATCTCCTCTGATTGATTTTAGTTTGAAGTCAATTTTGTTAGATATTAGTATAGCCACACCTGTTTGTTTCTTAGGTCTGTTTGATTGAAAAACTTTTTCCCAACCCTTTACTCTAGGTAATGTCTGTCTTTGTGTTTGAGGTGTATTTCTTGTAAACAGCAGAATGTTGCATTCTGTTTTCATATCCATTCTCTTAACCTGTGCGTTTTTATAGGTGAGTTGGGTCCATTGATATTAAGTTATATTAATGACCAGTGGTTGTTAACTCCAGTTATTTATTTATTTATTTATTTTGGTGGTAGAGTTTGTGTGTTTCCTTTCTTTGAGTTGTGCTGGTGGAGGGTTGTTAGATATCTGTGTTATTATGGGTATTGTTGGCTTCCTTGGGTTGTGGTTTTCCTTCTAGTACTTTCTGTAAGGCTGGGTTTGTGGCTATGTATTGTTTAAATTTGTTTCTATCCTGGAATATCTTGTTTTCTCCATCATGGTCAAAGATAGCTTTGCTGGGTATAGTTGTCTGGGCTTGCATCCGTGGTCGCTTAGTGTCTGTAGCACATCTATCCAAGACCTTCTGGCTTTCATGGTTTACATAGAGAAGTCAGGTGTAATTCTGATAGGTTTACCTTTATATGTTACTTGACCTTTTTTCCTTTGCAGCTCTTAATATTCTTTCTTTATTCTGTATGTTTTGTGTTTTGATTCTTATATGACAAGGGGATGTATTTTTTTGACCCAGTCTATTCGGTGTTCTATATGCTTCTTGTACTTTATAGGAATATCCTTCTTTAGGTTGGGAAAGTTTTCTTCTATAATTTTGTTGAATATATTTTCTTGGCCTTTAAGCTGTAATTCTTCTCCTTCTTCTACCCCTATTATTCTTAGGTTTGTTCTTTTCATGGTGTCCCATATTTCCTGGATGTTTTGTGTTAAGAATTTGTTGGATTTGCTGTTTTCTTTGATCAGTGAGTTTATTTCCTCTTTAGTATCTTCAGCACTTGAGATTCTTTCTTCTATCTCTTGTATTCTGTTGGTTATACTTGTCTCTGTAGTTTCTGTTCATTTACCCAGATTTTCCATATCCAGCCATACCTTGGTTTGTATTTTCTTCATTGCCTCCATTTCAGTTTTCAAGTCTTGAACTGTTTCTATTACCTGTTTGATTGCTTCTTCTTGGTTTTCTTGGGCATCTTTAAGGGATTTATTCATTTCTTCTAACTTTTTGTTAGTCTTCTCATCCATTTCTTTAAGGGAGTTTTTCACATCCTGTTTAATGGTCTCTATCAATTTCATAATGTTACGTTTAAAGTCTATTTCTTCTACTTCTTCTGGATTAAGGTGTTCAAGTCTTCCTGTTGCATGTTCACTGGATTCTGGTGTTATCATGTTTTTCAGGTTGTTGGAGGAGTTCTTGCATTGGTGCCTGCCCATCTCTTCCTTCAAATGCTGTCAGGAGAGTCTTGTCACCTTGGTCCGATTTTTGTTGTGTCTAACTGTGTACTTGGGGGGTTTTCTTGTTCTGCCCTATCTTAGGTCCCCTCAGCACTGGAGTTGGCTCTCAGATCCCCTCCTCCCTGAAGTAGGCTGTGGTTGTGTATCTAATGACAGGAGCAAGGCCACCTGCTGGCCAAGACCTTACAGACAAAAGGGTGAGCTTGGTAGGTGCAGGCTCGGTGGAACAAAGAAATCCCTGCAGCAGTTGCACTCACCAATGTGTCCCCAGACCCTCAGTCCAGAAGCAGGCTGTGTTGGGGGATCCTATGACCCTGCAGATGGAAAGAGATGCTTGGGGGGCAAGCTGGGGTGGGATAAATCGAGAAAGCCAGTAGCCAGGGAGAAGCCCCTCTGAATGGCCAGAAAGTTTAGAGGGATTGAAGGGTGCCTGTACTCTGTTCCCGGGGCATTCGGCCGGCCAGGTGGGCACACTTACCCCTCTGGATGGATCTCCTTGTCCCAAGGATCTTCTTACATTCTAAGTTGGCATTATCAAAAGCCAAGTATTCAATTAGTTCATGTCTAGCTTCAGGGTCTGTCACTCCTAATTTTACAGCCTCAGTTAATCTTTGTAAGAAGTCAGTAAAGGGTTCTCTCTGGCCATGTTTAATCCTAATATATGACTCAGTCATTTCCTGAATCCTGTCCCAAGCATTTAAAGCTGCTGTACTACATAGGGACAAGGTGCGTTCGTCATAGCGAGCCTGTTCCTGAGGATCAGAGTAATGACCCTTGCCAAGAATTTGATCTTGGAAAGTCTCAAGTCCTTTTGCTTTCCCCTGTTTTTCTAAAATTTTTGTCTCTTCTCTGAAATAACACTTCCAAAGCAGCTGAGGTCCATTTTCTAGGACCATTGAGATGAATTGAAGCAAATGAAGTGGGCTTGCCTTAGTGCTTGAAGCCCACGTTTTCACCATTTCCCTGACAAATGCTGAATGTAGGCCATAAGAAACTATTGCTTGTTTTTATTTCTTTTAGATCACTCATATGTATTGGTTCCCATGCATATTCTTTGACTACCTTAGGATACTTTGTGCCAGATGGTCTTTCTGAGGAAATTACCGGATATGCAGTTGAAACTCTGTGTAAGTCATCCTGGTGTCTGGCACATACTGATGAGGCTAAATCCCATCCTTATACCTTCTGTCCCTGCTTATCAATTTCAATAAATTCCTCAATCTTTTCAAATCTTTTTACTACTGCCTTTTTTAAAGTTTGAATCTCCTGTCCAGTGTTCTGTTCTAATGTTCTCACTGAGGGTTCCAACTTGTTCAGTAAGCATAATGTCTCATCCTTGGACATATCATAACTTTTCAACTGATTCTCACAGTTAGATTCAACAGTACAAATTCTTTCAGATAATTTTGTCAAATTGATGCTATCCCTCTCTGTAGTATTGAACCATTTTTTAATGAGATAATATTGAAAACAAAGCTAATTCCTAGAATCAAATAATAGGAAGGAAAAGAGTGCAAGTCTTGCACAATACTTTCATATATATATATATATATAATATCTGAGTTGGAAATATGTAGCTTGTTTTTTTGTTTTACAGGAACTTCTTGAATGTCACATAATACTTGGAATCTGAACTTTGAAGCAATTGGTAACATCAAAGACTATGAAGTTCAGTCTTTTGAAGCTGGACTGAAAAAAATTTTTGTTATGAAATTACCATTGGGCTATGGAGATAAGTGGTCATGGCTTAAAGGTTATTCTTAAAGAGTCAGCTGAAAAGGGAGTGAGTTGGTTAATGTTGATTATCAATGTGACAAGATTAAGAATCACTATAGATTCAAATATCTGGGTACAACTGTGAGGTATTTTCTAGGTTAGGCTAACTGAGTCGGGAAGACTCAAGCTAAAAAGACTCATTTATCCATGGGCTGGAGTCCTGGACTGAACAAAACGTAGAGCTGAGCATTCATTTCTCTTTGTGACACTTTGTGACGATAGGTACAATGTGACCAATGGCCTCAGACTATTGCCACCATAAAGTCTCCACCATGAATAGCTGTATCTTTGAACTGTGAGCCAAAATAAATCCCTCCTTACGTTTCTTTTAGCAATTATTTTGTCACAGAAAGTAGCTGATACAGACCTGCATTGATTTTTCATATGCATTATTAATTTCTGACTTCCTATCCCATCCAAGAGTTTTCATTTTCTCTTTAAAGTAATTTTTAAAATAGTTACTTTTATCCTCATTGTGACAATACATTTGGCAAATACAACTTAAAGAAGGAAGGATTTAATTTGGCTTGTAAGTCCACTATAGAGGGGAAGACAGGACCTCAGAAGCATGATGCAAGTCTACATAGGCTCATATAGTTATTTGGGAATGATTAGGAGGTGTGGCCTTGTGGGAGGTGTGTCACTTGGAGCAGGGAGTGAGATTTCAAAAGGTTCTCACCATTTTGAGTTAACCCTCACTTGTCTCAAGATGTGAGCTCTCAGCTACTGTTCTTGAGCCAATGTCTACCTGCTATGACAGTCATGGACTCTAACCCTCTGAAATTGTAATCCCAAATCTTATTAATCCCAAATTAATAAAATGCTTAGTTTCAGTGTGTTAGCATAGTAGCAACAACAACAACAAAATAACAAAGACAGAAGAATAATATCTGCAGCCAGAAAACAAAAAGAGGGTTTAGGATATGGCTCATTGGGTAAAAGAATTTGCTATGTATGCCTAAAATTCACTTAAAAAATCAGGTGTGGTGGTGCACACCTAAAACACCAGCTCTATTTGGGCAGAGAGAGTTGATCCCCAAGGCTTGTTGGCCAGCCATTATAGATGAAACATGGTGGTTCAGATTTGGTAAGAGATCTGTTTCAAAAATAAAATGAGGGGGGAGCAATAGAGAAAGATTCCCAAAGCTGACCTCTGTATTTTAAGCATGCATATATAGGCAAGGGCACCATCACACATTTGCAACTGCATAACATACACTTTGATCTTTGGTGGGGGATGAGCAGTGGTGCTCAGTTCTCTGTCCTCTTTTCTACCTTTTACTCAGTTCAGGACCCCAGGCCCTGGGTGAGTGCTGGCTACATTCAAAGTGAGTCTTTTTGCCTTGGCTAAGCCTCTTTGGAAACACCCACACAGACACATGCAGATGTCTGATTCCCAAGTGAGTCTACATTCAGTTAAGTTAAAATTGAAGATTAGCATTGTCTTAGTTAGGATTTCTATTGCTGTGAAGAGACACCATGGCCATGGTAACTCTTATAAAGGAAAGCCTTTAGTTCAGAGGTTTAGTTCATTATCATGGTTAGAACTATGGTGGTGTGGAGGTAGACATGGTGCTGGAGAGGTAGCAGAGATTTCTACATCCAGAATTGAAGAAAACAGGCAGAAAGAGTGACATTGGGCCTGACGTGAGCATCTGAAACCTCAAAGCCCTCCCCCAGTGAGTGGCATGCTTCTTCTAACAAGGCTACACCTCCTAATAGTGTTAATTCCTATGGTGTATCGGGACCATTTTCGTTCAAACCACCGCAAACATCACACACCACTTTAAAAAATGAAATGCTGGATAATTTAGTAACATTTCCATTATCTTCTCCCACTTTTAAAAGTAAGATCCAGGCAAACAAAGATATTTGTTCTCATTCATAGCTGAAGTGTCTAGAATAGTCCCTGTTACTTGTAGGTACTCAGTTACATGTTCTGAACATATGGACACAAATATAAAATTTCGTGATATTAAATCAATTTTAAAAAATATGTCTGAGTTTGGATGGACCCATTGAAGATACAATAAATTTGTATAAATACTGTTAGATTGTTTATCTTAGCTTGTATCTCTTATTGCTGTGACAAAATTCCATGGCCAAAAGCAACTTGGAAGAGGAAAGGGTTTATTTAACTTATAGCTTATAGTCAGTCCACTATCAACAGAAGTAGACAGGAGCTCAGGCAAGAACATGGAGGCAAAAGCTGAGAGATCATGGAGGAATGCCACTTACTGTCTTGCTTTCAGTGACTTGTTTACCTGTTTTCATATACATCCCAGGATCACCTGACCAGGAGTGGAACCACCCACAGCAAGCTGGGTCCTCCCACAGAAATCATTCATCCAGAAAATGGTCCACAGACTTACCTACAGGCCAGTCTGATGGAGCATTTTCTCATCTGTGGTTCTCTCTGCCCAGATGACCCTAGCTTGTTTCAGCTTGGCAGAAAACTAACCAGCATAGTGTTTAAAAGCAGCCTTTAAGAAGCACAATAGTTGCTAACAAATACTAGACCAGTTTTGGATGCTATGCTGCCATCTAATGCAGTAACTATAAATTGCATAAATGTCCTCCTCTGCTGTTTCAGCTACTGCAGTTTCTTCTGACTTTGATGGAGTCACAAAGACTTGAGGCAAATGTTAACTAGCAAATTTGGATCCAGATCTTTAATTGCATGCAAGTAGAAGCATGCAAGCAACGCTCTTGAAATCTGAGAGCACCCTGGGTACAAAGCTAAAGCAGAATAAAAGATTTTTATCAATTACAAATGTGTTCTCTCCACTTCAAATACCATTTGCATAGGAAAATGAAACAAATAACTTGAAGGGTTACACTTTTATTTACAAAATAAACTTCTGGTTTGACCTTGTACTGACCTGAAACATGGGGGATTTCTTTGCCCTAAAATGGAGCCTAAAGGGAAAATGTGCAAGTGAATCAGGGTAGGGAAAATGAAAAACTGTATTTTTGTCTGTGCACCTGGGCCTCCAAAATGGCTTACCTGAGGCTGGACTTTTATGGGTAGCAGGCACAATGGATTTTACCGAGAAGTGACTTTTCATGAATCACCTATAAAGGACTGCAGGCATGGTTAAGCTTTGCTATGGCTAGCATAGATGCTGGGACACAGATCTGATCCCATTGGTTGATTATGCAGCAGCATTATGTAATATATGAATGAAGATGCAGCAACCACTTAAAATGTCATATGAAACTTGTTGCTACGACTCTATTACTTCCACACTTGCTATGCAGTTGTAAGAATTAAACAACGTCTAAAAAGTTTCATTTATTTATAGACCATAAATAATATTTTTTATTATGCTTTATAATATTAATGCTAATGTATTTTGCTTATTTATTCTTCAGAATTACTCTAAAATCTCTATCCTTTAGTGATTAAAAATCTGAATGCCTTGAGATGTTAGGTAGAAAACCCAGCTAACATTCTATTCATACAGAACTGAGATGAGTTCTTACACTCCCTCAACAAATCCATTCCCTTTCAAGTGTGTTCTTATTGATTATCTACGTGTGAAATCCTTCTGCGTAATTCAAGATTGTGGGAGATTTTGACTTGTCGTTGCTGTGAGAGGTTCTTTGACGAGCCCCTATTTCTTTTCTTCCTTCTCCAATTTGTTGACTTTGTCTGAGTAACAATTCTGTTCTGTGTAGAAATACATCTTGTTTTTGCAGTGGTGCAACTGAAGCCTGGTCCTGGCAAGTGTTTTCTCCTTGAGTTACTGTTCTTAGACGAAGCTCTTCCTGTGCTTGCTCTCATCACTATAGTTCTGATCTCCAAAATTTCCAAATAGATGAGAACCATTAAAAGGGGAGAAAATTGAAATTTTCTCTTATTGAAGCAAATGACTATATATGAACCGTATATGAACCATTAGGGGCCATAGCATGGGAAAAGAGAAGAGCTGTGGTACTGAAGCCCCTGATCATCCCTGTGGACTTTGTGGTTGGTCAATGTAAGGGGGTTTAAAAGGCTGAATCTCATAATGAACGAGTGAAATGTGAGATGAATGATCCGTATATCTAACAAGTTAGTAGGACAACATTTAGTTCATCACCAGTTGCTAGAATTATCTTTGGATGCTACATTATTACCAGCATAGAATACTGTCATTGTCTGTTGTTCAAGATGCAAAGACGGCAGGCTAGCTTGAGGTCAAACAGAGGCTCTCTTCCTGAATAGAGTTCTATAAACAATTGTGTCCTGTAGCCATAATACCCGTTTACTTTTAACACTTCACTTGAAATGTAAATTTCTTCTTAAGCCCAATGTCCAACTCTCAGCATTTCTTTCATGGTAACAGCATAATGGGATGTTTTGCATATTTGTATTTGGGTTTTACATGTGATGTATCCATTAGACGATAAAGTCCATTGGGTCTGAGGAAGATCTCTTTAGCCCAGGATTAGGAGTCCTATTGATTATGAGGTTGCCAACTACATCATTGTGGTTCAGTAAATCACTGACTGAATTTTTGTGTCAGAAATATGATTTAATGAAGATGTGAATGAAGAGCATGGTTCATATTTGAATATGATCTATACTATTCCATATAACAATGTTGGAAATAATACATGAAGGAAGTAAAAAGGGCTTGTACAGTGCAAATGGGCTAATGGGGATCTTCTTTATCTATAATGAGTTATAACAGAGCTACAGGCAAACATGTCTAGTTGGATAAGGCAGCATAAATAGCAGTAGCAGGGAAAGATGACTTGTAGGTTAAAGCTAAAGCTACAACTATTCATTTAGTTAGTGAATATAATGACCTTGAACAAGAACTTAGCTTCCATGTATTACATGTTTCATCTGGCTGGTGAGGAAACTGAAGGATGGAAATATACATGTGTGTATGTGTGTGTATATATGAATATATACATGTATGTATCATATATGTGTATATGTACATACATACATACATACGTGTGTATGTATTCTTTGTTATCCCACTTATCCCATAATAAACTGTGGCCTCAGAAATTTGATATTTTATTCTTTTATCTTTGTTGTTTGTTTGTTTTTTGTTTTCCAAGACAGGGTTTCTCTGTGTAGTCCTGGCTGCCCTGGAACTTGCTTTGTAGACCAGACTGGCCTGGGTATGCCATGCTTTGCTGATACCCATGGTGAGGGTGGGCTCCCTCTTTAGGAACAGAAACAGAGGAGGATGGATTATTGAATGGGCAGGCATAGAGGGGAGGTGATAGAGGAAATAGGAGGAGATGAGGGAGGGGAAAGTGCATTTGGTATGTAAAAAAAAAAAACAACAAATAAACAGGAAAAATCAGTTCCCTTAGGCTGCTTCACATTAGGCTGTTAGCACTTAGCTGGAACTGATGCTCTGCTCTGTCACAGTCTGTTTTGCTTTTTCATCACTCCCTCAGGACGTAACATTCCAAGAGTAGCTTCTGCCCTGGCTGCCTTACGTACCCATCTCATTCTGTTTCTGTACAGAGATCCATAGCCTTGCTGCCCTCCTTGATTGATTCGTTTTTGGGGAGACAACAAAACAAAACCAAACCTTTATTGCAGTCACCTTTTGACAACATTGAATGTGACAGTGGCCGCATCCTTGTTACCTGGTTGTCTCAGGGAATTCTTGGTTAGTAAGAAGGTAGACATCTACTGGTTCCAATAAAATTGGCTTGATCTTACTTTAAAAAAACTAACATAATTTAAAACATGCTTATGAATGTGATCAACCCCATTCTTGTCTGCTAACATTCTGGTACTGATACTAAAACCTCAATTATGTCTTCAGACATTTTATTTAAGCTTTATAATTGTGTGCATGCCCATATAAAGTTGCTCTAAATGCTTTATGGATAATTTCTATAAAATAATTTACTCATTTAAAAATAATTAAGCATATCAATTCCCAGACTTTGAATAAATAACTTATGAGCAAGACTCAGTTCTTATTCTCAAATAACATACAACCTCATGAGGCAAATGTCTATGTACAAATTACAGTCCAGTATCATGAGACAGTGTATTAATGTGTAGAGAACATTCTGGGTGAATGTGGACAAGCTATCAGCTCTTCAGTGAATATGACAGAAATGTGGCATCATGGAAAGTTTGCTAAGAGGACTCACTATTGATGTGCAACCTAGAGGAAAGATTTTAATTTTTAGTTGGAAAAACAAGAACTTAAAACATGCAGATGATTATCTGAAAAGGAATAAGAGGTGAACATAGTTGGGAGTGGAAGTTAGCTTGGTTATAATAATTTTATGGTATGTAAATTTTAACAGTATATATAGTAGGCACTGCCCATAATGCTAGTTGTTTTGTTTTTACTCTTTGGGGGCTCTCCACCTAACTCCCCCAAAATACACAGAGACTTATTCTTACTTACGAATGCCCAGCATTAGCTTGGCTTGTTTCTAGCCAGCTTTTCTAACTTAAATAATCCTGTTTCTCTTTAATTACATTTTGCCTCTGATCTTTTTACCTTTCTTTAGTCTGTATATCTTTCTTTCCTTCTTACTTCATGACTGGCTGTATGGTTTGGTGGCTGGCCCATGGCATCCTCCTCTCTCTTCCTTCTTTTCTGGCTCCTCCCTTTTCTCTTACTTATTCTCTCTGCCTGTCAGTCTTGGTTAGTTCTCTCTCCTGACTAGCTATTGGCTGTTCTCTTCTTTACTAGACCAGTCAGGTGTTTTAGACAGGCAAAGTAACACAGCTTCACAGAGTTAAACAGAAGCAACATAAAAGAATGCAACACATCTTTGCACCATTAAACAAATGTTCCACAATGTAAATGAATTAACACATTTAAAACTAATATTCCACAACACATAACTCTTTCATCTGGTAGGAGAGTTGCATGGTTTAGATTAGGCAGATCACTGGAAGGAAAACTTATGAAAGACCACTGATGAGACACTCTATGTATAGATATGTGCTTGGATGTGTGAGTGCATTTGTGTGACTGCGTATGTGTATGTGTGTTTTCACAGAGATACTTTGTAAAAAGCTGGATCCAGAAAGGAAAGTGTGTAAAAAATAAAAAGGGAATAAATATATAAGTGGGAAATTACACCTGAGCATTCTACTAATTATGAATCAAATAAAAGGCTAACATGTTTGTAGATTCACAGGATGTGTACATTTCCTCAGTCAGGGAGTTGTTTGCAATCTCATAGTATCTAGCGCTGATAATATTTGAACACATATGCCACTGAGCAGAACATTTGTTGGTTTGCAAATAAATGCAACCAACAGATCTCAGAGCCATCTGTTATGTACTTGGCTAGATGGTGTCAGAAAACTAGCAGCTCTTTGAGAAGGCTGGTGAGAGATGCTGAAATAATACAGAGTCATATTTCCAAGATTCAGAAGGGCTTAGAACTATTAGATTCTTCCAGTTAATGACCAATGTTTGTTTATTTTTTAAACCTTATTTGTCATCAAGTGTGTGATCAAAGATACAAAGAAGTAAAGCAAATACTACTTCTGGCTTCTTTTCCTCTTTCCTGCTCCAATTTCATTCTGCTCATTGCCTGCCAGGCTCTGAGCTTCATGTTGAGACTATCAGGAAGAATAAGGCACAGATCCTTACCTTGTGAAACTCCTTTCCCATTAGGACCAGAACTAATTTCTGTGGTGTTTAATAAGTACTGAGCAAAGATTTGGGCAAAGAGAAAAGAGCAGCTAATAATTACTATCTAAGCGGGAATAGAAGTGTTGAAGGATGGACAAGACTTTTGCTTTGTTAGGGGATAAGTTAACAACTGATGCAAATTGTAGACAGACCATATTCCCTTGTTATTAAAGAAGGAGATCACTGGCTCTCTACCCATGACCTGGGAATTTGAACTCAAATATTAATGCTAAAATAGGAGAGGGATTAGATTCTAAAACTGGACAAAAACTTGGAACTCTTTCTGGGCCTGATGCTGAAATGAGGAAAAAACAGAGAAATAGTATCTTAATTGCTGCTATATGTAAAGTACTTATTACAAATCTCATTCAGAAGTCAGCAAGGCAGGTTTGGTACCTATTCATTTGGGAAGATAAGAAAGATGGGGCTTGGAGAGAGGGCTCAGTGGGCAAAGGCACTTGCTACCAAGCCCAGTGATCTGAGTTTGATCCCAGAGATCCATGTTGTGATAGGCGTTGTCCTCTGACCTCCACACACATTCTGTGGCAAATAGTTTCTCCCCACCTATAAACCAACACTTTTGTTAAAGAAAGAAGAAAAATACTCAAAGTTACTCTTCAGTAACAGCAGTATTTGGATTCTTCTGACTATAGATGTATGTTCAATTTTCATTGCTCACTCTTGCTTCTATACATCTGTCTTGAGCAAACACTGAATAAATATACACAAAACAAGGTTTGCAAACAAGCAGATGATTATACAAATAAATACATATATAATTATACATATGTATATTTTATATTTATTTTTTAAGGCAGTATACATCAACATTGCAGAACTTTTGCCCATATGCATAAATAATATAGAAAATAAACTATGTTTAACTTTTCAAGATAAATACTTTATTAAATAATACATTAAAAATAATTTATATAAGTGGTCATTATCAGACTAGAACATGGCTTAACCTGTGCTATTTTGCCTTATTTGGGGATGAAAGACCAGAAGGATAGCTTGGACTTCTGGCAAGGCTCAGCCCACCTTGAGCCTTCTCCCTAAAAGCCTTTCAGCATATAGGTCCCCTACTGTTTGCCAACACTTAGAAGTGTTAAAATCCCTCATGTCAACAAGTTGGGGATCTGATTATTGAGCCAATGAGACATTTTGTTGACTTCATAGGGTTTTTACAAAGGAGATCAAAGGATGCATTATGTTTCAGTACAAAGCTTTATAAGACAGACGGAATCCACCTTGAAAGACCCATGACACTTAAGACCAGATTATCAAAAGTTTCAGACACTCAAAGCTATTAGCTTGCTCAGCCCTCATCCTCATACTGCCAGCACGTTTTCGCCTCATTCATAGGGAGTGGACATTCAATTTCAATTTTAACTACTGCCAAGGTTCAATCATGGGTTAGAGTAGTGGCCACTGAGTTATGGGTCGTGACAAACCATGCTCTGGCTTGGCATGCGGATCTGTTCTCCCTAATGGTGTCATCACACAAATGACTAAATCACTTTGTTTGGAGGGGGAAAAACATTCTCACAACTTTTGGGAAAAGTCCAGAACTAGAATGATCCCAGCTAGGTGGGATCTTTACAAAACTGGCCTGTCTCTGATGAGAAGGAGCATGAAAGAGAGCCCTTCATTCTTTCATCTTCCAGGAACTCCAAAGGGATTTGTTTCTACCCACATCTAACACTGGAAAAACACACAGCCTTTGAGTTTTCTCCCTGAAGCCTTGAAACAAATCACAGAGTTAGAAATATAGTAGTGTTCTTGGATAGCCTTATTTTATCAATAAAATGAAATTATGTCTACACACCCAAAACTATTAACTACTAAAGCCCTCTGAATAGTCTGTCTGTGGTAATTTAAACTCTATTGTTTTTATCAGTTAGAGGCTTGAAAGATGTCTTGTTTGATGATACTAGAATTTAAACCAGGGTTACGAAATACTTTCAAATGTAATTAAGTGTCAGTTGCTATAATGTATACAAAGTCACATGAATTTGTCATATACATGTGTATATATGGTGGGTGTATGTGCATGTACATTCGTAAATTTTTAATATGGTGCTGCAAAGTAAAATAGTTTGGATTTTTATAATGTGATGCTTTAATATGTACAATGATAATATTAAGAAATTTTTCTCATATTTGCCAACGAGCAGTTGGTTTCACTAAACATTATCTTACATGGATACTTGTTTTGTTCATTTCTTGCTGATTCATCTATTATCAGCTAAAGCCTATAAAAGCAGATTAAATAGTTGTGGGTTATATTTTAAATCATATGAGCACACCAGGCATTGAATTAAATATACAAACATTTAATCTCTATAAATTACACATTTTCCCTTTACATTCTGTAGTAATTTTTGGAAGCTACACACACACACACACACACACACACACACACACACACACACGCGTGCGATATATATATTCCTTATAAATTTTCTAATAATAAGAATTGGTTACCATACATACTATGACATGTCCTAAGTTTAATTTACATTAAAATTAATTAATGTTTTTTGCTGTTAAAGTAAAAAAAAAAGCTTGTATTCTTTCATTTTAGTTAGGAGCAACTGTGAGTTTTTTAAATTGTCTTTATGTAACCCTTCCTTCCCATATGCCGCCAGCTAGATTCTGTAATTACATTTAAGCTTTGGAAGGGACCCGTTTTGCTTGTCTGCTCTCCCGGGGTCCCCACTTTGTAAAGAGCTCTTTTCCATTTCTCGTGGGGATCGATCAAGGAAAGACGAGGAGGATACAGGCAGGAGTCCACCCACCCGACAGGTGTGTAGGTGACTGAAGCTCCTGCCTCCCTTTGTTGGCAGCTGTGCGTGTGCAGGTGTGAGCACCAGGAGCATTTGCTAGTCAGGCTTTGGATGTGTCAGGTGGGGACATTTACACCAGAGCGGAGGGGAAAACCTCTCATAACTTTGTTGTCTAGCCTGAGAAGCATAAAACATTTTGTTTAAAGCTAGGTTTAAAGCTGTAAAGCTTCGTGTGGCTTCACCTGTCAAACTCATAGATAAAAGTCTTGTTTTAACTTGACCAAAACCAGAAACAGTTTATTCCGTATTTAGAAAAACATTGAGCGATTTTGAATAGACAACGAACTAGAGGTTCGAATAGCTATTGAGGAGGGATGACCTCTTGCTGGAGTTGGAAAATAGACTACCTTAACTCATTTCCATTTGTTTTGAGACTTCAAGTTGAAACTATAATTGTTCTTTGCTTTTTATCACACTGCCCTTCACATTAAATTAAGACATATGCAGTGTGAGGTCAGAGATGCTGAAAAGCCTCCTGCTTCAAAACACAGGCGTTATCTTCTGAATCTCCTGGTTGCCCTGGCTCTAATCCAGCTGTCACTTCTTTCCCATGATTCATTCTGACAACGTTAACTGGCTGCCGATTGGAAAATCCATCATCGCTGGAGTTCATTGCCACTTTCTTGTTTGTACTATAATAACCAACAAAGCAAAAACAATCCCTCAAAGCCAGTGAACCAGGTTCTTTCCACCTGTGTGTGCCATTGTCTTTCTGCAATCAAGGAGAAATTATATCCATTAAGGTTTCCATTATCTTGTCTGGATACAACCCTAAAAGAAAAAAAAATCTTTTTAAAAATTATCTCATGGAGAAGTATTACAAAGGACTCCAAGGCTCTGTGTGACGACAAACATTTCTCTAAATATCTTTTATATCACACACTTTGTTTTTTTAATGAGTTAATGTAGCCATCTCTATCATTCCCAAGAAAAGATTCAACAAATGCAAGAATTTGACAAACTGAAAACGATTCATGTCTTTAATTAAATTTTTATCTTACACCATAGAGACCATAATGGAAGACTTTACACGAAAAAAGTCAAAAACATTTTTTATGTATTTTAGTATTAGATTTTCATATGTTACAATGACAAAATTTAATTATATATATACATATATGCACACATATACAAACATATATATGAATGAGTAAAAGAAAATTGAAAATAGTTAAGTTTTAGTAATTGCAGCTATTCAAGTAGTAAGATAATAAGATGTTAGAATTAATTATATTTTCACTTTGGAGTATATTCATGAACAATATATATATTGGGTTGACTTTGTTACCAAAATGTTTATACACACACACACACACACATACACAGAGAGAGAGAGAGAGAGAGAGAGAGAGAGAGAGAGAGAGAGAGAGAAAGATGGAGGGGAGGAAAAAAGAGACAGAGACACACAGAGAGTACACATGCACTTAAACTGATGAACTGAATTTGTTGCATCATGATCTTCTTATGTTCTTGGAATGGATCAGTTTACTCAATTATCAGCACAACTGGAGTAGATACTGTCATTATTACTCACATCCTACACTACACAATGAATAGATTGAAGACTATTTCACAAGCAAGCAGAGAACAGGGTTTGAACACAGGATTCTCTCGCTGAAAGGCCATGGCTGTGTTGATATCATGCAGTCTTTCTTGGCAGAGAAACTTTCACTGTATAGAGTTTTGAATGTACAGCATATTCAGGGTTTGTTTAAATTTAGACTGAGCCTTGGATGGGTAGTAAAAATTGTCTATATTTTAATTAACTGAAGCGACTCTGTAATTCTTCATCTTTTCCCTTGTCATAGTCTAAGATTATAAAGGGTCAAACACATTTAATTAAGAAACCTAGTTTTATTATTGAGGCTTTCATTGTATGGTGGATTTTACGACTGCATGCTGACTATATTGGTAAGTGAGACGAGGCAGGAAGGATGGCCCTTCCAGTTTTAAATGATGCCTGCACACATCTGACTCTACCATTGGTCAGCTTTGGTGACAATCATTTGTCCAAGTTTGTATCTCTGAGAATGTTGCTACGTGCCAAGATTTATTGTTAATTTTGTAATTATTTTTAAGGACTTCATTTTTCACTTTAGTATAGTAAGTTATGGAGAATATAACCTGGGCTGCTGCTGTATTGAAAAGGCTAAACGAGTTCACTGTAAACTGACAAGCCCTTTGTCTTGCTTACAAAAGAGCTAAATATTTCATTCATAGTTTTAATTAAATATTTCCTTCTAATTACATCTTGATTGAATTTTTCCCCATTTGCTGCTCTAGCTTTCATCGTAAGCCTACAACCCCTATTGATCAACATAAATTTTATGAACCCATTAGTGTCTATCAAGATGACATGGATTTTATATTCAGGTCACTCATTTTAGTAGCTTTGAAAGGTACTAACCTTAAAACATATCTTTTGTTGATCCAGCATATTCTATTCTCTTAGCCAGGCTTCAATCTTTGATATATAGTTCACATACAAATAGGCTAACAAATTTAATTATTTTAATAATACATTGCTAGGCCTTTTATCCACTTTCATACTTGTTAAGCAGTTATCATATATGTTATTGTTGTGTTTGTAAATTTATATGCACATTACCACACTTCCATCTATGTTATTTCCAAATGATTAACACTCTAATTTGAAGGTTTGGGGCTGTGTTTTGTATCTATACCTTCAGAACTTAGGAGGCAGAGGTTTGTGATCAGGAATTTAGAGCTATCCTTGGTGATTGCATAGTAAGCCTGAGGTCAGCCTGTACTACACAAAGCTCAAAAACAAACAAACAAACAAACAAACAAAAACTGAAAGAAAAACAACAAAAACCCTCAACCCAATCTCTAAACTATAATTTTCTTTTTTATACTCAAGTAAATCTTATAGGAAAATCTGTGCCCATAGTTTTTTTGAAGTCAGTAATTAGAGTTTTAGGATTTTTTTATGTTCTCTTAAACAATTTTTCAGTACTTCTTTTGGAAATTCAATTCTTGTATAGTTTTTCAGTTTTCCAGGATATTTGAAGCAGATACTGGATGTTTTACTCCAAATTATGTTGCTTTACATTGAATAATTTATTGAATAAGGTTCTATGCAAATGTCTTCAGGTAGTATGGCAACTCTTATTAACTGAATGTGTTTGAATATGCAAACATCTTCTTTATTTCCAACAAAATTTTCTCTTAACGTTTTGTAAATTGATGACTGTCTTCAACAGTTTCTCACTTCCAATTTTGAAAGTGAAGTTTGTATATAAGAGAACTGATAATATTGTGTTCTCTTAAATCTGTAACATGGAGCCAGTAAAATGGCTCAGCAGGTAAAAGTGCTTGTCCCCAAGCCTGATGATGTGAGTACACACACACATACACACACACACACACACACACACACACACACACACACACACACACACACACAAATAAACATTATGTAATATGATTAAAAACTACAACATGAACCTGTAAGAATGGCCAAGATCAAAAACACTGATGACAACTTATACTGGAGAGGTTGTGGGGAAAAGGGAACACTTCTGCATTGCTGGTGGGAATGCAAGCTGGTACAACCCCTTTGGATGTCAGTGTGGCGATTTCTCAGAAAATTAGGAAACAACCTTCCTCAAGACCCAGTAGTACCACTTTGGGGTATATATCCAAAGGATGCTCAATCGTGCCACAAGGACATGTGCTCAACTATGTTCATAGCAGCTTTGTTTGTCATAGCCAGAAACTGGAAACAACCTAAATGCCCCTCGATCGAAGAATGGATAAAAAAAATGTGGTACATTTACACAATGGAATACTACACAGCAGAAAAAAATAACAATAGCTTGAATTTTTCAGGAAAATTAATGGAGCTAGAAAACATTGTTTTGAATGAGGTAACCCAGACACAGAAAGACATTTATCACATGTACTCACTCATAGGTGGTTTTTAAACAAAAAGCAAAGAAAGCCTACAAACCACAATCCCAGAGAACTTAGACAACAATGAGGACACTAAGAGAGATTTACATAGATCTAATCTACATGGGAAGTAGAAAGAAGAAAAAGACAAGATCTCCTGAGTAAATTGGGAGCATGGGGACCTTAGGGGGAGGATTGAAGGGGGAGGGGAGAGGCAGGGAGGGGAGCAGAGAAAAATGTAGGGCTCAATAAATATCAATTAAAAAAAAGAAAAATAGAACAAGCCCTTTGGTGACAAAAGTAATACAATGTCTCATTGAGAGGCTCTGGTCTGGCAACTGAGCACTGGAGACTCAGCTTCAAGCTTCCACTTTTATCTGGAATCTTCTAATATTTAAACACAGTTAAACACACTGCTTGCTAGAATGAATGAAATCTCATGAGGCTCCAGGTTGTGACAGTTTGCCATGTTTCCTTTTCTTGTGCTTTACTTGGAGAAACTGATATGCTGTCATTCAAACCAAGAAACAGTATTTTCTTCTCCAGTTGTTACCCCTTCTCGACATTCTAACAACAGCAATGTTTTTCTTTCTTTCATGTAAACATTGTTGCTCAGCAATCCAGGTGAGCCACCCTGAGACTCAATGTTGACTTAAGGCTTCAGAATCAACATAATCTGTTTTATCCTTGAGGGAAATGACATACAGAATACCATTTGCCAATTTGTGCACCTTTATATTATGGACTGCTCATCTGTGGTATAAATTTACATAGAGGTTTCATCTGATGAAGTGTATTTCATTTTTGTTAACTAAGTTTGTACTGTAGTATTCTTAGAATATAGTTTCTTAACACTTTGTCTCCTATATTTGCTGAGGGCTACTGCCAGTACGTTGCCCCCTTTATTTTTATACATCACTTATGAGAAGTTGCAGTGAGGACAGTCCCTACTTCTCTGATGAAAGCTGGATCTTTAGACTCTTGATGAGTTTGGATTTTTGCATCTTACTGTGTTTGCTCTGTGTTTTGATCTTTGTTGTTTGATAGAGAAGACAGAGCCAAATTAGAGGGTGACTGGGGTTTAAGGATTACTAATTGGCTTTGAGTACTGTCGGGTTTGTTTTTATTTTTGTTTTGATCTTCTCTACCTAGAGTTGCTTCCTTTATTACATGAACTATTACATATATGCTATATATATGTGTGAACTATACAAAATACTTCATAGAAATACTTGGAGAATGAATACACACATACATGCATGTGCACACATACATACAAAGATATACACTTATGAACATCTTTTCAATTATCTGCTCATTTTAGTAATTATTTTTTACAAGAATCAGTAGTTTAAATAAAAACACAATCAATTTCTCAATGAAACTATTTCTCTAGCATTATCACTGTACAAAGTGAGGGGAGGTAGTTGTCCAGACAGGTGCTCCTATTCCAGGCCAGGGCACTGTTTTTGTCGTGAGCATCTAAGGAATATTATGACATGGATATCTGCTCTGAATTCAATTATTTAAAGTTTATTTTCCTTGCCTGAATGACCCCTGAGGAAGGCATCCTGTTTGAATCCTATTTCTTGCATAGAGACTTTATGAAGGCACCCAGTGATCGGCACAGTTGTATGATTTTCATCTTATATGAGAGAGGAGGGCTAATAATTTTACTAATGATAGAAGCGAACTAAAATGCTCCTGAGAATTAGAATGGCTCTGGTGTTTGGTCCATGCATCTTAGTATTAATCTTTTTTTCCATATTCTTTTATTATTTTCCATTCAAAAAAATTTTACATTTCCTCCCCTTCTCCCAGTTCCCTCCCGCTCCTCCCACCGCTCCTCCCTCCCCCTGCTTCCTTAACAGAGGGCATGGTGCCCTGCCCTGTGGGAAGTCCAAGGCCCTCCCCCCTCCATCTCGGCCTAGGAAGGTGTGCATCCAAATAGACTAGGTTCCCAAAAAGATAATACATGCAGAAGAGATAGGTCCTAGTGTCATTGTTGATGGCTTCTCAGTCTGCCCCCATTGGCAGCCACATTCAGAGAGTCCGGTTTGATCATATGCTGGTTCAGTCCCAGTCCAGCTGGATTTGGTGAGCTCCCATTAGTTCAGGCACACTGTCTCAGTGGGTGGACCAGCCCCTCAGGGTCCTAACTTCCTTGCTCATCTTCTCCCACCTTCTGCTCTTCAACTGGACCTTGGGAGCTCAGTACATTGCTCTGATGTGAATGTGGGTCTCTGTCTCTATCTCCATCCATCGGATGAAATTTCTATGGTGGTGATCAAGATAATCATCAATGTGACTCTGGGACAAGGCTAGTTCCAGCACCCTCTCCTCTGCTGACCAAGTACCTTTTAGCAGTGTCTCACAAAATAGAATATTATCTTCTTTCTGATTAAAAAGCTATGACTTTAAATTGACATCAATAATTCTCTGCTGTCCTCCAAACTGGGTAAGCAGGTATGTTTGCTTTCTGTGGGACTACTCTCCAGGAAGACCCATATCAAAGGAGCTAGGTCAGTGGATTACATGCTTACCTCCTCCTAACACACATTGAACTACATTAGAAAACCAGAGAAGGAAAAGCTTTGTAGAAGTCAGAACCCCCTTCAAGGCAGTGATCTTGTGATTAAACACGTGTATTTGTCTAAGGTGAACCTATAAAAAATACTTAATTTTTAATTACACTTAATTGTATAACACAAAGGTGAATTCAATTCCAAATACTAGTAGCTTGGTTAATACTTTGAATATGAAACATTTGATTGCTTTGTTACTTAATAGAAAAATCAGAGGCTCTGCTTTGCCTAAATTACTGCTATGCTTCTGCAAATGAACCTGGATCTTGTTGGCATTATTTATGCTGCATGGGATGAAAGTTTTATAATTTTTCTTATTTTATCTTTTCGGTTGGTTCATGATATCTGTGTGCACATCATGATGAGAGAGCAGTGGTCAGAGGACATCTTGATAGAGTTGATTTTTTTCCTTCTACCTTTTGGGTCCTGGGGATTGAAACTCAGGTCATCAGAATTTGCAGAGAGTGCCTTTATTCAGGGAGCCAAGGTCATCACTTGAAATTCTACAGATTTAGATGAAAAAATTCAAAAATAACTTTGATGGCTATGAAATAAAATCTCAATCTGATCTGGATAAGCAAAATTTTCACCTAAGGATATATAGTGTGCACACAGTACAGCAGACAAGAATGAGAAAAATTCAGGTGCAGAACTGTGAGCATTTCCTTGGATAAAAGTTTCAGTTTAAATTATCAGTTGACTTCAAATGATATTTTGATACTCATTGGTTCATCTTCAAAATTGATACTGATGAATCTGTAGGAAGAAAATCCTATTAGAACAAGGAGGGGCACACATGGGCTTAAGATGGTATCCTTAATGAAATACAGATCTCTGCACTGTGAGAAAATTAAGACTTGGGCCAAGAATCAAAGAGAAGCTGGACAGCCTTCAGAAGGCGTTTTTATAGTCTGGGATCAGGGAGGGTTCATCTGCTGAAGTGTTGAAGATAGTAATGGTTTGCTAATCTGTGAGGGGCTTTTACACTGTTTTCTTTGCAGTTCCTGAGACTCTTAAAGCTTGAAAGTAAGAGGTCGCAGGTTAGAAATCAGATGCAACGTGTCTCCTTATTTCAGAGCCATTCGATGATCAGGAGGCTGTGGGGTGCTTTTAGGGCTCGTAAAGGTTAAAGATGTTAAAAGCTCTGCTCTCCTTGGCTTCAATCACATTCGGCAGGAAAATGTAGAGGACGGGAGAGGAGGCGACAAAGGACTTGTCAGAGTGCTTGCATTTACCAAATGGAGGGTCACAATGTGCGTACGGTTAGATGCAGACAGGGCATTTGATTCTTCAGTACCAAAGTGACCTTAGACCACTACAAAATGGGTATACATATACACGCTCTGCTTCCAATTCAGAGTAAATATCAGCTGGAATTTAATAGTTGTATTTAAAAGAGTGAACAAAACTGCTTGCTTCCCCTTGGGTATATAGAGAAGTGTCAACTTTAAAGGAGGCTGATTTCTTATGTCAGTGCATGCAAACATAATTGGAGCTAATATAAATTCATCCAAAGCATAGAGCACCTGTTTTCATACAAACAGCCCTACTGTCAAAGCAAACATAATGCATATAACAATAAAACCAAAGTGTCACTTTACAGCACAGTTTTTCAATTGTATCTTTTCAATTGTAACAAATGTATCAACTACCACATATGTAGTTTCACAAGTACCACTAAGAACACTAAATATATATACTATATACATATAACTATAACTGTAAATATATATATGCCTCACCCCATTTTACCCTTAGAATTTCTCACAGTAGGAAGATAAGTTTCTATAGATTGGAATTATTCATATTTTAGATATACTCAAGTGTGTGCCACTCATTATTAAAGTGATCATTTATTTTTCCTCTGAAGCTAAAGAAAAAGTATACAATCAACTGTTGGTTAAGGTAACTGTGTTTGGATCTGGCAAATTTCCCCTTCAATATTAGGCTGAAATGAAGGCAGAGCTTGCTCTAGGTTTGCACCTGCATCTCCATGATGCAATCAGAGCAGAAAGAGTACAATCTAGAGGTCACTGTGAGACTGACATGCATTCATTTGAGAAAAATCCACCCTTTGAAAGTACCATTAATTTATATTTTGAGGCACTGTACAGAAAAAAGGCTTGACTTTCAGATAGCTAAACCTTAAACTGTAGCTCTTTAACACCCTGTCCTCAATCTCCTTAAACACAGCATTAACAGTCTATAAAATGTACTCACTATCTAGCAAGAAATGATGTGAGTATTAAATGAAATTATGTCTATGAAATTTACGTTCCAGTGCTCAGCAGGTGTTAGAGGCATTTTGGTTTAAGTTATAGCTACTGGGCTGTTTGAGAGTTAGACAGTTTCATAGCAGACACATGATACACTAAACACAGTTTTCAATGTAACTATACGACCATGATAGTTTCCAAACAATTTAAAACCCAACATTCATCACAATGGAAAGAATAACAAAATGATATATCACCATTAATTATACCATGTCTTTTTGAATTTTTCACTCTCTCGGAATTCATCACTTTCCCAATGACTCAGCAGCAGCCTGAAAACATACTTCAGTCAGTCATGATATCTCAGCCCAACTCATTGATCCAGAAACTGTTTCATAGGTGAGCTGGGAAAGACATTTCCATTTTGTTGACTCTCTTTCTCTGTGCAAGTGTGCACATGTCTCCTCCTCATGGAATCTATCAGCCTGCTCTCCTTGTTTTTTTTTTTTTTCCTTTATTAAACCTAAAATCCTGTTTGGCTCTCACTCCTTTCATGATTTTTTGAGGGGAATTCTAGGAATCTTTCAGTCCAGAGTAGCTTTGAGGTATTGAAAACATTGGGTTGCTCACTGAAGTGCAGCACCCTTAGGGGGAGTAGCATCTCCTGTGCTCAAGTCCAGGCATGTTTAGCTCAGAGAACATGCAGAGACAGGACCAGCAGCTGCCAATAATCCCTGAAAACCTTGGAGTTGAGTACAGGGCATGGGTAGATGTAAGGGAGAGATGGTGTCACTGTCTCACTTAGGAGCATCTGGAAGCCGGATGCTAGCGTGAACATTAATATTGGAATAAAATGTGGTACTGATATATGGTGCTACTTATGAACAAACAACAATCTGTTTACTGATGAATGTGAAAATGGCTTTAGAATTATTTTATACTTTATATGGCAACAAATGATTATCGTAAACTGATAAAATGTAGTCCAGAGTCCTGTATGCCTGTATTTGGATAATGTATAAGCATCTTGGGCAATGTCTTTAGTAACTACTCTTTAGACTGAAGCAGAGGACCTGACTGTTAATATCAGCATTTATGTGTTCATTCAATAGATTTTAGTAAAGCCCTCCTGTTTGCAAGGTCTTCTGCTAATTGCCATGAAAAACATGGAAATCTAGGAATGTCTCATTATATCCCCCGAATCTTATAATGTCTGTAGCTGGCTATTTGGAGGGTTGCGTGAGTCATAAGCCTGTGTCTGAAATTTGAAAATTTTATTATATTCTTTACCTAAGTTAGTGAATTAGATATTGTTGAACCTTTCTTTTTCTTTGATTTTTTCTTTGCTTTTCTTTTATTCACCTACAAATGTCAGATTGTCTAATAGGTAGAATTAAGCTTTTCCTGGATAAAGAATAATGAGTCAAATATTCATACATTATAGAAGAGGAGAAATATATTTGTTTAGATAAAATGAATTTGATTTCTAGGCTCCCAAAGATGTAGAAAAAAAATAAACTTTGGGAAATATACTTGGGTGAATGTTATCTTAATCTTTCTGATAACATCACACTATTTAAGATAAAATGGATTGATATTATAGGTTTTGTGTGTAAATGCATTCACTTATGTGTACATATTCGTGCATATGCAAGAGTATGTATGCGTGTATGGAGGACAGATTCTGATGTCTGGTGTCTTTCTATTTTTCTCTCTACGTTTTTTTTCTAGACAGGCTCTCTCACTAAACTTCTAACTTCCCAACTTAGCTAGACTGACTAATACAAACCCCAAAGATCTCCCTGTCTCTACCTCATCACGCAGGTCATACAAGCCTGACTTTACTCTGGGTGATAGGGATCAAACTCTGGTCCTCATCTTCCATGACAAGAATCTTACTGAGTGATTCACCTCCCCATTTCGTGTTGTTTATGTTTTTAAAACATATTATTTGTTTATCACTAGAATCTCTCTCTCTAGTACCCCACCCCACCATTTTTAACTAAACCAGTGCAATCTTCTTTTCACAATTGAGTAGTAGAGCTAAGAGAATAATCCTAGCTCAGCGAAAAGTCTCCCCACTGCAAGAAAGGAGTAGTGCTTTTCAAAGGGAATTCCTTTTTGTCTTCTTAATTTTATTTAAAGAACTTTTTTTTTCATTTATTTTATATACCTATCAGTTTCTCCTCCCTCCTTTACTCCCAACCCCTCCCCTTTCCCACTAGCCCCTCCTCATCTGCTCCTTCTCCATCTCCATTTAGAAAGCAGCAGACCTCCCATGGGCTTGCACAAAGCTTGGCTTTCCTATCAAATTGCTGCAGGACCAAGCTCCTCCCCTTACATCCAGGTAATCCAGCATGGGGAACAGGTTACCATGTGACAGTCCTATAGCTTGGTCTCTTAGTTAGGCTTAAAGGGAGTTCTGATTGTGAAACTTTGCCTGGCAAAAAATACTTAAAGCAAATTCCCATTTAATCCTTGATTTAGGGGTTAGTTTTTGAACTATGAACTCCATCACAGTTTCTTGTGTGAAATACCATAATCTTCACCACTTCAAGGAACACTTGGCATTATTATTATGTGGCTACAGAGGTTAACCTCAACTGTAGGTTTGTGGTTCACCACCACCTTAGAAAATCTGGGGTTTCAAGGAACATTAACCACAGACTTTAGTGGGTTTTCTTTACAGTTCAATAACCGTATAGAAGCCAAACAGAATAGATGATATAAAGAAATTGTAAGTATTTAAAAGGTAAACTCTTTGCAGATCCACGACATTCTGAAACACACTGTGATTCTGAATGAAGTAGAATAAAAATGATTTAAAATTTTATATTTATTTTTTTTATTTGAAGGAGAAAGTGACGGTACATGGCTGTAATTCCAGCTCTTGGGGACTGATGCAGGACAATAGGGAGTTCTATGACATCCTGAATTACATAACAAGACACTGTCTCCACAACTCATACCAACCAAATAAAAATTTTTATTTGTGGAAAAAACTGGTGCCCTTTAAGGACCTTCCATTCTTTAGCTGTAAAACATGTGCTGACGTTTTGATTCTCTATTTGTTTTATAAAGACAATATACAGTTCTGCAATACAGGAGCATAGTCAATAAACTGAGTAATAAAAGTTTTTGGCATTCTGATCTATAAACATAAATCTGTACAGTACTACATCCTACTCTTTAACTTTTATAATTCTCCTAATCACATATAAAATAGAATATGGGACTTGGATTATAGTTGCTTAACTGTGTCTATGAGTTCAATATTTTAATTTAAAGATTAAAAAAGAAAGTATTTTTTTGGGTGGGCATGATTGATGATCTATGATATGAGTAATCAGATGGGTGATGCAGGAGGCTTGCTGGAGCAGAATATTTAACTATGCAAAACTGTGTTGTATTTGTTTAACTATGTAAAGATGTGTTGATGTTTTACCTTGCCTGCCAAAGTCATTTGATTGATCTAATAAAAAGCCGAAAGGCCAATAGTGTGAGATGAAGTATAGGAAGAACTTCTGAACAGGGAGAGTAAGTGGGAGGAAGGATTTAGGCTCAGGGAGAGAAATAAAAAGAGATGACAGGGAAATGCCAGGGAAACACTAGGAGGATGTCAGTAAGACCCCAGGGTCTAGCCAGTCAGCTGTGGAGGAAGCAGGATAAGTAGTACATACAGAATGAAAGAAAGGTAAAAAAGCCACGAAGCAAAGTGTAGATAAATAGAAATCTGTTAAATTAGGTTATAAGAGCTAGCGGGATAAGCCTAAGCTAAGGCCAAGCATTCATAATTAAAAACAAGTCTCAGTGTCTTCATCTGGGAGCTGGTTGGCAGTCCAAAGAAAATTCCAGCTACAAATTGCTCAGAGTTTCAGGCTACCTTGGGTTCCAAAACGAGGCCCTATTTCAAGAAACCAAATTAAAAAAAACTTGAAAACTATAATCTTCCAGGATATTAAATGATTTAGCTCAATTATAACTATCTAACTGAAGAAACTTTTTTCCCAATGAATTTATCTTCTTTTGTCACTGTCAGAATGCAGTTGTATTGTGCTGAGCCATTATTGGTGAGCATTTTTATTGTTTTGATTGTAGAAAAGTTTTACAATGTTTATCTTAGATTCTGCCACTGTACAGTTCCCCTGGGGACCAAATTCCTATCTCACTTTTCCTGGATAGATCATCTGTTTTGGTATCTGAAGATGGGACCTCTGAGTTAGGAGCTTGTCTAGGAATGACTTTCAGACATAGTGTAGTAGCCTGAAATAAAATAACATATAAATACCCAAAGCGCACATTTTGAGAAACTATGATATGTATCACGATTAATAAAAACTCAGGGACTTGGGTTCAACCTGAAGGTCAGAAAAGCATAACAACCAGCCACTTATTCTTACCTCTACCTCAGTTCAAAATGATGATCCTGCCTCCAGGAATCTCAGAATGAGACTGTGTCTGTGAGCTGTCTCCTCTGCCTTATATTCCTCTCTAGAGCTAGATTTAAAGGCATGCACCACTGGTATTAAAGGCATTCACCTCCTGGTTTCTATGGCAAACTAGTGTGGCTACTGGGATTAAAGGTGGGTGTCACCAAGGCCTTGTCTGTAAGGGTGACCAGTGGGGCTGTTTTACCCTCTGATCTTCAGGCAAGTTTTTTTTTATTAACATAGAAATGAAATATCACTACTATGATACCTTTATGTAGATGTGAAACCTTCATCACCGTGGTGATAATAAGCATCTATCACAGCCATGTCACCTCCACCTCTTGCTTATCTTTTATTTCTGCTTCCTTACTCTACTCAATCTCCTGCCTCTTTTCAAAAGTCTATATTGTCTGATATCATATAGATTAGTTGGATTTTCTAGAATTTCACATAAATAATTTTTAAAACAATGTATTTATAAATAACACATAAGCAATTTTCTGAAGAATGAGTAATAAAAAGTGAATATTAATGAAGTTTTTGGCTTACTAATGATTATGAATTCTGGATAGAGGACCAGCTTACCGAGCACCACTCAGCTGAGGAGCCTTGGCAGCTGATGATTGCTAGGAGAGGAATGTGGCCCCTGGTAGGACGCTCAATGCTCCATGAGAGCACCCTGTACTCATGTGCATTCTGGAAGCACTAACTGGACTCAATGCATTATTAAAAATATACATAAGAGGACATAAGATTGTGATGGGCAGACCTGAAAGGGATTAGAGGGGGGAGTAGTGAGTAGATGCGATCAAAATATACTGTATACATGAATGAAAGTTGTCCCCATATGAAAATAATATATTTAAGAATAAAATAATTATGAATCAACATACCATAAACTGTGTTGCTAATGGTGAATAAAATAACACATTGGTCAAAGCTTAATTAATCTGAAGTATGAATACTTCAAATAGATATTAATATCTGTTAGTTCAGAGTCACTCCATTAAACTTAGGGTCACAAATCATATCATGAAATGTAAAGAAGAACCAGCATCTTATATCCAATGCAGAAGGGAAGTCAGTACATTTTATTTCCCCTCTCTTTGTTCCTTCTTCCTTCTCCATTCCTAACCTCAACCATTCTGAATTCTATTAAATGGTTGAGAAACCTGTCTATGTAGGTGTGAAACAATCATGATGTCAATTCCAATTAATTCCAGTTAACTGCTGAGTGTCACATATGAATAATCCTTTCCATTTGACGTGTCTGTGTGTGTGTGCATATGTACCCCAAAACTCAGTGTGTGTGTACATGTATAGTACATATATACACATACACAATTTCAGAAAAATAGGTCTTTGGCATAGTCTTTAAAAAGAAATTATAATAGAAGATGATTCACTTTCAAATAATCTTGTATATTATTTTTTCATCACAATTTAATTGCAAGCCAATGTTGTAAACAATACAGCTGACTTAAAATAGGAGACTAGGCTAGATATTATTCCTTTTTATTAATGCAAAGTGCCAGAAACATTGTTTGGCTGTGTTTTTCTATTTTCATATATTTAAATTTGAAAACTAAATTAATTTGGCTCATGGTCTTAAAAACATATAGAAGGTATACTTGGCTTGACTGTCATTGTTTTCTACACCCTGGGTGGCTATAGTTTTAAACACCTCAGGTGTCTCAAGGAATATCAGTGAACCATTAAATAGCTAGATTATGCTATAAAGCCATATTCCTGGCAGCCGATGATCCATATCATCACATCCTTCCATGCACATCTTTTAAAACAACACTCAGACAGCTTTATGTATCCGTGTGTTGCATGGTAATGTGATCTCAGGCAGGTTGTAGGGATCAGGTTCAACCCCATCAAACAATGGGTCTTATGTCAGTCACAGGGCTTGTTTCAAACTTGAGAACTTTGTTCTACAGCATGACAGTTTTCAGCATACGTCTTTGTGTAACTCCTCAGCTGAAATCATAATGTTGAGGATAAGACACCGATAAATGTGTTTCTGAGTCCTGTTAGCTCTTCTTTAATATGTGTACACCAACCTACTGCCAATCAGATTCAAAGAGTATATTTCATGCATGTCTCCAGGGAAGATTTGTGGATATTAGTGTCAAACGAAGAGTCAAGGAAAAAGACTTCTGAGGAAAATACAGTAGCTAAATTGGAAAATGTACAACTAGCTATCTTGATAGAGGGGTAGAAACAGATGGGCCTAGTGTGTTATGCTGGGCAAAATGTTTATGTTTGATATCAAAGACAAGATTTTGGAGAAGAAATTTGGGAGCGAAGGTATAGTTTAGAAAAACTGGTAAAGAAGTAGAATACATAAGCATGACATCAGAGACCATGGATGTAGGGCTTCCTTTGCAATGATTATAATGTTCTAATATGAGGCCACAGAGCAAACTCTGTAAATGTTTGAAAGCACAGTTGTGATCGTGATTGACCAGATGTGCATTTTAAATTGGTAGATTTATAAAAGATGAACTGTATAGCAATATAACTATCTTCTAAAAAAAATTAGAGAGTTTAGATTTGATGTGTAATTGTCTTTAAAAAAATTGTAGGAGCCCACAGACTAGGTGCGTACTATATGCATATTTATCATTTTTCTCCATATATGTATATACATACCAGATAGCAAATGACATAAACTCATGTTTACTTAGTAGCAAAAACATATTTAGCGTTACAAAACTATATTAATATTTGAGGGAAACAAGTAATTGTAATTAAAGACAGTGAAAGGTGATAATGGATAAAGAATAAAAATAGTCATTGTCTCCCTAGCAGACATGGGATATATTAGAAAGCAGGTACAAAGTGCTTTTACCCATTGAAATTATATTTCTGCATCCACGGTTATGACAAGCCAGCTGGAGTAGGTTGAATGTTTTTGCTAAGTACTTACCTGACTTAGAGTTACTGCAGGTAGACTTATGTAGTATTGGACTAACCGTCCCTGGATAGTGATTTTAGAAGCATCATGATAAGGCCCAATTATAATAATATGTAGATATTGATTTTCTGATGCCAGATACACCTTTAAGTCCTTTATGAATTTTTGTTTGTCAGCACACACATTCCTTGAGGTAGGTATTTCTTTTCTTTTTAAATTAAAACATATTTTCATAAATATATTTTGACCATAATTCTTCTCATCTCCTGTATCACGATAAGAAAACTGAGACCCCCCAAGAACTTAAGTCCCTGATGATGCAACATTGCTGATGAATATTACATCAGAATTACAGCTCTAGTGTCTGCCTTCAGGTTCCTGAGACTCTTAGTCATTGTGTTAAACTGCCTGCCCCAAGTTATATACTTAGAAATTCCCCTAGTATTTTTAATTATGTAAGTCCTTGAAGGTTACTCAGTGCTTTTTACAAAAACTGTTTTGATTAATTAATTAATTAATTAATTAATTAGATGTGCATCTGTGAGTATGTATGTGCCATAATTCGGGGTGTAGAGGTCAGGGGAGCCTATGGGAGTGGATTCTATTCTTCATACTTAGGAATGAACTCAGATTATCAGTCTTGGTAGCCGCTGTCTTCATCCACTGAGTCATCTCATGTTCCTGTAACACTTCCTCTATAGTTTGTATTGATGACACACCAAATTCAATAGTTCCTAAATTTACATTTTCTGGTCTTGCAGCTAACTCAGATCCCATTCTCACCATCCACGTTGAGCAACTCCTAACTTCCTGTCACCCCTTTTCCACAAGATCTGACATGCTCTGTGACCTCCATGGGTGCTTGCACACATGAGATGCACACACACACACACACACACACACACACACACACACATACACACACACACACAGAGGCATGTACACATACACATAAAATAAAAATAAAACATGTTTAAATTACTCCAAATCTTTAGAGATCCTTTAAAAATTCTGAATGTGGGAAAAATTAAAATACAGTATTTTGATTTCATATTTTGTTGGAGAATGTTGGCATTTGAACTTATGCTTACTTGTTCCTACTGAATCTCATTATGTCAAGTAGAAAGATAATTATTCATTGTTTAACAGTGGGTTATTAGTGAATGTGTTTAGTTGGTTTTCTCAGAAGTGTGAAGGAAGACATTGACTATTTTCCTATATTGCTATTTCTAGGATTTTTGTAGTGTGTTGCATAGTTATTTGGTATAAGTATTACTCATCAATGGGGATTTCCTGTGTAATAACTTTTACAAGTAGAATTTCAAAGGAGATTAGAGAACTGTGTTTACAGACATCCACCCACACTCTTTCCCTGTAGAGTGTGCTTTCCAAGTTTTACCGTGAACATCTTTGAAGATAGGGGTAGAGTCTAAAAAAAGAAAACTTTTGTTCTGATAGACTGACAAAGGTGTTTTACCTTCTAAGTTTAGAAAATCGTGTGGGAGTGGATATACAGGAGGCTCAAGGTGTTTTCACGATTTTAAGAGTGTGAATAACGAATTTCAAAATTAAGTTGGTGGAATCACTCAAAACAGGACTGCCTGATTCACTTAGGACACAATTTTAATGTTTGTTTTACTGTTCCTATTTGAGCCCTTTTGCTCTTTTTACAGACATGCAACGGGCAGTACATGCACAGCCTCTGTCGAATGCTCTTCGTGTCTCTTTCCTCTCACGGACACTGCATAGTTTAGGCACACAGAAAAGCTGTTCTCTCAAGGAGCTAGGACTAGCTGTACAGCCAGGGGTAGAAACACAGAATTGAAAGTCACAGAAATTCCTGCTCTACTTTATAACACCAGGAGGCAGCTTTATTCTATGTTGACTTCTTTCCTCTCACGGACACTGCATAGTTTAGGCACACAGAAAAGCTGTTCTCTCAAGGAGCTAGGACTAGCTGTACAGCCAGGGGTAGAAACACAGAATTGAAAGTCACAGAAATTCCTGCTCTACTTTATAACACCAGGAGGCAGCTTTATTCTATGTTGACTTCCAAAGGCATGCATCAGCAAGAATGCATGCTCTTCCTTCCAAGTGACTGATGTCAGGCGCCCCTCGCCCATTTTTATTATACATTGGAGCATTCAATTCTCACTGTCACAGAGTGCTAAAGAGCCCCAGGTTGGGTTTCCATTTCCTCTCCAGTTCGTGGTGAGTGTGAACATTGACAGCACCTCCAATGATTTGCCAAGTGAAGTTGCCTAGGAGGCAATATGTTTTGAGTTTTGCAGAATGACAGCTTATTTAGTTATGTGAAAAGTCATGGGTTCTAATTGTGCTAGGTTGATTAGCCTCTGAGACAAAAATTAGTAAAAATTAATTTCAATCCATTTTAAGGACTCGATGAGGGCTATAATAATTAAAAGAGGATAGCAGAAGAGATTTTCAATCTTTTCAATCTTATAAAACAGAAGCAGTTAGGGGAAACAGTAGTCCTTAAGATTGGATAATTTTTAAGACATCACAAAATAAGAATATTCTAGAAAGAAAGGAGGTATTGCTCTGGGCAGCCACATCTGTGAAGTAACGGCAATGTGATACACAACTTTCCTTGGCGTCTTCAGTTTGAACATCTCTTGCTCTCATCCATGTTCAGGTCTTCTCTTTCCTTTTTGTATTTTTGTGCTTCTCTATCTTAATCCAATCTACTGTTTGATTATCAGTGTAGTTTCAGTGTCCAAATGACATCATCAAATTATAGATGCATCATAGAGACTTTCAGTACTTTAACCAACTTTCCAAAATCTATGTTAAAATTTATTTAAATGTTAAAAATGACTGTTAATAAAAACTTATTTTTACAGAATGCAAAATTCTCATAGTACTGTATTTAAACAAACTGTTTTCTGGGTACTGCTGAATACATTTTAATTTGACCAGTCACAGGACAGTGGTTTATGGAATTGCAATTTTCGTGACCGTGGGAGGTTGGGACTAGCAAAGTCTTTACTAGAGCCATATTATTTTTTCTCATATTTTTCTTAACATCTTGCAATTAGCACCTATGGTTTAAAAGTAATCAAGAAATATCATTTTTATTCCCATATTTAAAAGTTGTGAAAAAGCATTTCAAAGATGTCTCAATAATGTTATAGTAATTGCCTAGAAAATATAAGAATTTACTATACCTCTATTGGCAATATCTTATGGACTAATCATTTAAATGTACCTACCCTGTTGCTGGTCTACTGTTTGCAAGATATTGGATATTTGTCTGATTTGAGACTGCACAGAGTGGCAATATTCTGGGAGTGGAACCTATGGCTCAGTATTCTTTCTCTCTCTCTAGTTGAAAATAGATTTTTTTTCACATATTATACTCTGATTGTGGTTCCTCTTTCCAGGTCCTCCCCACCTTCCCACCCACCCAAAACCAAATCCTTTTTTTGCTGTTTCTCCTTATTAAACAAAACAGGCATCTTAGAAAAGAAAATAATAATAAAATCAAATAAAATGAAAACAAACACGCAATCATATAAACACATAAACAAACAGAAAAACAAAGAGCCAAAGAAAAAACACAACAATCACATGAAGATGCAGAGGCAAATATGTTGTCAAACACAGAAATCTCATAAAAACAAAAAAAATCAGAAAACATAATATATAAACAAAAGGCCTATATAGTAAGAAAACAGAGAAAAAATGCCCAGATAAAGTATTAGCCAAAAATCAATCAATTAATCAATCAAAATAAATAAACACAAAAATAACAATGATTTTTGAAAGCCCTCCCTAAACACCACTGAGTTCTTTTTGTGTTGGGAATCTACTGTTGGGCATGAACCTGGTCATAAGAGTGGTTTGTATGCCCACTGAACTCCATGGAAGAAAACAAAATTTTCCTTTTTGAGTGGCCATTAGTTGGAGACAGCTTGTGTGTTAGGGATGTGGGCTCGTGTGCATTCGCACTCTCAGCCCTGGGACCCTGTTAGGTCCAGACCTGTGCAGGCCCTGTGCAGTCTGCCACAGCTTCCAAACTCCCTGAGCCCCGAGGGGAGGGCTTTGATAGAGACGTCCCACTTAGGACTGAGCGTTCCAAAGTCTCACATTTGTTTGTATGTGTGTGATGTGTGTATATATATGTATGTGTGTGTATATGTGTGTATTGTATTTAAATTTAGGAAATGTGGTAGTTTGAATATAATTGGCCCCCATAAGCTCATAGGGAATGGCACTATTAGGAGGTATGGATTTGTTGGAGTATTATGTCCTTGTTGGAGGAAGTGAGTCACTATGGGGGAGGGCTTTGCATATGCTCAAGAAACTGCCCAGTGTCTGAGTCCTCTCACTGTTGCCTTCTGATCAAGATGTAGCTAGCACCATGTCTACCTGAATGCCTCCATGCTCCGTGCCATGGTGATGATGTACTGAACTTCTGAACTGTAAGACACCATCTCAGTTAAATGTTTTATTTTTTAAGAGTTGCTGCTGTCATGTCTCTTCACAGCAATAGAAACCCTAACGAAAACAGGAGGTAGCTAAATGTAAAATAAGATTCCTTGAGACTTTATCAAAAAACTTTTGTGCTATTTTTCTCTCTTCTTTTGATTGCTGTATTGTTTCTCCACTTTGAGTTTGTCTTTGCCAACAGGGTGTGTCTCTGTAGACAATAAAGAGTTGTATCTGCTTTTAATCTGTAGTGTGCCTATCTTTTAATTGGAGCATCAAGGCCATTTACATTTAGTATTACCATTGGTCAAGACTTCTGATTCTTGAATATTTGTTTTTTTTCTGGTTGGTTCAAATATTGTTTTAAAGTTACCTTTCTCTCTAGTCTAACTTGAGCATTGCTGGTTTAGTATTATTCAATTTATGTTTTCCTAGCTTGTTGTTATTTTAAGATGTGTTATATTTGCTTATGCTGTATAATATTTGTTCAATGATGTAAAGATGTGTTGCATTCTTTTATGCTGTATTTGTTTAACTCTGTGAAGCTGTGATACTTTGCCTGTGTAAAACATATGATTGGTCTAAGAAAGAGCTGAACAGCCAATAGCTAAGCAGGAGAGGGATAGGCAGATTGCCAGGCAGAGAAAATAAATAGAAGGAGAAGAGGGGAGAGAGGGAAGAATGAGAAAAAAGGAGAAGGAGAGGGGGATACCAAGGGCCAGCTACATAGTTACACAACCATCCATGGAGTAAGAAGGAAAGACAGGTATATAAAATAGATAAAGGTAAAAGCCCTTTAGGCAAAAGGTAGATGGAATAATTTAAGAAATTCTGGCTAGAACCAAACCAAGCTAAGCCTAAGCATTCATAAGTAAGAATAAGCCTCTGTGTATTTATTTGGGAGCTGGGTGGTGGGGCCCCAAAGAACAAAGAGAAAAAAAAACTTCACTAGCTCTTATTGGTTTATTTGTTATATTTGGGTCAAGTATTTTTAAATCATTCTGTGTTGCTTCCCGTATTAGTTACTTTTCTCACAGCTTTGACAAATACCCAACAAAAGCAATGTCATGAAGGGTTTATTTCAGCTCACAGTTTGAGGATGCAGTCCGTGAGGGTGGGAGGAGAAGTGATACCTGTAGGAGCTCTTTGGAGCTTGGATGCTTTGTATCCTCCACCAGGACACAGAGCAAGAAAAAGTCTCACTTATTGCCCTGTCTCCATTTTATTCAGCTCAGGATCCTAGCTCATAAACTGGTATCACACACAGGTAAGGTGGGTCTTTTCTCCTTGACTAAACTAACCTAGATATTCACTCACAGGTGCCCAGAGGCTGTCTCCTTGGTGATTCTAGACCTTGTCAACTTGATGATGAATTAGCCATCACACCTTCTTTATTGACTTATCACCCACATGTCACCATTTTGTTATACTGTATCTTTATTTTACCATGGTTTAAATATGAATGCCATGCCATTTTGTGTATAATGTACAGTAGTGAATACCCATTCTATGCTTGTAACTTGTATGCTGTCATTGTCCTATAATTTACTTCTAAGTATTACTCAAGCAAGGACACAGTAAAGGCAGAATCTGTTGTGGTGATCTTAAAAAGATTCGTGAATATTTAATTTCCGTACATGGGTGTTTTGCTTGCATGTGTGTCTGTGCACCACATGTGTGCATTGCTTAGCGGAAGAAAGCCCTGGACCTTCTGGAACTGCAGGTACAGGTGATTGTTAGTACCATATGGATGCCAGGAATTGAATCCAGTTCCTGCGGAAGATCAGCTAGGGCTGTTAACTGCTGAGTCAGCTCCCCAGCCCCTCTTGTACTTTAGAAATTAACTTAATTATGATTCTCTTAACTGAGCTTACTTGAAACTAATCAGATTTCTGACTTTTCAGTAGAATGGCAGAATACTGTTAAATTTATGTACTGTAAAGTTATTATTATTAATTATTATTATTTTAGTTGACCTTAGTTTTGTATGTTGCTGTGAGTATAAAATGCACTTCAGTTATAACTAAAATGCTCAAATCCACTTCCTAAGAAGACCGAATATGATTTTCCCTCCCTTCTCCTCCCAAGGCAAAGCTGTCAGAGTATTTATAATAAGCAAATGCCACTGCTTTTCAATTCTGCAGACAGTTCGACCAGATTTTAGGCTGCATTAGTTTAAAGGTCACTAGGCTTGCAGAATGATAAATCCTTGAAACATAAAACCTTGTGCTGTGCTATTTTCTTCTGAGAATTATTAACAACTAGTTTGAAAACAAATGGAATTAAGGAAAACCAGAGAGATTTTGGCAAAGGTCAAAAGATAAGAATCTCAAGCTCATCGTTGTCATCCCCTAAGAAACAATGTCTTAGAATTTTCCTTTAGTCCTCAGAAAAATCTCGAATTGGTTTCAAACGATCTTTTAACTCCTTTCTGCTTGCCTTCTCCTCCTCAGAATTTTTTCCTGAGAAGAAATCAGAGATCTTCCCAGAGGAGTTATTGCCACATGGTTAAAAAGACCTGTGTTTCCCCAGGATGGTGAACATGCTAACAGGTGTTGTGCTACTGAGCCATCCTCCCAGCCCAAAAGCCTCTTTCCTTCAGAGGAACTATCTATCCTGGGAGCTGCAAGGTTTCCAGTTCGTTTTATTTAGCTCAACTGGGATCTCGATAGAACCTCATTTGCTTGTCACATTGCTACACCACGAACAGTCAATGCGAAGTGGATTCCACTGGGCTGTCTCCATGGCGGCTCATGGTGATCTTGCTAGTTGTTCAGGAAAGCTGTGCCTGTCTGTGTGACATTGCCTTGTGTGCCCTTGTTGAACAAGTTTGACTGCACTGAGATTTAAAACAAGATGAAATGTAGAGTTTGGGTTTGATATGTTTCTTTCTTTCTTTCTTTCTTTCTTTCTTTCTTTCTTTCTTTCTTTCTGTCTGTCTGTCTGTCTTTCTTTCTTTCTTTCTTTCTTTCTTTCTTTCTTTCTTTCTTTCTTTCTTTCTTTCTTTCTTTCTTTCTTTCTTTCTGCTTTGTTTTCAATACATCCCAACCGTAGTTTTTCTTCCCTCCACTACTCCCAGCTCCCCACCTCCATTCACCCCTAGATTAACTCTACATTTGTTTTCCTTTAGAAGGAGCATGCCTTCCAGAGATATCAGTGGGACACAGTCTAATAAGACACAATAAGACTAGGCACAAACCCTCCTTGTAAGGCTGGGACAAGCAACCCAGGAGGAAAAGTGTCCCAGGAGCAGGTGAAAGAGTCGGAGACATACCCTGCCACTATTGGAGCCCCACAAAAACCCCGAGCTACACAACCATAACACATATGCAGAGGACCCTAGCACGACCCATGCAGGCCCTGTGATTGCCACTTCAGTCTCTCTGAGTTCCTATGAGTCCTACTTAGTTGATGTCTGTGGGTGAACTGATGTCTGCTCTCCTGCCTGTTGTTTATTATAGTTACTCATTCTTTGCAAATGTGAAGCAGGCTTCTGTGTCTGCTTCTAGTTTAGAGTCAGGGAGACAATTTTCAAGGCATACTTCCCTCACAAAGTATGAAAAGCACCCATGGCAGATTTCAGTATAAAGTGTGCTATAGACATCTTTTGGACACCAACATTAAACTGGCAAATATTTGTTCCTATGGTTGCTGAGAAACCTGTGGTCCTTGTGCAGATGTAGCGGGAGGGCACCTGCTTGGGAGGTATTGCTCATTCACACTAGTTTTTACTTCTCTCATCTTTCCCATTCCATCCTTGCAAATGTTTACCAGATTGGGATAGTCAAATAATTCTCCCTTCTTCATCTTAAGACAGATAATCTGAGAAACGTTACACATAGGTCCTTAGGGTTACCAGCCAGGGTTGTCAGAAGCACCCCTCCATGACCTTCATCAGAATGAAGGTTTTGCCTTCTTTGAGTTCTTGTCCTGATAGCCTTCAATAATGAACTGTGATATGGAACTGAAATAAGTCTTACCTCTCCAAGTTGCTCCTGGTTATGGTCTCATCACAGCAATTAAATTAAGACCTTAACTAAGATAACAATATTCATGTGTTATATTATTTTCAAACGTACAGGCTTATTGTCTATTTTTATTTGCTAGACCAGGTAACCATATTCCCAAAGGATTTGTGACCTAATTGTGCATGGGAGGAGCCAGTGTAACATGGAAGCCTAGAATGGATTTACTGTACACCATGTTCCATTCTTTCCGGTCCCCAACTCCAGTTTTCCAGCTTTATCTTCTCCAGTAAACTTCTCAAAAGCAGACACCTGTCTCAGATCAGGTTTTTTGGGGTAATGCTTAAGTAAAATATGAGGCGAAGCCAGGAGCACTCTAAACTCTGACCCACTGGGGTTGTATTGAGTCTTGTTTTTTTTTTAAGTACTCACATGTTTTTTGTAGTTCCTCTGTCCTATGAATTGTAGATAAGGCTTATCAGAGCTGCCAAATTTATGATCTGTGGGAGTCTGTGTGCTCCTATTATCTGTCATTTCTGAGATGTTCTTAGAGCTGTGCCTGATGTCGACTCTTGATTGTGGGAATCGGTGCAGCTCAGGGATTTATTTCTACACTGAGCCGACTGATAACTCAGATGTGAAAATCAGCTCTGTCCCCATTTCCCAACCAAGAACTCATGAATATATATGTGTGTGATTTAGAATATAAATGTCTGAATACATAGATAGATTTGCAGGGTACACACACAAACGCACACACACACACACACACACACAACATAGCTGTATAATTAACAATTAACCACTTATGTTGGAGTTCTATGGCAATAAAAGGTTAATTAAAGGTGTTAACCCAGAGTGTATGGGAAGAATGACTTGTGCTTCTTTGTCTATTTTCAAACAAAACAACAACAAACCATAAAAAATGTCTTTGTCTGAAAAGGCTTCACTTTGTAGCTCACTGGTCTTGAACTCCTTGATCTTCCTGCTCCAAATCTTTGAAGGTTGGTTACTAGGATTACAATATTTGCCACAGCATTCGCGTCACTTTTTTCCTGTTAAATATGAGCAGGTTTTTTTGGTTACAGGTAAATCAAACCAGTTCACGAGTGCATTGGTACTTGAGGTTGATGTTAATGCTGAGGTGGTTTCTTTCTGTTCCTTCCCAGTTGAAGACTGCTTGTCTGTGGTGTTCCAAGTCTTCTTGTTCCAGTCTTCTTATACCCATGAACTCCACAGATATATGGAGGCAAAGGACAGATCTATAAACCAAGGCCAAAATTGATTCCTGGCCTGGGATGAGAATGGTAAGATAGAGAGAAACAATATTGTTAAAAGAACAAAAATAACATGACACAGATACAATAGGATAACAGTTGACAAGGACAATGGCCCAAGAGAAAAATCTGATGGCTTGTAAGATTTCCTTCCTTCCTTCCTTCCTTCCTTCCTTCCTTCCTTCCTTCCTTCCTTCCTTCCTTCCTCCCTCCCTCCCTCCTTCCCCTTCCTACCTCCCTCCCCTCCCTCTCTCCCTTACTTTCTTCATTCCTTTGTTTCTTTCTTTCCCCCCCCTCTATTCATATATATCTTTTTAGACTAAAGTCTCACTATGTAACCCTCCCTGACTTTCCTAGAACTCTCCATGAAGAAAAGGCTGCCCTCAAATTCAGAGCTCCTCCAGCGTCTGCCCCCAAAGCCCTGGGATTAAAGGCATGTACCACTACACCTGGCTCAAGAAATCATTATCTTTATAGAGTAAATTGAGCTACATTGTCATCTTATTCCTATTCTTGATATTGAAAATTTCTATTTTACTCATTCTTCTTGTATGGAGGAGAGGAAGGAAGGGGAACTGCGGTCAGGATGTAAAAAAAATTAAATAAATAAATCTAGGTATATTTGAATTCTGAGTTTGCTAAAATCTTTGGGAAATGTAGCCATTATTGAGCACTGTGGGTGGGTCAATAGGACTGACAAGGGCTAGATCTCTTAGTGGCAGAATAAAAAATATTTGAAATTAATAAGAAGTCAATACAAAATTTATTTCAATTTCTCTTTCTGTATAGAAGTTCTTGTTGATAAGATAGGAACAAACAGCCATATCCTTTGTTTTGTCATAAATCATATTCTATCACTGATACACACCCACAAGGCAGAACGAGTTTTTTAACCAGAATTCATGTCCTGACTCCAGTTTCAAGTGTAATTTCCCATTTCAGTTCAACCATGTGGAGCTTCTGTAGTTAACCTGGTAACTAAACTGTTGAACTACAATTGCTGCTTTGACAAGGACTCAGTATCATTTTGCTTACATAACAAAGACATTCCCACCCTAAGAGAGCAAAGGCAAGGGTGGAGAAGTACTCTGCCTGGGGTGGGGTGGGGTGGAGGGAGACCTTCCCTGTTCCTCATTTTGTCTTTTCTGTCTTTGAACTCTCACTTCTTAAGGTCTTCACGGCAGGTAAGAGGCAGTAAACAACAGGCTGTTTTGACTTCTGTTATTTTAGAATTTTCAGCTCAGGAGAGAAGAGCAACCTCCAAACTGACTCCTGTTCATCCTCTATGGGGATCACCAACACGGTACTCAACATAAAATGAGATAATTTAAGTCCTATATTCTTGAAGTCATGTTTCTTTCCTTTTCTGTTCCTCTTTCCTTCCTTCCCTCCTCTTCTATCTCATCTACTTCCTTCTCCTCCCCCCTCCTTCATTTTCAAGCAAACTTGAACTTCAATTGACACTCCCATCAGCATATTTCATTAATTTCTTACCTGGACTTAAAAAAAGACTTACAGAAGTATAAACACATAAATAAATAAAGTTTTAATTAACATAAAGTTTCTTTTTATTCATTTGTCCTTCTCTGGCTTTGAAGAGAAGCCTCCCTGAAGGAGGCTCCTTGCTGTAGGATTTATTGTTAAACCTGTACTTTATTGCCTTTAGTGAAAACTGGCTCCCAATCTTATGCGTGCTCTAGGCTGAGCAACTCAAACAGTTGCTGTTAAATGGCAGTGTTTGTTCTTTGTTCACAGAATTTAGTGGAGATGGGGCTACATACCTACAACTAAGAATTAATAATGCCAGATGAATTGAAAAACTAGGCTTGGCTTTTGTGAATGGACTTGGGGACAACACGACCCTTTTTTTTTTTTCTGCGTTTGTGGTGTGGTGCTGGGGGATTGGTCTTGGACTGTAAACCTTCTTGTCTTTCCTTAATCAGATAAGCTTTCTGGCTGATACACAGGCCTATTATTTTCAGAGAGAGCTCTGTTTTCTTCCCAAAGGAGATTTTTGTGAGGCATAAGAGCCTGGGTTAGTCTAAGAGGGGAGTGTATTCAATTGCTATGATCCCACCCACTTTACACATAGGAAAGGAAGCAATTACAATAGTGGTCATATGGATTGTTAAATTTTGTTTTGTAAAAAAAAATCTTAGGTGTTAAAATTAATTTCCCACTTTGGTCAAGTAGAGCTAGACTGTTATATTTTTAAAAGGTATTTGTTTCAGCCTTTCTCTCGAACGTAACTGGAAACCATTAAAAAAGTAGCAGAATATGCTTCAGCTACATCCTTGTTTATAAGGGACGATTAATTACAACCATACAGACGCAGCTCTGACTCCATAGTAATTAGTGTTAGATTTTATGTTTTTAATTTGGCATTTACAGTATCTGGTCCTTCCCAGTGTTCGTATATGGAAGCGGGTGTTTTAACTAGACTGATACACATTGAGTTCCTCTTAAACCTGTATCCACTAAGCTTCTGGCAATGAAATGACTTCCTCTTCCTCCTTCTCCTTCCTGTGTGAGGTGATTTTGCATTACTGAGACAGAAACACCCATAGAAACAGCTAAAGGAAGTAGACTTTGGGCTCTAGATTTCAGCTGCTTTAGCCCATGCTTACTTGACGTGATTTCCTTGATCCTGGGTCAAGAATGAGGCAGAATATCATGATGGTCGGAGTTTCTTCACCCCATGAAAGATAGGAACAGAGAGCAAAAAAGGGAGGGTGCCAGCGACAGGCTACCTCTCTGAAACTCAGCCCTAGCAGCCCGATCTCTCCACCTGTACCCCACCTCCTAACACTTGTACCATCTCCCAAAACAGTGCGACCATCTGGCGTCCAAACCTTTAATGATAGAACTGCTGGGAGATACCTCACGTTAAAAGACGAATATTTCTCCTCTTTAATCAAAAAGCTCGTCTGAGCAGCTAGCTACATAAATATTCTCTTCGTTATTAGTTATATAAATATTTCTTTGTCATAGCTTGACTGTTCTTAGATATTTTGTTAGGTGTCAGTCCTTAATGAATTAGTCAGTTTATTACCTGCTTTCACAGAGTTTTTCTTTTTATGAACTATGCTTATAATAACATGTACAAGGAAGAAACTGAGGCAACCATAGCTATGATAAGCTTCTGAGATTCCCTTCTCTGGTGTCTCCTCCCTGGTATCTAATATTTTGGACAACTATGCACTATTTAACAATGAACCACAAACTAGAAATCATGTAATTTCATCTCCCAGAGACAGCACAGTCATCTTAGTTTGTATAAATACACCCTGTGTATCTATAAGAAAGCTACTTGACTGACTCAAAGTTACAAGCTTAGTAATTATAGCAGAGTTGTACACCAGCTCAAGTCTTCTAATTTCATATCTAATATTTTTTCCATACTGATTTTTCTCAAAACTCCATGTCAAATACATTTATAAGTATTTAGGGCTATGGAAAAAATGATGGCGGTAAATTAATAGTTGTAATGTCCTATAGGCATGAACATACATAGTCTTTTCTAACTCTTTAGGGTAAGTAATAATCTAATTTTTACAAAGAAATTAATAGAAGCTTCTAATAGTTATCTCACCAAACGTGTAGAATACATATAGAATATTATTTAGCCCTTAGATTCCATTGTGGGCTATTCTTTTCTATTATTTGACAATAGTGCATAAAGTGAGAAGAATTTATTATTGAGCTATTTTCTCTTTTTATTTTTTCCCAATCTCCATATCTTTCTCGTACAAGTAAAGATGATGTGGGGGACTGAATTTTTCATAAGGTCTACTACACTCCTCTTTGTGTCAGATAGTGCCTGCTCTAGGAAGCCCGTCTTGAATTCTCATGCACACCGTCAACATATCATGCATCTCACTGTGTTTCAGCCACTTGGTTAAGCATCTTCTCAACCACTTTATTCTCCTGGTTTCTAGATGTATTGGAAGACCTTTATAATTCCTTTTTAAGTCATTGCCTCATAAAAAACCTGGTTCACAATGAGTGCTCAGAGTATTACATAAATGAATCAAGGGGTGGACAGATGGATAGATGGATGGATGGATGGAAGATTGGATGAGGTGCTGGGGACACAGAACCTTGCAGTTGGTTCACCAACAATTCTGTAAAGCATGCAAAGTTTTTAACATGTCTATATTGTTTAGAAAAATAATTATGTAAGAAAAGGATAGGATAAAAATTAGTTTTAGTCTTTCCTTTGTGAGTTATTTATTTGAATAATTTAAAATCAGTCAAGAAGATCAAGATGAATGTGACACTTTGATTAAACATATGTTCCAACTATTATAATATTTGTAGAATGGAGGGTAGAGGATTGAGGGTAGAGAATTATTTTGATTGCACAATAAAGACATTAACAATAATAAAGGGGAGTCTATTAGGTTAGGAAATCTGCCAGGCACCTCCAGGGATATAAAAAGTTTCTAAACCTAAGTTGGAGAGCCTGTTACAAATGATACACATTTTAATTTTAATCTTTTTCATGGCTAAACTTAAATTAGTCAAATAAACATGGCGTGTGTAACTCTATTACATATACTATACAGACAAATTATAAAATATACTTAAGTACTAGATATCAATTATAATTGTATCATTCTTGGTTACTTTCTGATAATAGAAATTGGAACCAATTCTAATTATCTCTGTATTATCTATATACTGCCTATAGGAAAATAAATTTTCTGAAAAAAGTACTAGACACATTATTTTCTCCTATCTATCTATCTATCTATCTATCTATCTATCTATCTATCTATCTATCTATCTATCCATCCATCCATCTATCTTTCTCTGACACACACACAGACACAGACACACTACAACTTTTACTAAGTAGGTTGCCTGTGAGTCGTTTTAATTTCAGACTCTTTTGGTGAGGTGGGCCTAACTTGATCTCCTCCACAGTAATTTTGGTGATGAATGTAGCTTATTTTCAAACTTCAAAGTGCCTAAAAAGGCATAAAGTCAATTAAATCTGTATATACAACTAAACAGTGCCATTTATGATGGTTAACATAGACTGTCAACTTGACAAGGTTTAGGATCACCATAGAAACCATTGGATAAATATAAAATTTAGGGATTTTCTAGATAAGGTTAAATGAGATGGGAAGAACCCCTCCTCGATATGGGTAGGGCCATTTCATGGGTTGAGAACCTTGACTGAATAAAAAAGAAGAAATTGAGCTTAGTATCAGTATTCACCTCTCTCTCCCTGGCTGCTGATGCAATGTGACCAGTTGCCTGAAGGTCCTGTCACCATGGCTTTTCTTCTGTGACACATTGTACCCTTCAAGTGGGAGCCAATAGAAGCTTGCCCTTAAACAGTGTATCAGTCATTTATTTTATGGCAACAATTTAAAAAGTGATTAGTACTTATCTTTAAATAGTTACCCTACACAGTAGGTAAGTGGAGGTCCAAATGCAACCACAGAAATAGGCCAAATCACTTGTGTCGACTGTTACTGTTTAAAATTATATGAGAATTGTACAATTTTGCAGGGAGACCAGGAGGGTTTTGATCAAAGGCAAAACTGGCAGAATGCTAGCAACCCAAGGTCCTTGGGGACTTTGAGAGTCATCCTCTTGACTGAAGAACTGTTAAAATCCATAGAAAATATTAGTATCATTAGTTAATAGATGAAACTTTAGAAATATTTCAAAATGCATCAGATTGTAAATCTAAATGGTTCTCCTTCGGGGTAAAATTATGTATATAATAAATATTAATGAATTTTTCCTTTCAAAGGTTTAATGTATTCCTCTCAGAAGTGTCAGATTTTTACATTTCTAATTATTGTATATTATTTAATTCCTAACAGAATCTGATGCTCTAAAATACATGAAACATCTGTTTGCCTTGTATTTTCTTTTGAGCCACTGTCCTGCTCAATGCTACACACGTGCTCTAGCGACATCTAGCAGAATTCCAAGGAAATTCATTGCAGCTTTACTTCTAAATTCCAACTTTCCTATTCATTACACTGTATAATTTACCTTTCCCCTTGTCTTTAAAAATAGCCATTGATGGATTGAAGAATTAAAATGTCAAGGTTTGCACTTGAATTATTATTTCAGTGGCCAAGTGCAGGTTAGAGGAAGAACATATCTTCCAGTGGTGCCTTCTTTAACAGATCAACTTCATAGGCCTTGAGTGCCAGGGCGAGGAGGCAGAGGGGCGGCAAAAGTGAGCTGATGACCAAAACAGGATCTGTGAGTCTGGAGATGGTTTAAAAGAGGGGGACTCAGACTGAAAAATTTAGGAGACTTGAAAAGAAGGACATAGAAAGAGGAGACAGAGACACTAACTGAGGAATCTAACCAAGGGACAGACAGGGTCAATGTGGGATAAAGAAAGAAAGAGAATAAAAGAAGTCCAACAAAGGATGGGATAAAGGAAGAATCAAAGCAGAAAACTGAGAATAGAGATTCGTTTTCACCTTCCCAGCTGACATTCTTATGTGATCCTACCTGTTTGAAAACCGGGGTCCATAAACTGGAACCGAATCAACACTGGATAGTTAACCAAACCCATTAACATTTGCTCTCTTGATCTTAGAGTGATAGGTAGAAATTTAACCAGTTGTCAATCCCATTTTGAAATAATAAGGAAGACTTTTGTTGCTGTTCATCTTCCAGATCAGTTAATGCCCTTGAATGAAAACATTTACTTAAAGAGAAGTGAGATTCAGTGTGATAAATACTTTATATTACCTACTACTTTGCAAAATCAGAGATATTCCGAGATGTTCATGGGTGGCCAAAAGATGCTGGGAGATACCCATCGCTTCCTCTGTGAGCGGAGATAGTCTTGCTGTATAAAATTCTCATTTCAAACGGCTGCTCTTACAGACCTCTAAGTACATCACACAATGAGGCAATTCACTGTAACTAAGTGCAGGCATTTCTTGAAATTCCTTAATGTAAAAGAATATAATGAGGCTGTGGGGATTGGACCTTCTTAAAACTGTTATTTAAAGTTGAAACTCAACTGTATATTTTTTATAGTTGCATGATAATAATTGTGTAAAATGTTTGTCATTTTTTACATACTGATGTGTGACACCTAATTCTGCAGGATTTTCTCTTTAGTTCATAGTGACCTCCTTTCTGTAAGTATACATAACAGTTCCCTTTTGCACCTTAACCATTTTTTTTATTTTGTTTGTAAAATGTACAGGAAACTGTTCACTAATGAACCTATTGTCAGTTCTTATTAATACTCATACAGTAACACTATGATCCTCCATTTTCCATTTAGAGCACCACACTCTGTGTTGGGCATTAGAAATAAGCCATCCAGAATGATGCTTTTACTTCCAGATGGAATTCTACTAATCTATATCCAGTTCGGGACTAATAATTAAAAAACGGGAAGTTATTGACTTAAGAGATAGCTCATTCCAGATCTGTTTTGCAAAGACACTACATAGGGGTTACTAAAGAAATTTTAAAAATCTGTGGGGATGACTTAGTGGGTAAAGGTGTTTTCTGCTAAACCTGACAACCCAAGTCCTATGCTCAGAATCCACATGGTAGAAAGAGAGAACTAATTCCTGCAAGTTGCCCACTGACCCCCACACATGGCACATGTGCAGTCACTTGTACACACAGATATGCACACACGAAACAAACAGACTTTAGAAACAAAGATATTAAAAATTTAAAAGAGAGACTAGGTAACATGTGCTGTATGGTTTTGGTTGGAGCTTCTTCCACTGGGACAGATATTTACAGAAGTTTGGCATACACTTCATGGAATCTCTGTTCACATAATGTCACCATTCTGAGAGCACACAGATTTCTTTCTTTTATTCTTTTTTATTTTTATTGAGCTCTACATTTTTCTCTGATCCCTTCCCTGCCCCTCTCCTCCCCTTCATCCCTCTCCCAAGGTCCCCATGCTCCCAATTTACTCAGGAGATCTTGTCTTTTTCTACTTCCCATGTAGATTAGATCCATGTATGTCTCTTTTAGAGTCCTCATTGTTGTCAAGGTTCTCTGGGATTGTGATTTGTAAGATGGTTTTCTTTGCTTTATGTTTAAAAAACTACTTATGAGTGAATATATATGATAATTGTCTTTCTGGGCTTGGGTTACCTCACTCAAAATGATTTTTCTAGCTCCATCCATTTTCCTGCAAATTTCAAGAAGTCATTATATTTTTTTCTGCTATGTAGAACTCCATTGTGTAAATGTACCACATTTTCCTTATCCATTCTTCGGTCAAGGTGCATTTAGGTTGTTTCCAGGTTCTGGCTATGACAAACAATGCTACTATCAACATAGTTGAACACATGACCTGTGGCGTGGTCTCCTGCCCATCTGTTTGGCTCTCCTCGTGAGACTGGCTGCTCCATCGAGGTCTCTCACCCACCACATGGCACCCTGCCTGGGACTCGTGGCCCACTGTGGTCACTCGGGGAACTATTGCCATCCGTACCTGGGACTGGCTCCTCTGAGGACCAACTGTCCACTACCACTGCTTGGGGATCTGCAGCCACTCGGGATCAACAATTTTGTTCTAAAGTGTTTAAATGTTCTGTTAATTCACTAGTGTGGGATTTTTCCAGCTTCTCTATTTAGGCATTTTTAGTGCTATGAACTTTCCTCTTAACACTGTTTTCATTGTGCCCCATAAATTTGGGTATGTTGTGTGGTCATTTTCATTGAATGTTAGGATGTCTTTAATTTCTCCCTTTATTTCTTCCTTGACCCATTGACAATTCAGGTAAGCATTGTTTAACTTCCATGTGTTTGTGGGCCTTCTGTAATTAGTATTGCTGTTGAATTCTAGTTTTAAGCCATGGTGATCTGATAAGATACATGGGGTTATTCCAATTTTTCTGTATTTGTTGAGGTTTGTTTTGTTACCGAGTATGTGATCAATTTTTGAGAAGGTTCCATGAGGTGCTGAGAAAGTATATTCTTTTATGTTTGAATGGAATATTCTATAGATGTCTGTTAAGCCCACTTGAGTCATAACATTTGTTAGTTCCCTTATTTCTCTGTTCATATTTTGTCTGACTGACCTGTCTAGTGGTGAGAGTGGAGTGTTGAAGTCTCCCACCATTAGTGTGTGGGGTTTAATGTATGATTTAAGCTTTAGAAGTGTTTCTTTTACATATGAGGATGCCCTTGTATTTGGGGCATAGATGTTTAGTATTGAGATTTCCTCTTTATGGATTTTTCCTGTGACTAATATAAAATGTCCTTCTTTGTCTCTTTTGATTGAGTTTAGCTTGAAGTCTATTTTGGTAGATATTAGGATAGCTACACCAGCTTGTTCCTTAGGTCCATTTGATTGGAATGTTTTCCCCCAACCCTTTACTCTGAGGCGATGTCTGTCTTTGAGGTTGAGGTATGTTCCTTGTATGTAACAGAAGGATGGATTCTGTTTTCGTCTCCAATCTGTTAGCTTGTGTCTTTCTATAGGTGAGTTGATTAAGGGATATTAATGACCAATGGTTGGTATCTTGTTAATCTAGTTTTCATTGTTGGTGATGTTAATTTGTGTGTTTTCCCCCTTTTTTGGGATTTGCTGTTGTGAGATCATCAATTGTCTGTGTTTTTATTGATGTAACCAACTTCCTTGGGCTGGAGTTTTCCTTCTAGTACTTTGTGTAGGGCTGGGTTTGTGGCTAGGTATTGGTTAAATCTGGTTTTGTCATGGCATATCTTGTTTTGTCCTTCTACGGTGATTGAAAGTTTTGCTGGGTATAGCAGTCTGGGCTGGCATCTGTGGTCTCCTAATGTCTGCATAACACTTGACCATGACTTCCTGGCTTTCATTGTCTCCAATGAGAAGTCAGGTGTAATTCTGATAGGTCTACCTTTATATGTTACTTGGCCTTTTTCCTTTGCAGCTTTTTATATTCTTTATTTATTCTGTATGTTTAGTGTTTTGATTATTATGTGGCAAGGGGACTTTGTTTTCTTTTGATCCAGTCTATTTGGTGTTCTGTATGCTTCTTGTATCTTCATAGGCATATCTTTCTTTAGGTTGGGAAAGTTTTCTTCTGTGATGTTGTTAAATATATTTTCTATGCTTTTGAGTTGAACTTCTTTTCCTTCTTCTATACCTATTATTTTTAGGTTTGGTCTTTTCATGTTGTCCCATATTTCCTGGATATTTTGTGTTAAGCTTTTATTATATTTAATATTTTCTTTGACTGATGAGTCTATTTCCTCTATTGTTTTTTCAGTGCTTGAAATTTTCTCTTACATATCTTGTATATGTTTGCATTTGTGGTTCCTGATCGTTTTCTTGTGATTTCTATTTCAGTGCGTGAGATCTCTCTTCCATCTCTGCTTATGTTTGCATTTGTGGTTCCTGATCGTTTTCTCATGATTTCTATTTCTATAATTCCCTTGGCTTGTGTTTTCTTTATTGTCTCTATTTCAGTTTTCAAGTTTTGAATAGTTTCTTACATATGTTTGATTGCTTTTTCTTAGTTTTCTTTAAGGGATTTGCTGATGTCTTCCAATGTTTTGTTTGTCTTTTCCTCCATTTCTTTGAGGGAATTTCTCATTTCCTCTTTAAGAGTCTCAAACATTCTCCTGAAATTATTTTTTAGGTCAGTTTCTCTGCTTCATCTATATTTGGTTGTTCAAGTCTTGCTGTTGTAGGGCCTCTAGATTTTACTGGTGTCGTGTTGCTCTTTTTGGTGTTGTATGTATTCTTACCTTGTCTACTCATCTTTCCCTCTAATTGGTGTGGTTGAGCTGTCTGTGACTCTGATGATTAATCTTCTAGGTGCCAGTGGATCCATGGCTCAGATGGTTGTTCCTCATGGTATAGTCAGTGCCACAGTTCTTGTTACCATGTCGGTCACTTTGTGTTCCTGGAGTTCAATCAGCACTCCTGGGGTTTGCTCTGCTCCCTTGGAGTTTGCTATCTCAGGCCTGCTCAGGTCTAGGTTTCCAGCTCAAACCTGTTTCTGTAAATGTTCCTGGTCTGAATCTGTTCCTGCAGAGATCCCTGGTTTGGGATTTGTCTCAAAAAGGTCTTTGGCTCTGATCTTTTCCCTTAGAGGTCCCAGGCTCGGGTGCTTCAGGACCCACAGAGGACCTGGCTCATTCCTACTCCCTCAGAGGTCCCAAACCCATGCCTGGACCTGCAGAGGTTTCTGGTTCCTGCCTTCTCCCTTGGAGGTCTTAGACTGATGCCTGGACCACAGAGGTCCTGGCTCAGGCCTACTTCTTCAGAAGTCCTAGACTCATGCCCAGACCTCCTGGCTCAGGTCTACTCCCTTGAAAGTCCCAGATTCACACCTAGACTGGCTCTGCCCCACTTGCTCAGCAGTTGCTACCTTGTACCTGCTACTGTGGAGTTTGCTGTCTCAGGTCTGCTCTGGCCCAGGTTGCTAGCTCAGTCCTGCCTCCACAAATGTCCCCGGTCTGGATCTGCTTCTGCTCCCATGGAGCTTGCCATCTCAGTCCCACTCTGGCCTAGCTCACTGGCCCAGTCCTGCTTCCGCAAATATCCCTGGTCTGAAAACACTCCTGCTCCTGTGGAGTTCACTGTCCCAGGCCTGCTCTGGCCCCAGTCACTGGCTCAGTCCTGCTCTTGTGAAGTTCACTGCCTCAGGCCTGTTCTGGCCTAGGTCACTGACTCCCTTCTTTTCTTTCTAATAAACAAAAATTTCTTTAATAACATTGTGCTTCCAGATCTGGCTAATGAGAAAGACAAAAACAGTATCTACTCACTCATAAGTCCAAAGGATAACCAGACTACAATTCATAGATTCAGAGAGAAGCTAGGTAACAAGGAAGACCCTAAAAGGGACAGTTGGATTTCCCTGGGAAGGGGAATTAGATGAGATTTCTTGGGTAAACTGGGAGTGAGGGGTGCAGTAAAGGGGAAGGTATGGAGGATGAGAATATGAGAGAACAGAATATAGAGGGGGGAAAAGGCTGAAGTGGGAGGGCAATAAAAGAGATACCTTGATAAATACAGCCACTCTGGGGATACAGAGAAACCTGGTGCTTGGGAACTTCCCAAGATACCACAAGAATGACTTCCATTAATACCCCTAGCAATAGTGACCTTTTCATGTAATCATATTGGTGAATACCCCAACTATGATAATGAATTTCCTTCTGTATGCTATGAATATGTTTTATTACCATTGGTTAATAAAGAAGCTGCTTTGGCCTATGGCAGGGCAGAATAGAGTTAGAATAGGAGTGGATGACGGGTGGACTGTAGGGGAGATGAGGGAGACAGGAGGAAGAGTGAGAGGGAGAACTATGGTTGGAATATATAATAAAGAAAAAATAAAATTAATTAATTAAAAGAAAAAACTAACACCTTCACAACTGGACAGGACATATTTCTTACTAGGACCTATGGCATGTGGACCAACAGGTTGTGAAATGTTGGACCAATGGAACCAGTGCTCTTCCATTTGAGGGCTTCTGCTCCTTACTGTCCTTCCACAAGGTTGTATGGTCCCTTATGTGGACTAAGTGCTGAGACCCTGAGCGTCACTGCTTGCCAAGGCTATCATCTGGTATTAGTCTGCATCTATTTATTAGCCACAGTAATATATGAAGTTGACTTCATGCTTGCCGGCATTGAGTGGATAGGAGATGGAGGAATACAGAGTTTAAATCCCATCTCAAGATCAGAGCTAAAAGCTGAATACTTGACACTTGATTCCAAAGTCATAGATCTTACTACTATATCATACACATGCTGATTATTTAAATGAATGACAAAAACCTACCTTCAAGACACAAAAGAAGAAGGAATTGCTGGTAAGTGAGTCTAAATAGGTCAAGCACATACTCTCTAGCACACAAATCAAAGAACTGTCTATGAAATAAATTTGTTGTGCATTTTTACAATTGACGGTAGGGTTGCATTTTCATCAGACTCTGTTTTTAAGGTTTTTGAAGTCTTACTATTCAAAGACAATTTCTAATTTTGTTCTGCTTCAAAGATTCCCATTTTTGTTTGGCTGTTGTAGAACAACATGAACAGAAAAGAAGAACAAGAAACACATACAGATATAGACACATTCACATTTGCACACACAGAAAACCAACAACTAAAACATATAAGCTAAATATCTGTAAGGTTAAAAACAAAAAGCCTAGACAAAGAATGTGAGACATTAAACCTTCTCAAAATACTCTTGAGTTCGTTTTGTGTTGGTTATCTACTGCTGGGCATGGGACATACCCTTAAGAGTTGTCTGTATACCCAGTAAGACTCAATTGGAGAGAACTAATTTTTCCTCTGCAAATGGAGAGAACTAATTTTTCCTCTGCAAATAGTTATTAATTGGAGACTTCTAAGGGCATTCTGCTGCATTCACAGATCAGTTTCTTGCTCAGCCACCATCAGAGAAGCTTTCCCCTGCAGGAGATGGGTACAAATACAGAGACTCACAATTAGACAGTGCAAAGAACACTTAATTAGGCCTCATGGGATATCTTCACCAAGTCCTCCCCTTAGGGCTCAGAACTCTGCAGAAGAGGGAGGGATGGGGGTGGGCCTTGGACTTCCGGCAGGGCAGGGCACCGTGCCCTCTTTCGGGGAGGAGGGGGGAGGGAGGAGGGGTGGGGGGGTGGTGGGAGGGGGCCAGGAGAGGGGGAAGAAAGGAAAAAAAATTTATTTCTATAATTATGTTCTTGAATGGAAAAAATAAAACAAAACAATGTATGGAAAAAAAACCAAAAAAACAAATAACCTTATGCAATTGAGCAGGTTACATTTATGAATAAATATGTATGTGCAAAAAAAAAAGGAAGATTGGAAGACCTAGATGGGAATGACAGACACCAAGGAAACAAGGCCTTCTAGAGAAAACAGGACTGACACACCTATGAACTTAGAGACTGTGGCACCATGTGCAGGGTCTGCAGAGTTCTCTTTCTTGAAGAAAAATAGGACATTGTTTTCATATCTACACATACACACAGGCTGGTACGGTTCTGTTTCTGGGATAGAAATATATGGGACACATATAACGTATAATAAAGCATTGCCTACTATCCCAAGATAGGAAGTAAACAGAACAAAGGACTAGGAGTTGAATCAAACTCGTGATTGTGGTCCTTAAAGGCTTTTGAAAATGTTTCTAAAATCTTAAGATTTTAAAAAATAATCTGAACTTCTTAGACATAAGTTACTGATGCAAAATACTGGGTGTGAAAAGGGAGCATGCTTTTGTGAGAGTGAACTGAGAGTTTATTGTTTACTTCTTAGACTCAAATTCACTCTCTTTCTGTACCTTTCTCCCTCACTCCTGTCTCTCTGCCCCCTGTATATGTACATTTATACATAGGTACATGTATGTATCTAATATGAATTATACAGCATAACTGTTGGTTAGTTACTCACTTAATTAGCCATTCCTAAGAAGTTAATCTTGAGCCCCACATTCATTATCAGCTTTCCTGGATTTAAAACAAAGGAGTAATTTCACTTCAAATGATTAACTTCAAATAAAGTCGTCCACATAGCCTTTGGATCTTTGGTAGAAGATTTTATTAAGCAGTATGCTTTCTGTTATCCAGCATACCACTTGTGAAAAGGATTTGGAAGGTATGGGTCCTTCAGGGTCATGTAAGAACTTCAAGATGACCTCAGGGGGTTTGCATTAGCCAAAGAAATAAATGTGTCTGAAAAAAATCCCAACTTGTTATCTAAATTTAAGACATTGACAAGCATCTGACTTTAATGGTCCCAGTAAAATGCATTAGTAAACATGAAGAATTATTGCTTTCCTTTGTTTCTGTTCTTTTTATGTTGTAAGAATACATTAATAAGTAAATTAATACTTTTGATTGTGATATTTTCAATGGCATAAAAATGAGTGAATGCAATATTCATTTTAATGTAGCTATACACTAACATATTCATTGCTTAAATTTACGTTCATAAACTGTAATAGACATTGGACATTTGTGATTATAAGTCTGTACTGTGGCTTTTGATAAATGATGCAAAAAATTGTCTGTAGCTGCAAAATTTTTAACTGATTGTAGAATTTGGAATTCTATGAAAAAGAAATGAATACTTAATTTATTTGGCCATTATTAGGAACAAAGTAGCTGAGATAATGTCAATATCTAGGGATCAATTAAGTAGAAGTTAGGGAATATTCTGTATAAGTTCAAAATTTTTATTTATCACCTCAATGACAATAAGCTAGATTTCTTTAACAATATTTTATTACTATCTTTCTGAGTCTGTTTTCTGTGCCCCTAAGAATTATAGATTAGTAAAGTATATAAAGACCTGTTAATAAGGCATTTGTATATAAAGCATTTAAACATTTTATACACTGTAGTATGTGTTTACAATGCACATATGTAATTAAATAGACTCTATGATGCAGCCAACAGCGCAACAGCACATCCAAAAAGCTGAAAACCACTGGAAACACAGCGTATTCTGACATGATGTTCTCCAATAAATGTTTTTCAAATTTACCAACTATGGATATGTTATATACAAAATTATTTATTGACTTTGGTGATTGTGTGACAATTATTAAAGATGGATCAGTAAAACTCAATAAGAGCCTAACCCATGTCATTATTGTGATAATAATCAATAATGTAGTGAAGGGTTTTTTTTTAATAAAGTGAACTTGGGGCCATGCACTACCAGCCTGACTTCTGTAGCTGCCCTCTTTACACTCCAAGATAACCCAGCTGTGCTTCTTCGTAAACGGGATCAAAATAATAGGAAACAAAATTGCCTCATTTACTTAAGAATGCTTTGTATGTTGTGGTTTGAAGGTATGTCAAATTTATATTTCTTTTATATATAATAAATATATGGTTTTACTAAATAATTTATATAAGCTACACTGACATTGATTTTGTTTATTATTCATAATTTGCTTTGATCATATTTTTTCCTTCCCCCTGCTTTTCCCACCTAACTCCACTTTTAAACACAACCTTTTAAGGTTATTGTTTTTTTTTTTTAGCTGATACATATTTTAAATTTGTACTTAAATGTCACATATATGTTAAATACATGTACTTTTCTTTTTAGAAGTTTATTGAATAAAATTAAAACCTTCCATCCAATTACAAGGCCATAGAAATACCACTTTTGCTTATTGTGATAACTAAATAGAATCAATGGATATTTAAGTGACTCTGGTTGCTTAGACACTTTAAGTGAGAAAATGTATCTCTGATAAAGTCCATTCAACATGTCCCTTCAAAAAACCAGCTTAACCATTTTAATGTGTGTGTGTGAGAGAGAGAAAGGGGGTGGGAGAGCATTCCAGCTTGCTTCTGTTCCTATTGCTTTTGTTCCAGAACTGAGGCTGGGGGCATAAGGGACAAACTCTGGAGTTGGCTTTTATAGTCAAACGAAATGATATTTTACAATAGAGTGGGCAAAGAAAGTCCCATTGAAAGGAACACATCTCAGGTAAAGCTAACTGACTTTTATTCTTCCCCTTCTTAAACCGACCTGGAGACAGACTCATTGTGTTGGCCTATACTGTTCGCTCAAGGCACCTGAGCAATACACAATGTATCACTTATCAGCGGAACAAAAGGCTCCTTCATGGGTCAAACTGTGGGGAAGATGACAGCTGCAGACTCAGAGCCCCTCTGATTTGAAACTTTGCTTGAGAAGGAGCAGGAAGTAGACTATTCATAAAGACTTTCATGTCTAACTCTATTTAATTTGACTCAGGTAAGATTAGCTTCTTTCAAAACGTATTTATCTTCAATAGTAATCTTAGATGTTTGTATCTTACAAGAACTGTGGTTCTTAAAATTGTATTTAGTGAGACAATACAGAATAAATGATTTTTTATTTAGTGGTATAGTACTGCTGTATGTTTAAATGTATGTTAAATTTTTGAATAACACATTTTAATCAAAATGACAAAATAGAATTTTTCCTGACTTTAAAAGCTGGAGGAAATCAGAAATATTTTGTGCTATGGATAGTGGCAGAAAATACAAAAAGTTTCATTGTTCTGCAAAAAAAGTTAAGTTGTAGTTTAATGCCAAACCTGAACTTTGTCATTGAATATTTTCTTTTCATTAATGTAAATATACTTTTTATTTTAGGAATCTAAGTTTATGCAGACATTTCACTAGATTTAAAAACTCTATTTTGTAAGCTTCTATAGTATAGATACCCCAATTCTTGAATGACCATGAAATAAATATGTATATCCTTAATAATTTAAATGTCTTTTTAGTTGCTGCATACTACATCAATGTGAGAATAATTAAATAGAGACTAGTGTCATGCACAGTAAGTCCTTGCTGCCACATTTTCTATTTATTCAGTTTTGTATGTCGCTGACAAACATATTTGCATTCTTACAAGTTAGAATAATAAGATTGGATAATATTATTGCCAGCTTTTACTCCATGTCAAGAGTTAAAATGGAATATGAATATATATGTGAAGTGCAATTATAGAATCTTATTAACTTGAAATGCTTTTGCTGACAGAGGGAAACTATAAAAATTTAGAAGAGTCTGGGAGTCTAGGAGTGTGGTTCAGTCAAAGAGTAGATAATTAGCATACATGAAGTCCTGGATTCAGTTCCCAGTTACACACACACTAAATATTGAAAACAGTTTTCATTAGCCTTAATATTAGTAACTTAGAAAAATAAATTTCATATATGAGTTCTTGTTCCAGTAAGAATACATGCTCCTTGATTTAGAATGGGCTACTCTCAATAAACAGTGTAAGTTGAAAATGTATTAAATGCACCAACCAAACATTATTACTTGAAAAACAGCATACAATAGAGTATTGACTATATGCCCTCATGATCATGTGACTACTGACTGTAAAATGTGGCTTGATGCCACTGCCCAGAGTCTCCAGAGTATATATGGTGATCAGCATTTCAAAGTTGCAATAGCCATTTCTATTGACCATGATTACTTTAGAATCTTCTGTTGGTCAAAGATATTTATGATTAGCAAAGTATCTTTAGTAGATGCTTCTCTTGGGCGTTTCTGTGCGTTTTTCACAAAAGAACCAGCCTGCTGCTGTCTAACCTTTCGCCAGAGAGTACCCCTTCTCACCATCTGAAATCCACCCACAATCTTTTTTCAGGCAGGCCTATGTAAAATGGTTGTGTATAGAAGACTGTGAATCTTTTAACATTTCAGATGGGGTATAAAAATAATATTTAAGTGCAAATAATATTGATATGGGACCTAAAATTTGTATGTCATTAGATAAGTCCATCTTCTTACCCTTGCTTTATAGAAAAACTCCAAGCAAATAAACCAAATACAATATGAAAGGAATAACATGCTTTTCCTTTTTATTCTCCCCTTCCTCTATCCACCCCCTTTTCCCTCTTCTTCCTCCCTTTATTCTCTTTATCTTTTCTCCCTTCCTCCTCCTCCATCTTTCTCTCTTTAACTATGTCTTCCTTTCCAAAGCAAAAATTATTGGCGGGTCAATTTCAGTTATGAAGATAGACTAAAATGATTAATAAAACAGAGATGTGGTGATTTTGCTCTCAAGGGCTTCATTCCAGGTTTATTTTGAAGTCAATATCTTACCAGTGCTGTGCTCTTGTGTTGGTTTTACAGGGAGATACTATTACAAGAAGAAATTGAACTCTGGTGAGTAAGACGGAAAAGTAACGAGAACGAATCCCCACCTGAAGCTCCCTGCTCCCCAGAAGAAGCTATTCTCATTATGCCTTTATTGTACATACTGCAGAGACATTACAGTCTAGTGGGAAGAGGGGATCAGCATTCTGATGGCTTTTTATTTTCCAATTTCACACTAAGGAACATGATCATCCAGCGATTTTTTTCCTTTCTCTGGCTCATATTAACAGGAATGCAGGGATTACAGAAAATAATTGCATAAATGGTTACTTCCTGCCAATATAAAATGTCACTGAATACAATGGCCAGGCCTCTTCCCAAATGACTGCTGACTTTTTGGTCTGACCCATAAAGCTAAGTCATATAAGCTTCTTAAAGCTGGAAAAACAATCTTTTGAGATGAAAATGATGGAAGTTTCAAAGCGGGCTTGATACCTGATTTTGACGTCCTGTTGAGTCCTTGGGTATAGTATAGTGAAGTTTAGAAAATTCCTCTCTTAGTGGTTATTCAGGTAGTTTTGTCCATTTTTTCCATTGTTATGTTTTAATAGTTAGCCACTTATTGTTTGGCAATATCTAGCGTGAAACAAGATAACCTAATATCATTTCTTCAGTTCTTAATAATGAAGTCTTATAGAAAATAAAAATATAGTTTGAAGAGACAGGAGACTGGGTGAAATTTTTGCTATTCCCTGATGTTAAGTTCAACATTTGGTAAGTTCAGTTGCGGCAAGGAAAAGTTATCCATTAAAGTGTTACAGAAATCATTGTCACCTGTTGTAAGCCAGGTGCCAGCTGTGGCATTGGTCACCATTGTGTCATTGAGGAGAGTAACTCAGTTTGACTCTGTTCTCTTGGGTATCTCCATTTTAAAAATTATTTTTTAAAGATTTATTTATTATGTAAACAATGTTGGAAGAGGCCATCAGCTCTCATTATAGATGATTGTGAGCAACCATGTGGTTGCTGGGAATTGAATTCAGGACCTTGGGAAGAACAGTCAATGCTCTTAACCTCTGGCCCATCACTCCAGCCCAGCTATCTCCAATTCAAGCAGTACAGTGTGGGATTCTTGATCTTTACCTCCAATGTTCATCTTCAGCTTTCACCACCTCACGAAGGCAATCTCATCTCTTCCAGTATTCAGACCTCTCTTGTTTTTCTTTTGCCAAATAAATCCTCAAGGGAAACTTTTGGATTGACTTCTATAAATGTCTGAGTCATATAGCCACTTATTTCTTCTTCTATTGCCATTTTGTTCTGAGCAACCATTATCTTTCCTCAGGTGACTGTGAGGGCCACCTTCTAGGTATTTTTGCTTTGGCTCTTTACCCACTCAAGTTTATTTTTAATAGAGCTGCCCCACTGAGCATTTCAAAAAGGTAAAGATAATCATACTACACCAAACCAGAAACATCTAATGTTTCTATACTTCCCTCAGAATAAATTAGCTCCTTGTACATCACCTGTTAGCACCGCCACACTACTAATCCATCTCCCCATTCATTCCTCTTCAGGTGCAAATTATTTATTTATTTAACATACCAAACACAGTTTCCCTTCCCTCTTCTCCTGTCCCCTTCCTCACCTCCCTTCTACCCTCGTCCATCTACTCCTCCATTCAGAAGGGGTAAGGTCTCACATGGGAGTCAACAAAGCATGGCATATCAAGGTGAGGCAGGACCAAGCTTCCCCACCTCCTTGCATCAAGGCCTGATGAGACATCCAACAATAGGGAATAGGTCCCAAAGAGCCAGCTCATGTGTCAGGGTCAGGTCTTGGTTCCACTGCTAGTGGCCCCACAAACAGACCAAGTTACACAACTGTCACCCACAACAGAGGACCTAGGTCAGTCCCATGCCATTTCCCTAGCTGTGAGTCCAGAGTCCATAAGCTTCTACAAGCTCAGGTCAGTTGCCTGCGTGGGTTTCCCTGTCATGATCTTGATGCCCCTTGCACATATAATCCCTCCCCCCTCTCTTCAACTGGACTCTCTGACATCGTTTCAGAACTTGGCTGTGGATCTCTGCATCTGCTTCCGTCAGGTACTGGATGAAGGCTCTGTGATGACAGAGTAGTCAACAGGTGGACTTCTTTAAGTTGTGATCTCATGCTGCCTTGGTCATGACACTCTCAAGTCTTCTTATTCTGATATGCTTGACATGCCATGCTGTGTCACTGTCTAATATGCCCATTCTCTCTCTTCTTTCTTTTTTTCTCATAAAATAGAATCCTACAATATCCTTGTCTTTTTATGGCTATATGTCCAATAACAAAAAATTTTCCTGAGCATTTATTTATGACCATTATTAGTTTTTTATTTCATCCAAAAAAATGTAGCAAATGCATTGCATGGTGATCATTTAGATTCAGGTTTTCTGATATCATTCTCCTTCTTCCATAAAAAGGCAAAGTGATGCCTTATATTAATTTGGATGTAAGAGAATTGTTAGTTAATTGGTGCTTTATGATAGATCATTTAGGGAGAGTTTGTAATGGTAATGAAAAAATGAGACTTTAAAAATATGAAGGAAGCTTCAAATAAGATTCTGATGGTGACAGGATTGAATAAAGTTCTTTTTTAAATCTCCATGGTTTTTAAATTGGGTTTGATGGACTAGAAAACAAAAGAAAATTCAAAGATAACTCCATCACTCCACTCCTACCTCACACTTCCCCAGCTTCCTGTGCCAGAAGACAAGGGTTCTTTCAGGCCCAGATCACTTAGTCTGCCCAGTTTTCTGGTGCATACAAGTGAGGGCTCCCCAGGTCACAACCATTCATCCCTAACTTGTCCTGAGTTTAGCTAGTCACCATTTGGTCCAAATTCCCTGGGGCCCAGCTCCCAGTCCTAGAAAGTAGATGTTCCCCAGGCCCTGAATATTCAGTGTGAGCTTCCTGCATCTGCAGATTTCCTGGATTAGTCAAGCTCCTCATGCCAACTGGTCAGTGGTCACCAGGCTTTGGTACATGGCCCACATTTTTGCAGTTCACTAGCTCCAGACACTGGCATGTAAGCGACTCCCAGACCATCATTCCAGGCTCAATCCCACTCTAGATGGCAAGTAGTAGCATTAAAAAGAAGCAAAATGAAAATCCAAGATAATGTGTTTCTTCCAAAAAATCGCTAATCCCATAATAATCAATCCCAATGAGAAAGATCTTGAAGAGTTTCCAGAGAATTCAAAAGAATTATTATGACTATGTTCAAACAAATCAAAGAACACACAAATATGCTCCAAGAGTATAAGAAGAAAGAGATGAGTGAAATATAGGATTTAATACAGGATATAGAGAAAGGATTCAATAAAGAAATAAAAATACTGAAGAAAAGTTAAACCAAAATAGTGCTGAAAATAAAAAAATTCAATAAGTTAAATAAAAACCTCAGGGAAAGCCTTAACGAGAGAATGGGCCATTCAGAAAACAGAGTATCAGGGATGGAAGACAAAATTGAGAAACTGGATCATTCAGAAAAGGTCAGTGGTAAACTTACAAAACTCAAGAACATGGAAAAACTTTGGAATGCCATGAAAAGGCCTAACCTCAAATCATGAACACAGGAGAAGAATACTGCTATAAAGGCATAGAGAATATTTTTTTAATAAAATCAGAAAGGAAAGTTTTCCACATCTAGAGAAACAGATTCCCATCCACATACAAGGGGACTTACACAATTCCAAACAGACAGGACCAGGAAAGAAACTCCTCACATGATATGATTAGCCCACAAAAATCACAATGTAAAGAAAGGGTATGGAAAGCTTCAAGAGATAAAGGTCAGGATACTTACAAGGGTAGGTCTGTTAGAATGATACTTGAGTATTTGACAAACTTTAAAGCTAAAATGACCTAGAAAGAAGTCCTTTCTAGAGAGTTAATAACTTCTTAAATATTAAAATGTCAACCCAGACTATTATACCCAGCAAAACTATTAAAATAAGAAACACAAATGTTTCCATAATAAAAATAAATCAAAGGGATTTATGACCAATTATCAAGCTCTACAGAGAATATTGAAAGAAATACTTAAGTCTCAAGGGAAGGATAAATGTACTCAAAAGGTTAATAAATAAATAAGCAGCACCAAGACAGCTATTAAAAGGAGTCGAAAAATACACTATCAAGTCACCAAAAATGATAGTAATCAAAACACATATTTCAATAATTACTAAATATATATAGTCTCACTTCCCTAATAAAGAGACACAGACTTGCAGATTTGATCAGAATATAGTATCTATCTTATTATCAATGGTAGACACTACTCTGTGGTTAAAGAATGGAAAAATGCATCCCAAGCAAATGGATCTAGAAAACAGAAAGTATATAAACTCCAGGTTCTGGCTATTATGAAAAATGTTGCTGTGAAGATACTTGAGCAAATGTCCTTGTGATGTGGATCTGCATTCTTTGGGTATATGCCCAAGAGTGGTACTCCTGGGACTTGAACTAGATTGATTCCCAATTTTCTGCCAAACCACCACACTGATTTCCAAAGTGGTTGTACAAGTTTGCACTCCCACCAACAATGGAGGAGTGTTCCCCTTACTCCACATTCTCTCCAGCATAAGCTGTCATCAGTGTTTTTGACCTTAGCCATTCTGATAGGTGTAATATGGTATCTCAGGGTTGCTCTGATTTGCATTTCCCTGATGGCTAAGGATGCTGAGCAATTCCTTAAGGGAAATTCATCTGTTGAGAATTCTCTGTTTAGATCTGTACCCTATTTTAATTATATTATTTGATTTTTTTGATGTCTAGTTTCTTGAGTTCTTTATCTATTTTGGAGATTAGCCCTCTTTCAGATATGGGGTTGTGAAGATCTTTTCCCAATCTGTAGGCTGCCATTTTGTCTTGTTGACCATGCTCTTTGCCTTACAGAAGCTCCTCAGTTTCAGAAGGTTCTATGTATTAATTACTGATCCCAGTCCTGTGCTACTGGTGTTATACAACCTAGATGTCCCTCAGTTGAAGAATGGATAAAGAGAATGTGGTACATTTACACAACTGAGTACTACTTAGTGGTAAAAAAAAATGACAGTTTGAAATTTGCAGACAAATGAATGGAACTATGGAAAATACCATCATGAGTGAGGTAACTGACACCCAGAAAAACAAACATGGTGTGTACTCACTCATAAATGAATATTAGATATAAAGCAAAGGACATCCAGCCTACAGTTCACAACCCCAGAGGAGCTAAGAAACCAAAAGGACCCTAAGGGAGACATACATGAATTCCACTGAGAATAGGAAATAGACAAGACCATTGAGTCAATTGGGAGCCTAGGGATTGGGGGAATGGAAGAGGAGAGGGAGGGGAGAAGGAGAGGGGGCAGAGAACATGAGGGATCAGGATGGTAGAGTTGGAGGAAGAACAGAGAGGGAGAGTAAGAAAAGAGATATCTTGATAGAGAGTGTCATTATGGGTTAGCAGAAATCTGGCATTAAGGAAATTTCTAGGAATCCACAAGGATGACCCCAGCTAAGAATCTAACCAATAGTGGAGAGGATGCTTGAACTATCCTTCCCCTGCTATCAGATTAATGACTACCTTAACTGTCATCTTAGTACCTTCATCCAGTGAATGATGAAAGCAGATGCAGAGATTCACAGCTAAATAGTGGGTCAAGATCCTGGAGTCCAGTCCAAGAAAGGGAGGAGCTATAATTTATACAGAGGGGTCAAGATCATGATGGGAAAACCCAAAGAAACAGCTGACCTGAGATAATGGGAACTTACTGACCCTGGACTGACAGCTGGGGAGCCTACATAGGACTGAATTAGGTCTTCTGAATATGGGTGACAGTTTAGTGGCTGGGGCAACTTGTTGGGTCATTGGCAGTAGGACCAGGATTTATCCCTAGTGTATGAACTGACATTTTGGAGCCCATTCCCTATGGAGGGGTACCTTGCTCCGCCTAGATACAGGGAGGAGGGCCATGGTTCTGCCTCAATGTGATGTGACAGACTTTGTTGACTACCAGTGGGAGACCTCACGCTCTCTGTGGAGAAGATGAGGGTTGGGGTGGGGGGAGTGAGAGGTGGGGAGGGAGAGGGCACTTGAATTGTTATGCAAAATATAAAGATGATTGTTTAAAAATAAAATAAAAAAGAAATTATATAAACTCATGGAAACTAAACAACACATTATTGAATGATAATTGGATTATTGAAGACATCAAGAAGGATACAAAAAATTCATAGAGTTAGCTGGGCAGTGGTGGCACACACTTTTAATCCCAGCACTCAGGAGGCAGAAGCAGGCAGATCTCTGTGAGTTCGAGGCCAGCCTGGTCTACAAGAACTAGTTCCAGGACAGGCCCCAAAGCTACAGAGAAACCCTGTCTCAAAAAAAACAACAAAAATTCCTAGAGTTGAATGAAAATACCAGTACATCATAGCAAAACTATGGCTCACAGTGAAGCTGTCCTAACAGAAGAGTTTATGTATAGCACTAAGCATCTGTGTTACAATATTTGAAGGAAACCAAGTTAATAAGTTAATGTCACACAAACCAAACTTTCAAACAGTAATTAAATAGATAATAAAAATCAGAGTTGAAATTAATGAAATAGCAAGAAAATCACAAAGAATCAATGAAACAGAATTGGTTTCATTGATAAATAATATTGACCAAATGGTTACCCAAAGTAACCAAAAAGAAAAGAAATAAAACAAAATCAATGAAATTTAAAATGAAAAGTAAGAAGTTATAAGAGATTCTAACAATATTCAGGACTTAAGACCAAAGAATATATTTTAAAAGCATTCTATGCTGTTTGAATTTCTAAAATAAATGGACAGACAAGTTTCCTTGTGTAGTAGGAGGTGAGTATAGGAGGTTTTTTTTTGTATTTTTATTGTTTTTATTGGTTAAATAAAGAGACTATTTTGGTCTTTTGATAGGGTAGTCCTTAGGTGGGTGGAGTAGACAGAACAAAATGTTGTAAAGAAGGGAAGTGTGGTAGACGTTATGTTTTTTTAGTTTAAGATGGACACTGGTTAGACTTACGTTGGTAAGTCATATTTTTATGGTGATACATAGATTATTAGATATGGGTTTGGTGTAGGAGGTTCTTCTGTATTTCTGTTGCTTTCATTGGTTAAATAAAGAGATTGCCTTGGCCTTTTGATAGGGCAGCCCTTAGGTGGGTGGAGGAGACAGAACGAAATTCTGGGATAGAGAAGGGAGAGTCAGGGAGAGCCGCCCACCATGAAACTGCCAGGTCAGACACACTGAATCTTTCCCGGTAAGCCACGACTCATGGTGACACACAGATTGTTAGAAATGGGTGAAACGAATATGTGAGAGTTAGCCAATAAGAGGCTAGAGCTAATGGGCCAGGCAGTATTTCAATGAATACAGTTTCTGTGTAATTATTTTGGCGGCCAGGAGCTGGGCAAAAGGACACAGCCCACACACCTCTTACAACATCCTTGATACATATACTGAAATTAAAACAAGGTGAAATAAATACATAGTTTTGAGATTATAGTATAATAAAAGAATTTTTTCATTCAGTTTCCTCCTTCTAATTCTTCCCATGTATTTCTCTTGCACTCTCTCTGTCTCTCTCTGTCTCTCTGTCTCGCTCTCAAATTCATGGCTACTTTTTATTTAATTATATATTATATGTTCCTAAATAGGTAAATACAAACTGACCAGTCTGAATAAAGTTATTTTAGGGCTGACCACTTGGTATTGGATAACCACATGCTGTACTCCCCTTTTGAAATTACCATTTCTCTTACTCTTAGCATTCCTCAGTCACCCGTTCCTCTTTGTCCAGAGATGAGGTCTTCTGGGATTTGCCTCATTCACTTTGGAACTGCTCCTTTCCGTCCCTGCTCCTCTTCCTCTACCCTGCTATTTTCTCCTGCTTTCATTCTCTTTGCTTTTATTGAAGATAGCAGCTAGGGCCTTGCTCAAGCTGGATAGAACCCAACCCTGAGCTGTGTCCCTGGTTCTTAACTTTGTTTTTGAGATGGGGTCTTACTAGTTATCACAAGCTAGCTTTGAGCTCATTGTGTAGCTCAGGCAGGTCCTGACCTTGTGGTCTTCCTGCTTCAGCTCCCTACCCACTTTATCTTTTCGTCATCTTTAGGTAGTGCTTTGTGTCCTGAAAGTCCAGATGGTGCAGAAATGTATCTACCTCCAACATTAGTTAGCCAACCATATTCCTATAGAAATTGTAGTGATGTGTGAAAATTTCAATATGGTGGGCTCTAAAGTATTAGAATATTTCTTGCTTTGATTGAATTTAATAAATGAATTGGTGTCTACCTCTTTTGTAGCATGTGAAAAAGCACTTTATATTTTCATTAACTCAAAAATAATTGTTTTTAGTAGAAACTAAAGGTAAACCATAGAAGAAAGTACTTATGGCATCACCTTTTCTCAAAAAAACATAACTGAAATTATTTGGTAAAATAATTTTATAATATATTACTATCAAGCATTTATTAAATGATACTATATAAGTACTACATGCCTATCTATGAATACATTTCTATATAAATATGTTTTCTATATCAATATGTCATATATGTATTATCTTCCATCTATCTGTCTATCATCTATTTCTCTATTTATCTATCATCTTAATCTATCCATGTCTGTCAATCAGTCCATCATCTGTCTATCATTGCTATCTATCTATCTATCTATCTATCTATCTATCTATCTATCTATCTATCTATCTATCATCCATTTATCCATCATGTTTGTTTCAATATAATTAAGCCGTTGGAGAGCATCTGCACTGGAGATGTAGTAACAATTGATGGTGTGTACATGTTAATAATATGCAATGCAGATTCCTTTCTACAATATAAAATACAAAAATGTCTCTATAGTATGGAATAGAGAAGTGCATTTTTCTATCTCTCCTTTCCTATATCAATTATGCTCACAATTGAAAATCATCTTCTTTTTTCCTTTAAATGCATAGTCTCATTCTGTGCCCTGGCTGACATCTAACTCTTGACAATCCTGCTTCAGCTTCCCTTGGGCTGGAAGTATAGGCATGTGTCATACTCCTAGATGGAAGTTGAATAAATATTTATAGATGACAGATCATAAGAATTAGAAGTTAAGTGTCTTTATATAGGAAGGAGCCAAGTTATACTATGTACTTACTGACTTATACTCAACAGAACTTGACCAGTGAAATGTAAGCATGGGCAAAGAAGAGTTCTCTTGGGCAATTGTATGGAAAGGGCTGTGATTAACTGAGATAGTGTAGGAGAATCAACTGAAGAAAGTCTTCAAAACAATGCAGTTTTTATGTATTTAATGAGCCCAGGGGCAGGGGCTATGACAAGAGTTTGGGTTATAAATATTTTAGAACCATAAAACAGTTCTGGAAGGCACTGTGGATGATTTCATGTTCAATTTGCATATCAAGTTAATGGAGCAGCTAATGGCAGAAAACAATTTTCTGATTTCTAGAACTGATTATATTATTCTCTAATTATCACTAAATCAGCTTAAATTCTGCCTTGTGGCTTCATTCTGATGAGAACCAATAGTTTACCAATTTCCAGTTCTTATCTTCATTGAAATACTTTACATATCTTGCTTATTTTTTCTCAATTAAACCTTATCTACTTATAGGCATTTCTCAGACCTCTCTATTCATTCTGAAGATCCAGGTTTTTTCATTATAATAATGTCTAGTTCTTTATAGCTACACAAATGTCTCTGAGAGGTCCTATAATTCTGCAATTTGCTTTATTTGAAGTTTTTCAAGTCAGCTCTTACCTTGTTTCTCAGGCTGATCTTCTTCAAGATCTTGAACCTCCAGGCTCAGCCATTCCTGCAGCTGGGCTATAGACATATGCAGTCACGACTGGCTTCTTTTCTATGAGAACAATTTGAAGATACTGTTCATGAAGTGCAATGTATCACACTTGCCTTTCTTTTTCTAATCTTCCATTTAATTCTTATAGTGACATTAGAGTGAGTTAGTGCTCTCAGTTAATATGTGAGAGAATGGAGGCAAACGAAGACAAAATGCTTTATCACAATGAACCAATCGGCAAATGATAGTATTTGTAAATTTACCAAATAAGAAGTTAGACATGGCTTTTACCTCATCCCATCTTGCCCCCAAGCACTCCTTTTCACCTGTGGGGTCCTTGGATCCCCCAACTCAGCCTGCTTCGGGGTTGAGGGGATCTGAGAGCCAGCTCCAGTGCTGAGGGGACCTAAGAGAGGGCAGACCAAGAAAAAGTCCCAAGTACACAGTCAGCCACAGTAACGATTGAACCAAGATGCCAAGACTCTCCTGGCCTCATTTGAAGGAAGAGATGGGCAGGCACTAATGCAAGAATTCCTCCAACAACCTGAAAAGCAGCATGATAATACCAGAATCCAGCAACAGGAAGACTTGAACACCCTAACCCAGAAGAAGTAGAAGAATTTGACTTTAAACGTAACGTTATGAAAATGATGGAGATTCTTAAACAGGAAGTGAAAAACTCCCTTAAAGAAATGGATGAGAAGACAAACAAAAAGTTAGAAGAAATTAATAAATCCCTCAAATTAACAAGATCAGAAATGAAAAGAGGGACGTAACAACAGACACTGAGGGAATTCAGAGAATTATTAGGTCCTACTACAAAAGCCTGTATGCCAAAAAATTGGAAAATGTAAAAGAAATGGACAGTTTTTTTTGATAAATACCATATACCAAAATTAAATCAAGGTCAGGTGAAAAATTTAAATAGACCTATAAGTCGCAAGGAAATAGAAGCTGTCATCTAAAACCTTCCAACCAAAAAAAGCCCAGGACCAGATGGTTCTAATGCAGAATTCTACCAGAACTTCCAAGAAGAGCAGATACCTATACTCCTTAATGTGTTTCACATAATAGAAACAGAAGAGTCATTGTCAAACTCTTTTTATGAAGCTACAGTTACCCTGATACCAAAGCCACACAAAGACTCAACCAAGAATGAGAATGACAGACCAATCTCACTCATGAACATCAGCGCAAAAATTCTCAATAAAATACTGGCAAACCAAATCCAAGAACACATCAAAAAAATTATCCATTATGATCAAGTAGGCTTCATCCCAGAGATGCAGGGCTGGTTCAACATATGAAAATCTATCAATGTAATCCATCATATAAATAAACTGAAAGAAAAAAACCATATGATCATTTCATTAGATGCTGAAAAAGCATTTGACAAAATTCAACGCCCCTTTATGATAAAGGTCTTGGAGAGATTAGGGATACAAGGATCATATCTAAATATAATAAAAGCAATATAAAGCAAGCTGACAGCTAACATAAAATTAAATGGAGAGAAAGTCAAAGCAATTCCACTAAAATCAGGAACAAGACAAGGCTGTCCACTTTCTCCATACCTCTTCAATATAGAGCTTGAAGTTCTAGGAATAGCAATAAGAAAACATAAAAGAGATCAAGGGGATTCGAATTGGAAAAGAAGAAGTCAAACTTTCGTTATTTGCAGATGATATGATAGTGTACATAAGTGACTCTAAAAACCCTACCAGAAAACTCCAACAGCTGAAAAAGACCTTCAGTGATGTGGCAGGATACAAGATCAACTAAAAAAAAAAATCAGTAGCCCTCCTATACACCCTATACACAAAGAATAAAGAAGCAGAGAGGGAAATCAGAGAAACATCACCTTTCACGATAGCCACAAATAGCATCAAGGATCATGGGGTAACTTCTAACCAAGGAAGTGAAAGATCTTTTTGACAAGAACTTTAAGTCTTTGAAGAAAGAAATTGAAGAAGATACCAGAAAATGGAAGGATCTCCCATGCTTTTGGATCTATTTGGATGCACACCTTCCTAAGCCTGGATGGAGGGGGGAGGGCCTTGAACTTCCCACAGGGCAGGGTATTACCCTGCCCTCTCTTAGGACTGGAGGGGTAGGGAGGGAAATGGGAGGAGGTGAGGAAGTGGAAATTTTGAATGGCATTGTTTATAAAGCAATAAAAAAAAAAGAAAAAAAAATTTGACCTGGACTGACCCTTCCAACCCACATTCTTCCACTCATGCTGCTGTTAGAATGGTTTATTTTCCATCTCTTCTATGCAATTTAGGCGCCTTCCTTGTAGGGTTATACATTTTCAAACACTATTTCAACGTTTCTAGCATTATACTTGGTTTTGATTATCCAGGAGTTCATCTTTGCCTAGAAAAAGTTTCATGAGTGTATGTTTAGTAGCAGTTGAGGGCAAAGAGGTGCTGGCCCTAATGGTATGGCTGATATCAGACAGTTGGGGCTCTTCACCCTGTTACTAGCTACGTCATATCTAGTCTGTTCTGTTACCTGCCCTTTAACACAGACCATTTACCAGAAGTAAACCTATCTTACAATGGTCATCTTTCAAATGACTTTGAGAAAGACTAGAGGCATCAATTATTTAACTTTATTGCTTCAGCCACTAAAGCATGATTTGCTTTAATGAGCTGCCAACTTGGATGGAGAGAAATTGCTCTTGGCATTACCAGAAAGAGGAGAACTTTGGGAGCTGGAAAAAAACTCCACCCCTTGGCAGCTCCAGTTAAATAGCTAGCTTTTAGATTTCCATGTTTCATGAAAGTCTCTTATTGACAATTGCAGTGGGCTATTTGGTCTTTTTTATCATTGGTTTTTATGAACACAGTGGCACACAGTGTTGCTTCTTGTCAAAGAACTATGCTAAGCTAGATAGAGGACCGTAGTGGTGTGGTTTGTCCTGGTGAGAGTAACTACCCAGAGAGAGGCAGGTCATCAAATCAAATTGTGCAGAGGGAATATTTTACAATGGCACAGACATTCAGAAGACGTGATTTGAACAGCATAAGCCAGAGTCCCCTTTTATGCTATCTGTGGGGCAATGCATGACTAAGATTCCATTTGAATAGAGACAAATTACTCTTTAAAAAAATTAGGGCTGTTATTATCAATGGTAACAAAATGTACTAAGTGCATCTTAAAAGAACACTCCAGAAAGGTAAGGTAATAGCTATTTGATTCTTCATGAAGACTTTTATCTCTCTTTCTATTATTCTGATGCTGTATTCTGTTGCATTAGGTCAGTCCACCTCACAATGTTGTTGAATCCTGCCCCATTCAAAGTAGTACAGGAAACTCAGTCTGCCTTACATGGTTTTGTACTTAGCTGTGAAGGAGAGAAGCACACTTCAGTGTAAGATTTAAGGTAGTTGAAAGCAAAGAACTCAGAAGGTGACTTCAAAGCCATGAGTTCTGTTTACATTGAGGACAAAATGAAAGAAATGTGTTCCTTAGGGGTATCCAAAAGGAGATTCAGTAACAATAGTCACCTCAATGACAGAAGTCACCAACAAAATCAGGGGGAGATTCCCATTGTACTTCCGAGTTCTCTTTCCTGCATTTTGGTAACATTATAAATAGTTTGCCAAGGCGGTGATGCAAAATGGAAACTGACAGACTGAAACCAGCTTGACATAAGAGTGAACATTGGTCATGGCATATAAGCATTATAGTACTGAGGTGTTGCAAGAAGGGCAATTTAACATAGGCCTTTATACAGCTATGCCTACTTTGTACCATTTCTTGCACAGTTTTGTATTAGATATTCTTACGATATTTCTGATATTATACTTGCCTTGTGTGATGAGAAGACTAATAATATTCAAAATAATTAAATATTAATAATATTCAGATATTTTGCCTGCTCTTAACTGAGTTAGTTATCTTTGTAACTATTGAATTGTATGTGTCTTTTTTATATATTTTAGATACAAAAACATTTGGAAACATGATTCTCAAACGTTTCTTTCTATGCTGTGTCTTTATTTAACTAAGGGTGTTTTGAAGGGCAAAGGTTTTCATGCCATTAATTAAAGCATTTTTTATTTATGTTTGTTGTTGTAAAATTGTTGTACAGTCAAACACCCTTGATGTTTATCTCTTTTTTCCCCAAGTCTTTATAGCTTGAAACTATTGAACTCATAATACAAATCAAGTGACTTTTTGTGAATGGTGTAGTGTAAGGGTTCAAATTCACCTTCCTCCATTCTAACATCTTTTTGTCCTGGGACTCTTGTTGAAAGATGGTTCTTTACTTTCTTACCTTGGCACTATTACCCAGTTTCTTTTAGAACACAGTCTCACTGCAAATCAATAGACATCCATATCTATGCAATAGCCAAACTCACCATCTTGCTTAAAACCATGACTGAATGCCAAGCAAACATTTCTTATACACAAGACACTAGTGCTAAGTCCTGCCATTGTTGTGAGTGCATCTAAGCGCAGGGCAGTGGCTAAAGGGAAAGATGTTAACTGAGCAATAACATAACATATGCATAGTTATGAACTGTGGTAAGCACCAAAATGATTTTATTACTTAAAGCCGTGATTCATAACTAAAGTTACAATCATCTGTTCTTTTCCTATGTAGAACTGTAAATTTTGTATTACTTTTACACTTTCAAATTTGGAAACTACTAAGTAATTTCAGGTGAGTTGGTTATGAAAAGAAGCTGCATGACAAAATTCCCAGTCTAGTTCAGTGTGGATGGGCTTATTCACTAATCTATATTGCGGTAAGGCAAGCACTGGGTATCTCTCATAGTTGTTAAAAAATGTTTGCAAGTGGGTTAGTACTCAGTCTTCTGCCTTAAGTGGGGATGGGATGGGTCATAGTCTCATAATTTTTGTAAGTTTCAATATATGCCATATATATGATACAAAAATAGTGCTTGACAGAGAGTGAGAATTTTCTCAAAATGAAGATATGCTCCTTGAGGGAAGTAATCTTTATTTTCCAGGTTTGTTAATGTATTTGGAGCCCTGGAAAAGGTACTCGACTCCTTCTTGGCATTGTATCTTCAAAGACCAATTACCAGAACTGTATTAGGTTTGTGGGAAAGGTGTCACATCACTGAGAATTGCAGCCACATCCTTGACCACTAATGATTGATAAGACAGCGTGTGATATGTAGAAAAGTGCATTAAGAACCAGAAGCACCTTTGAAAAGCCTGGGTTTGATCCTATGTGACTTCTGGAAGTACTGCAGTTTCAGAGAACCTTGGAGTTGAATTGAAATATGTATAGGACAACCTACAAATGAAACTGGAAACAAAAAGCTGATTTTGTTTAGCATTGTCACTCACAAAATTTAAATAAGTTTAAGAGGAAGTCTTGACAGACTGCTGGGTAGTGTTGGTGATTGTGAGAAGGTGAAAGAGAAGGTAGGAAATGATGCAATGTAACAGAATTCCCCTTGGTTTGGGATAAGTTTTCTATGAACAAATTTAATTTCCAGTAACATCTAGGAAGGTTTCCAGATATGACTTACAATTGATTCTCAATAGAAAAGACCCATTTGGAACTTCTACTGCTGACTAGTCTGAGCTAAATCTTCAGTCATGTATCTATCCTTTCAAATGAAGATTTTTACTCCAAAGGAGAGCGAAATCTAATCTTCGATTGTGGGAGTGGAGGATGGGGGGGTGAGGTAGAGGCAATGGCTGAGATGAATTGAAAAAGGGCACAGTTTCCAAACAAAAGTAGAGAATCAAAGCCATCGATCGCTTTCCGTGTTTGAAGACTGATGCTCTGCCTCCCACACCGTCTCTTGAGCTGGATAAGGAGGCTTTGAGAAGGGTACATCTCTGATGTTCATTAGAGAAGCTGACACTCATGTGGTATAGATTCAATGATTTTCCAAAAAATACTTGAAGAAAACTCATATTTTGAGGAAATGAATGTATTTATGCTCTAAAAGAAAATAGGCAGGTGTTGTGATTTTTTTTTTTACTATTTTCTTTTGACTTTTTGAAGGACTCACCATACAATTTCCAAATAAATTACACACAGAGTCTTATTCTTCGTAATGAATGCCCAGCTTTATCTTGGCTTGTTTATAGCCAGCTTTTCTTAACTTATGTTACCCCAACTGCCATTTGCCTCTGGACTTTTGTCATTCTCTATTTCTCTACACCTTACTTTCCTTTCTCTGTGGCTTGTGTGTATCTGGGTGGCTGGCCCCTGATGTTCTCTCTTTGTTATCTTGTTATTCCTTATTCTCTCTTACCCCAGATTTCTCCTACTTATACTCTCTGCTTGCTAGCCCCACCTCGCTTTGCTCCTGCCTCACTTTGGACATTTGGGTGTTTATTAGGACCGTCAGGTGTTTTAGACAGGCAAAGAATCACAACTTCACAGTTAATCAAATATAGCATAAATAAAATCAACACACCTTAAAATAATATTCTCCAACAGGCAGGTTTTTTTATTTTTTTACTGTGTCCAGTGTATCCTTTATGAAATTGAAATATAGTGCTATGTATATCTGAGACAAGTAGTTTAATAACTAGGGTTAATAACCAGATGTTATTCACTGCAATCTAGGTTAACCTTTTTAATTTCATCTTTCTTGTCTTCCCATTATCAGAATAGGATTGCTCACTTTGCTTATGTATGCATATCAGGTTGAGGAGAATTCCTTCTGAGGCCCACTCTATCAGTAGGCAGGAACTGCGTAACAAATGTTTTCCTAGGAGATGATTGTGATTTCATGCAGGGGTCCTCAACTCTGTGTTGAGGGCTTGGTCTCCAATGCAGTGGTGTTCTGAAGTGAGGCTTGGGAGAGGTGACTCTGACCCCAGCAATGTGTTCGCCTATGGATTCACTGCTCATTGGGCTATGGGTAGAGGTGGGAACTAGGGAGGAGGTCACTGGAAACTCATCTTTGAATGGTTTGTTCTATCTCTTGCCTCCTCCTCACTCTGTCTTCACTTCTTTACCTCTGGGGAGTAAGCAGTGTTCCCTGGCATTTGTGACCACCACATGATGGTGTGGTGTTGAAATAGTCTGTGCTTTTATCTTGTGTTCAAAGCAACTGAGTCAGCCAGCTGTCAGCAAGTAGCTCTAACATCGTGTGCTGAAGGAGACTTTTTTCTCTCCCTTTTAAGTTCTCTTTTCTCAGGTCTTTTGTCAGAAAGACTCTGCCATACTTGGTAGCAGATGAAGGAGGAAAGGCCTGTAAATAGAGTTCTCACGAAACAGCAAAACTGAAACAGAGACTTAAGGTAAAGTAGAGAAGTTGTCCAGAAAGCAAAAGTTGCAGTCGCTGGTGCAAAGACAGCTCCTGAAACCCACTAGCAACGATGATATGGTTGTGTCTGTTAGACACCCTGGGCTGTGGACGAATCTTCACTTACACCTGTGGATTTCATCTTCTCTGTACTGGTCTGAAAAACGAAGGGCAAATGATACTTTGATTAAAGTTAGTTTGAAAGTGATAAAAATAAATCCTAGAAGCTTAACACTAAAGATTTCTTCTTTATAGTTCTTGGATTCAGAAATGCTATCATTAGCAAGACTGCATTCCTTTTGAAGATTTAGAAGAACAGATTTCTTGTCTCCTAGTTGCTGGTGGCTGTCAGCTTTCCTTGGCTTGTGGCCACATCCAACCCATTTTTTTTTTTTTTGCCTCTGTGATCACACTGCCTTTTCCCTTTTCTGTCGGTGTCTTTTTCTCTTTGGTGTCTCAAATCTCTCTTTTCCTTTTCTTATAAGAATGGTTGTCATGGGATTTAGAATAGACATGGATAATCCAAGATGATCATCTCCTTTCAAGGTCCTTATGATCTTTCCACTGTTTCATGTTCCATGTCATTTAAAGAAAAACAAATTAGTCTCATTTTAGGGAAAGACCCTAAGAGGAGACAGGATAGGAAGACTGAATGCTGAGGTGGAACTGAAGATCAATAATCTTGGATACTTAGAACTTGTTCTTGAAAATTTAGCAGACTTCTTAATTACAGTCATTATAAACTGAAATTCCAAGGCAAAGTCAGCCTATCCAACAGCTAATTGAAGAGCAGGGATTTCTTTTTGCTGGGCTTCAAAACACAGTGTAGGAAACAGTTTATCTTCTTGACAAAGATAAAGCCTATTTGAGTGGTTGTAACTAGCCAGGTGGAACAGTAGTGCAGACAGAATGATTTCTTGTGTGTGTTGTGCATTAGGTACTCTGTGTAGTGTTTTAGACGCATTAATTTATACATATTTGCAAGATACTTTTGAGAGTAGGTTCTGTTATACTTAATTTTAAATATGGAGCACGTTAGGCAGTCAAGTTAAGTGATAACTTATTTAACATAGACAGTAAACCCATCATTCAAATAAAGAGCTGAGAAATAAACCCAGAGCCCCGTGCATTCTTGCCACGTCCTTTATCACTGAGCTACAGTCCAAGGCAGGATGTCCTTATGTAGCCTAGGCTGCCCTTAAACTTTTCATTCTTTTGTTGCTAAACTGTGACTGTTTGGAAGGCAGGCTAATACCTGGACAGACAATAATTGGATATTCTAACAAAACCACTTCTCCTATGACGAAGTAGTGATATATAGATGTGAATATTTGCGTGGAAGATTCTGAAAGGCAGTTTGCTTTGCATTCAGCACCAGGAGACCAAAGTTTGATGTTCCATCCATCCATCATCATTTCTGTCAGTCAGATTTCCAAAATGAAACAAAGTTAGTGTTCTGGAGGAGGAGAAAATGACCATGTTGTTTTGTTCTCAAGAATTAAGTAAAAAAAATTTCACTTCTCAATTTCCAAGGTCCAGTTCTATTCTGATTTACTTCAAAGCTTTGGGAAATTTAAAGAAATGCAAAAAAGAAAGAGGAAAAAAGAAAACAGAAAACTCAGAAACACTTACTGTGAAGGGAGAGTTACAGCTGCCTTGGGCCTGGCTTCGCTGACAGGAAACTTCCCCTGACAACATCTGTGTTGAGGTGGAAGAGACCTCTTTTTCCTTTACTCATACTCCAAATGGGTGTTATCTTCTGTTCCCCTCCAATTTTTTTACAGTGCACTTGAAGCCTGTCCCTGAAGTTAACAACTGCTGGTCAGTATATATGTCGGAATGGAAAGTCAAACTATATAACAATGAACAGATTTCCAGGTAGAATCAGTCTACATTTTTGAAGGTATTCAAAAGAGGCAATGATTTTAGTATAGATTTTTTTCTCTTTTACTCTTTTGCTCTTTGTGTGTGTGGGGCACCTGGCAAGCTCCCAAATAAATACACAAAGTCTCATTCTTACTTATGAATGCCTGGCCTTAGCTTGGCTTGTTTCTAGCCAGCTTTTCTTAACTTAAATTATTCCATCTACCTTTTGCCTCTGGGTTTTTTTTTTTTTACCATTATCTTATTATATATACCCTTCTTTACTTCTTACTCCATTGCTGGTTGTGTAGCTGGGTGGCTGTCCCCTGATGACCTCCTCTCCTTCTCCTTTTCTTGCTCTCTGATTTTCTCTTTCTATCTTTCTTCTCTCATTTATTCTCTTTGCCTGACAACCCCACCTCTCTTTTCTCCTGCCTTGCTACTGGCTGTTTAGCTCTTTATTAGACCAATCAGGTGTTTTAAACAGGCAAAGTAACAGAGCTTCACAGAGTTAAACAAATCTAACATTATGAATGCAACACATCTTTGCATCATTAAACAAATATTCCACAGCATAAACAAATGTAACACATCTTCAACTAATATTCCCCACATTTTAGCAAGAGTAGTAAGTTGTTGGCCAGATAAATTCAACAGGGTCTATACCAGAGTTCTCAGTCTGTGGGTCACAGTCCCTTTGGGGGTCAAATAATCCTTTCATAGGGGTTGCCTAAGACCATCTGAAAACACAGATATTTACAGTACAATTCATAACAGTAACAAAATTACAGTTAGGGAGTAGCAACAAAAATAATAAAATAATTATATGGTTGAGGGTCACCACAACATGAGAAACTGTGTTAAAGTGTCACAGCCTTAGGAAGGTTGAGAACCACTGTTCTATACAGGGTGTCTAATATTTTAATCCTTGGAATTCAGACTCACATGTATGCTGTGTGTGTGTGTGTGCGTGTGTGTGTGTGTGGTGTGCTATGTGTGTGTTCACAGAGAAGGGTTTTTTTCCAAGGTGTTTGGCTCCCATAGAAAAGAGAGATGGAAGATGCATAAGTGTCTAAGGAATATAAAGAAATACAGGGAAATATTATTGTCATTGTTTTTCAGACAAGGAAATTGAGTCTCAAGCGATCAAGACTCTTGTATAACTTCATGTAGATTTTCCCCTATACCTCCCTCACTCCATACTCAGGCATTCTCACTGCTCCTTGTGGCAAAGAGGTCTGGGTAGTAACTTTCTCATTAAAACAAATATGTGTTCTTTTTATATTTATCTTACATCTGGAGCTTATTAAATTTTAGTCCTCATGTGATAACTGTTGAATTGACAGTGCTTTCCGCTGTAGACTAAAAGTCTGTCTAGTCTATATTATGTAATGGAAACTGGGACATATTATGACATGCTTTATGTAGATACCATCTTATGCCTCCTTCTTTAAGATGATTGATAAAAATATGTAATAATTTATAAGTTTGCATGCATCTGATCAAGGTTCTTTTCCTTTCCTTTCCTTAAAGCAGGTTTTTGTGTGAGATACTCACCTGGGCTTAGGAAATGTAAAAAAAAAAAAAAAAAACCAAAAACGAAAAACCCAGCAATGAAATTCCAATGCAAAACATTGTCTATCACTAAACGTTTAAACACTGAATATTGTCAAAGAAACTGTTATTTAGTTATGATCGTGAGCGTGTAGTTTTGCCCACTCTCTCTCTTATAGGACATTAAAGTCTGCCTATAACACAGTGGAAAAGACCAGCACAATGTTTGTACTGTACTGAAATTCTAATAGAAGGTTGGCAAGATAAAGCCAGTGAAGCCAAACTGCCCTTACACTTTGATGGCTACTAATTATTATTTGTGACCCTAATTAGAAGCTATCCACTTGGGGCTGGAGAGTGGTTAAGTGGCTCAGTGGTTAAGGGCTCTGGCTGCTTTTCCAGAGATCCTCGGTTCAATTCCCAGCACTCTCATGACTGCTCACAAATGTCTGTAACTCCAGTTCTAGGTGATCTGACATCTTCACACCAAAGGTAAATAAATTAAAGGAAAAAAGAAGCCACCCACTTATCGCATTTTCTTGCCTACTTACCATGGGGTATTTCCACTCAGTGCAAACTATATATTTTCTTCACACAAAATCTGCTAAAACAAATCAAAAACAACAACAAAACCAACCAACCAGCCAACCCGACAAAAACAAAACAAAACAAAACAAACAAACTGTTTTCTGTGTGTGTTAACCTTGATCAGTTGCAAACAAACTTCTAAATTATTATATTGCTTATCAATCATCCTTAAAAATGAGGGGAAAATTACTGTCTTTCTAAAGCATGTCACATATCCAGCTCCCATTTCCTAAAAGATTTGTCAATGCAGTAAAGATCAGCTGGTTCTATAAATATTAGCACTTACTAGGTAGTGTATATGAACAACTTTACTGGCACAGATGTCTCATGCTGTCTTTTCTTGCCTTGTTCCCCAACCCCCACTGCATAGCAGACATAACTTAACAGACCCATAGTCTCTACCTCATGTAAAAAGCTGCAACTATTTAGGGTATGTGTGCATGCTCCTGTGTGTATAACCATATACATGTTCATAAATTTTATAACAATTATAAAATTACATAGATAATTTTATTAACATAATTTAATAGTTGTATAAAAACATGGTTTGGAATTAACTATTAAATTATATTAATTATTAATAAATTATATTAAATGATATTATGAGCACAACATTCTAAAAGACTTCAAATGTACTTTTGTATGACCTATTAAACAATGAAATATGAGGTATAAACATTTTGTTTTGACCTTTCTACACATACTTTTACTTTTCCCATGTCTGCCTAAAACATTCTTTTTCTCCTACTGAGCTCTTTGAATCTGTTTTTACTCTAGTGTAACGGAGAGCTTTTATTTTGAGCAACTTCCAGGCCCTATACTCTATTCTTTAAGGTAAGTGCCTCAGGGTTGAGGGCCCCACAGGCTGATGTTTCAGGAACCACTGTTGGTGTGGATTTGTACAAGGGCCTGCATCTTTTGGTGTCTGTTATTTTTCAGAGCGCAGATGGCTCTCCCTCACCCTTAGAACCCTGTCAGGCAAGTTTGTCTTCCTCTTTCCCATCCCCACGACAAATTAAGAATGTGAAACCTTTCACTCCTAACAAAACAATGATAGTGCAGGTAACAGGATCTCACATTAATCAGGTCTTTCAAAGCTGAGGCCTCAACCTGTAGCCCTTGTCTAGCCTGCTGGTAGGTGCTCTTTTCTTTTCAGGTTCTCTTTAGGGTCCCCAGCATTCTTTAGTCCTGAAGGACATTCTCCTTGGAAATGGTTCACTTTTCAGACAGTCCTCGCGTTGATCAGTAAGACCAGAGAGCCACCGAGGAAATCTGAACTTCTAATGATCGTCTTTTATATTTCCGTACAATAGACAATGACTCTCTCCACGCTAATGGCATTGGTCTGCAGAGAGGCAGCAGTGAAAAGGGGTGGAGGGTGGAGAGAGAGCATCCGCTATAGCTTGGTGTGCTGCGCCATCTTGGTGGAAAAGTCCTTTTCTACGGCCAGACTGCTGTAGGAATATTCAGGGTCTCTGCAAGGCCAAGAGAAGGGAGGATGTGGTACAGGAACCTTTTATCCTCGGATGAACAAGCCGAGGGTTAGATGATAGTAGGACAGGCGTTTTGTTCGGTTCTAATTTTTCTCAACACTATTAGAGCTACAGAATACTCACTCTCAACGCCTCTGAACTTTGCCAGACTGACTCACTTAAAAGACCACCTGTGTGGGTTACAGATTTGTTGGAACAAGCTCGCCCTCTGCTGGTCAATGAAAATATTACCAGATAGAATTCACCAGGTTACTAAACTCAGGACTAAACGTTACAGGGAGTCTAGAAATTATGAAACCTTGTGCACTGGATTCCGTGGAAACATCATGTTTTTCTCAAAATTCAACTATAACTTGTATTATTAACAATAATACTTTATTAATCATCGAGTGTTGATAAGTGCTTTTGTCATGAGTCAGGCAGTGAATATTTTTGGTTTTCTCGGCCCTTGAGGTCTGATGCAATTACTCACTCTGTCATGATAGTGAAAAGGTAACCACAGATGACATATGGATGATGTGAATAAACACATGTTTCTGGGCTCCAATAAAGCTTTGTTTACAGACACAACCAACCTGGGTTAGGGCTTTAGCAGTGAGCTTTTAACTGTGTTGTCGATCTATGAAAAAAATATTAACGCTAGAAAAATATTGCATTTTCAAAAGCAAAGTTATTCAAGGGAAGGTGACTATAAGATTTGATTGAAGGTTGCCAACACTTCTGAATATTTTGAGATGATGTTGATGATGGTTTGATTGATATCTGCCCTCAGCTTGTAAGCAAACCTCAATAAGAGAGGTCAGTGACTGTGTGTGTGTGTGTGTTTCTGCCATTTACAAATGACAAGACAAAGCTTTGAGAGAGCTCCTCAGAGTTAGTCCAGGCACCCTCCTTATTTACTGAATCAGCTGTCAATGATCATGGTGACTTTGGTAGGACACTGAAGGCTGTAATGCTTTGAAACATGAAGGAATGAAGCAAGATCATTATTAGTAATACGTTCAGAAGGGTGAAGAGGAATTTTCAGGATTTCCCTCCTCATGGGGTCAGATCTATATGAACAATAAAACCACAATTTCCCACCTCATGGGATCAGAACTACATGAACCATAAAACCACAAGCCAGAAGCATCTTCTTTAAAGAGACCTCACAAATTTTATGGAAAATTAACTTTCACACACTTTAATTATTCTGATTTCATACATTTTTATTTTTTGCTTAGTTTTGCGTTTTTCACCCCACTGTTAATTTCAGCACTATTCCCACAAGCCAAATATCTGGAACTGCACATATAAATGAAGAAAACATGGCATACATATTCAATGGAATACTCCTCAAACTATTTAATGGTCCTTAGATATCAAGGACCTTGCTCATGTTAAGAGAATCTAGGGACAGACTTTTAGCAAAGAAAACATTCTATTTATATCAATGCTTTTTTGGTTGTACCAAAGTTGGCTTTAAAAATTCATTGTATGAAACAATGGGTTTCTTTGTGGCAGTTCATACATGAATATCACGAACTTTGATTTTATCCATTTCCACATTGTATTATATACTCTTGTGCTCCCTCCTTCTTCCACTTCTTTTTCTTTTCAAATAGTATGCTTATACATTCATCTCTCTCTCACACATGCACACACACACATGCACACACACATGCATGCGCACACACATACACTATATGAAATTACATCGTGCATGTGAAAGGAAAGACTCAGTATTTGTCTTTCTGTGTCTGCTTAATTTCTTTAACATTACATTTTGCGGTCCCACCTATTTTCCTGAAAATGACATAATTTCTTTCTTTTTATGGTGTAAACTCCATCACCATCATCCCCACAGTCATCTACACCATCTTCCCCACAGTCATCCTCACCATCATCCCCATAGTCATCCCCACAGCCATCTTCACCATCATCCCCACAGTCATTCCCATCATCATCTCTACAGTCATCCCCACCATCATCTCTACAGTCATCCTCACCATCATCCCCACAGTCATCCACACCATCATCCCCATAGTCATCCCCACAGCCATCCTTACCATCATTCCCACAGTCACCCCATCATCATCCCCACTGTCATCCCCACAGTCATTCCCACAGTCATCCACACTGTTATCCCCACCACTATTCCCACCACCATTACCACCATATCCCTACCAATCTTAGAATAAAATTTAAGGGGACACAAACATTGAGACCACAGCAGACCTTACACGCTGACTTTGAGATGATTCTGGCACCAAGTTTTCTTTCAAGGTCTTTACATTGGGAAACAGAGAAAATAAAAGCAAGAGTCATAATATAAGATAATATAAGATCAAAATAGTAAGAATTATAAAAGGAAAATAATAATTGGCTGGCACAAAAAGGAAAAAAAAAGATTCTTTCTTTATGGAACCCCAAGTAATGTATCTGATACAGACCTTGAAGGCTGAATGGGATTTTAAGTACAAATGAAGCTGGAAAGGATGAATGGACAGATGTCCTGGTCAGAAGCAGCAGATGATTGAAGACAGAAGATGGAGTGTAAAGTGGGGAGTGAACACACTGTTATGGTTCCACTATATCTACTTTTGTGGAACGATTGTGTCAGGAAGGATGTCTGAGACTGAGAATGAGGAAATTTGAAGATCTAAATAGACTGAATAGGTACAGGGTGAATATTCTTTTCTGAAAACCCAGGATGTGAAATGTTTGGAGTTTTTGAGCTTTTCCATTTTCTGTTAGACGACTTCTAACTAGACACACTAATTTCACTTCTCATGATGTTTCATTTTTGCATTTGCAGAGCATGAAAAGATTAATGGCTGTGGTGAAAATTTCTCATTTGAAATTAGGAACTTAATAATAAGATTTTAAAGAAAGAAGAATAAAGTCTAATAACAGGGTGGCTTTTTATAGAGCAAACTTCTGCAGATCTCTCTGAATTAAGGGGTGAGTTAAAAATTGACTTGACAAAACAAAATACATTCAATTTTTCAAAATTAGGAAGAGAAAAAAATTACCGGACTCATTCTTAGTAGCCCTGAGTTACTTATTTATTCTTTAGTTTACATTATCATCCCTAGGTAAAATAAAATTGAGTGAAGGCAACATTGGAAACACCCATTCTTCAGGCGTGTTTTCTGAATGGAAGATGCACTTAGGTTTCAGATGACATGGGAAGGGACTCAAGGAGAGGGCACACAGAGGTAAATAACAACTCATACATAATGTGAAAACAATGAGAAGAAATATAATAAGAACCACGAGAAATTTCTAGGATTGTTGAATATGTGAAATAAATGACTTTCATGAAGAGACCTCTCCTATACAGTATGTCAAATGAACATATAGGCTTAAGAACAGGCAAAAATCACACAATTAGTACTTTCATTGTTTAGAGAAATATAAGATACATGAAATAATAAATCATGGATGAAAAGGAACTAAGAGAACAGAGTGGTAATAATGCCTGACAGAATCGAACCTCCTGAGTTGGATGGAATGCAGCACAGTGCTGGTCTTTTAGGAAGAAGAGGGCATGAAGGGCTACATATTTGGATAATGGATTCCTTTCTGTCATTAGCCAGTCTGTAACTTTATTATGGAGAATGGGAATGCTACAGACCATAGGCTGTTCCAAGCCCCTTCAACACAAATTCAAAATACTTACAACATAGCTAATGTGCCACCAGCATTCTTAATTGACATATACCTAATAGAATTGATTGCTTAGGATTCATGTTAATGGGTTCTTTGGAGGCCCATGGTACAGTTCTCAGATATGAGTGGCAGATACCGTGCCTTTGAACACTAAAGCAAGGTGAACTTGTAAGCATGAATACATCTATTCCTTTCTGCTCCTCACTGTTGATGTGATGTGGCCAGTTGTTCAAGTTCCCATGGCCTTGACTTTTCCTGTGAGCTCCACTTGTAAACTAAAATAAACCCTTTCTCCCCATGTTGTTTTTGTCACAGAAACAGAGAAGAAACTAGGACACCCATTAAGTCATGAGTCCATTTAATAAATGTGTTAGTCCTTGACCATTTGTTAGGTCAAATATGTTTTGCTTCATTAATGGCCATAGGTCCCACCTCTGAATCCTGCTGCTTTGGGGATCGACCTTTGACATATGAGCCTTTAGACTATTTATCTGTCTGTCTACATATCTATGTATTTGTCTATGTATGTATCTATATATGTATCTATGCATGCATGTATGTATGTAACCATCCATCTATCTACCCATCTATCTATGATAAATATATAAATAAAACATATATGATTTATTATTTTTATTTTTTTGATATTATAATATATATAACTTTTCTTCCTTTCTTTTCCTCCCTCCAAACTTTCCTATATATCCTTCCCTGCTGGCCTTCAAATTTATGGTCTCTTTTCATTATTTGTTATTTAATGTGTATATGTATATACATATATATATATTCCTAAATATAACCTTTGAAGCCTGTGTAATGTTACTTGTATGTAGCAACAAACCATATAAAAGTACATACTATTAGTTATACTTGAGTGTGTAAAACTGACCACATCAAAAATTAGAAGTATGTGGCCGTGTGGTGGTGGCGCACACCTTTAATTCCAGCACTCAGAAGGCAGAGGCAGGTGGATCTCTGTAAGTTCAAGGCCAGCCTGGTCTACAGAGCGAGTTCCAGGACAGGCACCAAAGCTACAGAGAAACGCTGTCTTGAAAAGCAAGCAAGCAAACAAACAAACAAAAAACTTTAGAAGGATGTAAACTCTTATCCACTTTTGGATATTCATAGTGATTCCATTTGGGATGCCTAAAAATTGAAACAACCACAATTTCAATTAATCGTGGAAATCACATCACTTTTTGAATGGGCAGAAAATTGAACAACACTGTAGGAGCTCAGGGTCCCATTCCCATTTTTACATAGTAGGTGAAGTTGAAGTCTCTGAAATATGGAACCAGATGATCTCCAGCTCTCTCAAACATCCGGAGGTTGGAACTCAGATTTTATGTTGATGTACAGTTGTCTCATAGTGGGTATACGGAATGCACACACTTCAAAATATAGCAGTACCGTATTCCAGGAAAAGTCAGCACAACACCAGATAGCTTTAATACTAGGGGATACGGGTAAATAGGCAGCTGCCTTCAAAGAGGAAACGAAGGCAGAGAGCGTTAGATAAAGCTCAGAACTTCTAATCGTCACCCGACTGCTTGTTTTATCATTGCAGTCAGAATTTCTTGAAAATTAATAGGTAAAATGTAATGTAAAAGAGAATATGCAAATATGCATGTATTTTATAGTGTGTTGACATCCTACTTTCGTTCAGCAGTTAAGAAAATAGACTCAGCGGACCTACATTCTAACTGTCCACTAGGGGGCGGTCTCGCTCTTTCAGTAAATGAGGATTCCTTAGCTACAGCAAAATTCTCCTGGTCAAAGCAGTATGTTTAAGTCCCGGTCTTCAGAATCTTGTTTCTTGGTTCCTTTGATGTTGACAATGTAGAATTCACCCAAGGAGGAGAGACTGTTCATATGTGAACCTTGTTTCACTCTAGATCCGTTCTGGATTTCAGCAATGGTCTCCCACGAGGCATTGTTTCCACAGATACGCCTCTGTTCATGTCATTGTAGAGGCGGTGCACTGAAGGATCTTCCTTTGTCACTTAGCCGCCTTGCTCGCTCCTCTTCATTGCTTTACAGTCACATAGTCACATATGTGTGATACAAACGCTTTAATGAGTTTCCAGAATATTTACAAACTCGTTTTTTTCACAGTTAGTTTGTGTTTAAGTTTTCCAGTGCTTATTCATAAGTAGTGCTTTTAGCAAACATAGTTCAGCTTTGCTTGTCAATTGATATATTACTTTAGAATGCACACAGAATTCAATAATACAGTAAAAGGGAGGTTGTATGTTAAGTGGTTAAGAGTTGATAAGTTTTTGTGTATAGTTTGGCTAGGGTGCTAGGCTTGTTCAAAGCCCAATGATCACTGGTAATCTATGTCAGAAATTTCACATTCACTAGAATGATGGTGTGACCAATTTGGAAAAATCTCATAGTTGTATAAAAGGTTAAACAGGAACATACGATAAACACAGCAATTTAGTGTTATTTGTCTACTTAAGAGAAATGGAAGACTTGTGTGTAAATGTCTGTTAGCTGCAGGAGCCATATTAGCCAGAGAGGGAGGAACAGACTCCACATGTTAACCAACAGTAAAATAAAGAGACGACAACATATCCACAAAGCCCAGGGTCATTATGCAATAAGAGAAACAGAGGACTGACGCATGCTACAGCACGGATGACCCACACCACCAACATATGATACGTAGAAGAAGCTAGACACAGATCACAGGTTGTATGAGATAGACAAAAGACAAGTTTGGGAAAGGCAAATTAGAGAGACAGGAAGTAGATGGACAATGACCTGGGAGTTGGATTGGTGTTAAGGAATGTCTGCACATGGCGTGGCCTTTATTTTATGGAAGGTGGGGAATGTTTTATAACAGGCTTGGAGAAAGATAATTAGATACTGAAATCATGAATGGTTAAGTGTACATGTAGGTGCCTGAGTGATGTGGTTGGGAGTTTGAGACACACCCACCCACACCCCCCCCCCACCCTACTATATGGGATTCTGAACTGAAGAGTGATATCTCAGAGTTACGGTGGATAAGATGGCCTGGATGGAATATGTAGGATGAGGAGAGAAGATACTTCAGGCAAGGCCAGAGGAACTTCAGTAGTGAGGGGTGAATAATAGCAGAGGGTCTGCAGAAGAAAGCAGAGGAAAGCTGAGGGATGAGAAACGCAAAGATCACGGGGATGCGATATCAAGACAGGGAGATGCTCACATGGAGGAAGACATCAAATGTTGCACTCTTCCCGAAAATAATCACTGTGTTCCACAACAGCGTTGCAGCAACACACAGTTTTAGTCAAGAGACAAGAACAGATACACAGCTTAAACAAGTGGGCTTGAAATCCCACCACATCCCAGAGAGCTTTGTTAATTGTAGAAGAGACAGTAATAGCTTAGAGTGGGCAAATTATTAGTTTGCTTTCTTAGTCAGAATGTTCCATTTTCTAAAATTAAATTGCCCGGCTAACATCATCTGTCCTTAAAAAAACGTCCAAGGAAGTGAAGGGTAAACATGTTCTAAAGACAGCTGAGGGGAAAGCCTGTGGTGTCTGCATGGGGAAGGCAGGAAAGTCTTCCTTCCTTCCTGAAAGATGGCCTTGTTCTGTAGAACTCTCTGTAGCTTTGTTTTCCCTTTTTATTTCAGCTTTAATGCAATTATTCTTCAGTTGCTTTTTTTGAATCGCACGTTGTTTAAAACTCACCTTTCATACTTATAAATACTTGGTTTTGTAAAAACATAATTATCAGTAAAAACCCTGATTACTAGCTAATAGAAAACCATACAAATGAGTGGTCTGGAAATGGGGAAGAAGAATTTAGATCGTAATGCCAAATAGACCTGACTTCAAGTAGCCTCAACATCCATATGTGTAAATGTGGTTGCTATAGTAACCTCACCAATTTTTCACAAGAATTAAATTTAGATGATGTAAATAAAATATGTAATTGTCTGTCCCACAGTGAGTGTCCAAATAAAATTTTGTCATTAAGTAAATTATTGTTTCAAGCCCTTTAAAATAATGTCATTTCAAAAGGAGCTTTGTGTGTCTAAGTGCAGCTTTCCAACTTCGGAACTAATGTCAATATCAGGTCGTAAGGATGAAGTTGACAGTGTGTTTATCTGCAATATTCATTTGCCTGCTAGATCCCAAAATCAACAGCAATCTTCTTAGCGTCAATCATCCTCCTTTGCTTCTGCCTTGCATTAGCAGGAACTCCGTTGTCCTCTGCTTGAGGGCGCCAACTTAGCTGCCGGCATCTAGCTGCTGCAGAGGAATTATTAAGGTCCTTGAGCATGTCACTTAAATCGTATACGGTTTAACAGAATTTACAAAAGAAACTGCAAGCCACTGAGAATGAGCGTAAAACATGCGGTGGTGCCTGTGACGTCCTTGAGTCCGAGTTTACATGCCAAGTCAGCTCCTGGTATTTTGTAAAGATACGGTGTTCCTCTCTGCTCATGATAGGGTCACATTCTGACAAATCATACCAAATTAAAAATATTCTAAGTAAAATGGATTTACTACATTTCACCTAGTGAACCGCACGGCTTAGCCATACAGTCAGTTCTAGAGTAGGTTGTTTACTGCCACGGACACAAGGGTGACCCGAGCGTCAGTTGCACAGCCGCACACCACTAGGAGAGAGACTCTTTGGAAAGAGCAAGCTTGAAAATTCGAAACCTGATCTCTGTTGAATATATGTTGCCTTTGCACCAACAGAACATGAAGAAAAATTGTTGGCTACCATATATACTTTTAAATACACACACTATCTCTAAGGGCTTTCCTATTAGACTTTTATTAGCTACCAACACCAAATGCAAAAAAGCCTAGAAAAGGAAGGAATTATTCTTTCGTAGCTGCCATTCAAAGAGGAAATGTGAGGGACAATACATGTGAAAATCATAGTATATTTTCAGCATGGAATAGGTGGCACATTTCTGAATTGGCTAAAGCGTACTTTATCTGGGATGAAGGAAGAATTTCTTATTAAGTAGTTGCTAGTCTGATTCTGGTACCCCTGAGTTTTTAATAGCTAGACTACAGACAAGGAAGAGGAGAGAACCCTGACTCAAGAAAGTTGGGGAAATTGAGTGTGAGAAAAAGTGGTGGATGATAAATTATACAGATAAGTTCCAAGAAAGGCAAAGGCAGCATGGAGTAAGAATAGAAAGGTGTGGTGTGGAGGGATTACTACATCAGAGTTAGAGAAATTCAGATACCAAGTCACAAGGCTGGAGTCCCTGGTCCTATCCACATATTAAATTCTTGTTCCCTGTAACATCTACTAAGTTATGACTTTTAGAGACAATAGAGGTTATACATGACTTAGCTTCATGAGATCTAAAATTGTCCCAGCAGCCTTTGGGGAATGAGTCTCTCCCTGTTTTACACGGAGGTGATCCCAATCTGTCTTACAACACAAGTTTTCATACTCGTGTACCTATTTTACAGTGGGCTTTGGATGCAAAGAACTGTTCACGAGCCCGAGTCTGTGATACCATATTCTAACTTACATCTTTTTACTTCTTAGAGCATACTTCCCAGAATTACCATATAGAGTAGCTCAGAAACACGCTGTACAAAATGGTGAATTAAAAAAAATCATCAAATGCTCACTTGCATAGTTCTTTGTAGAATTTTTAATAGCAGGAGTCTCTGAGCTCTAGGTCAAATACATGATCAAAGAACCATTATCTCCAACGTTACTTCTAATAATCCTCATCAGGATGGCCCCCAGCTCTGGCTGTTCCTATTCAACTTCAGTCATCCTGAACCCATCACCAAAGTTTCAGTAGATCGACTTTTCTTACTTACAGTTTCACTGATGAATGCTGTCTCCTAGTTTGGTGGCTGCCTTTGGAAGGATAGCTGCAAGCTAGGAACACTCATTAACTCAGCTGCACTTGAGGGAGGCACTGGAGAGAGGCGAACTTTTTCTTACTGATGGGAAGTCATTTTCCGAAGCACGAAAGCACCAGAGGAGAAAGTGATTTTTAGTGCATCTTCCATGCCTGTAGAGTCTGCTACAAAGCAGCCACTGACCTTTAAAGATCCTGTAGAAAAATACAACCAAACACTTCAACTCAAAGGCGGAACATTTGCATATTGCCCCAACAGATGCCCAGAAGCTGTTGCTGAGTGTCATTTGAAGTGCCATGGAGTCATAGATAACAGCCCTCTTTGGGGCTGTCATGAAACTTGTTCTCCAGTGTTTCTTCTTGATGGAAAACAACATTGAGGCTAGAGCATGAGCTGTAGATTCTTCCCCATAGGTGAGTGGGTGAGTGACTCTGGGCTTCACTGACAAATTCTTCTCTCCCTGCACTTTTTGCTGTACTAACACAGGAAGCCACTGTTTCCTTTATGGTGTTGTTAATAAAACACTTTACTTGAAGTAAAAAGGAAAGAGATTTCCAAGTTGTTCGCATTTGAATGAGAGTCCTTGTTCTATAGTGTAGGGTGTGCAATTGATGAATAGTATTCTGAATACCTGTAATATATCCAGGTGGTCTGGATTGTTTTCCTCATTACTGTATGCTATGACCATGGCTGGCTTTGTGAAGGTTCATGCATGTATTGTATCTACAAAAGAAAAAAAAAAGAAGTTCAGGAGACAGAAAAAAGTATTAAAATTTCACAAAACTGTGACAATATTCTTCCCCCCGAAATTCAACTTTTCTAACTTTCATACTGAATTTTAATTTCAAATTTAAAATGAACACAGATAATTTTATTTAATATTCAGGTTGTACCTTGATCTGTAAAGAACATGGACAACAAAGGGCAAACCATTTTGGGAATGGCTATTTAGGACCAGGGTTTCTATGAGTATAGTACTAATTGATTGCTGATACTATATCTATCTGTCTGTATATCTATCTATTCTCTGTCTCTCTCTCTCCATGTAACCTAGGGATGTAATTGTGAATACTAAGTTTAATTTAAAAAGAATTTTGGACTCAGGCATATATCTCTTTGTGTTTAAGTTTCTAGAGTGGTATTTTTATTTTTTGAGGTCTTGTACCATTCTTTGATAATCCCAGTTTTAGGCAACTTCTCATTACAATTTTAGAATTGTAGAGTTTCTCTTTATATTTCTTTTCTCTGTGATGGCAGAGAATTCAGTGTAACATTTAAAAACCTAAAGTCTTATGGATACAGTATTGTGATTTTTCTTTATATTTCATTTCAGTGTCAAATAACTTGCACAGTGGGAAACTTTTTCCCACCCAAACTAAAGTCCTCCTTTTAAATTTTAGCCTGCATGCCAGAGCCCAGAACCAGGCCATGTATGAAGTTCTCATTCCCCTTCCTCCTGCAGTGATGAGGTAGGAAACAAGGTGCTTGGTTTCACATACAGGGCCAATTTTTCAACTTGACAAATTTGGAAGATGACTGTATTGGCTGCTGCAGATCCCCAGCCAACCCTTGAGTCATCTTTTGAAGATGTTGCTACTTCGGCTGTAAGGGATTAAGGAACTCGTTAACGCTCCAGGGGCAGATAGTAGTGGGAAAAAAAAAAACCCATGGGATAATGATTTCATCCAAGAGTCTCTAAGGCAAAAGCAGCAGATTTCTAGATTAAATTTCAAAGGACAAAGACACCAATTTAGATATAATGGAAACAAAGATGAAGGTGCTCAGGGCCTTTGTTTAATTCCTTAGACTCTAAGTCAGACTTGTTACAGCTAATGTCCAATAATGGGACAACATTCATTTTTAGCTTAAAGCCTTTCCTAAATTTCTCCTTTCAATGCAAATCTAATTATCACAAACATATTAAACTATTGGAAATGAATTGAGCAAACAGGAGGCTTTAATTGTTGCCTATTAACCCTGGCTTTCATTTATATAGACAATATGTAGAGACCAAGCTATTTAAGGGGGTGATCTTACTTTTAAAGAACTTATGCTCTACCAGAAACAGAGTTCACACCAAAGGTACAGTTTCAACAAGGTGAGAAGACACTGTTGCAGAATTAACACTGTAATTGATCTAGTAATAAATCTAGTCACAAGTATCAAGCAAAATGCAGAGCCATGGAGATCAGCTGTATGCGAAACTGATGAAGAAAAGTGATTGCTTGTTTTAAGGTCTAACAATGTTCAAACACAGCAGGAGCAGCGAAAATAACTCTTTAAATGACACCGATGAGAAGACATAGCCAGATTTTTATTAAAACATTCCAAGTGGCCTTGAATTTATAATGCCTAGTTTTATTGCTTCAAGATTTAGGATTACTGACATTGGATAAAATAGAACAAAAGTTTTCAATGTTTCCAGAAAATTGCCTGGAAGGAAGAAAATGCAATAAATTAAGATGTCAGATATATGAGTCAAGATGGTAAGGGCATTTCTTACTGTTTTAAAATAGAACTGGCTTATATATATATTTTTTTGCATTGTTTGAATGTCTTAAAAAGAAGCCATGTTGGGAATTATCAGTTGGTATACAAGTGAAGGTCAAAATTCTCACCCTTCTTCAATCTATTGGTAACAGATATTACAACAATGAGTGGTAGGGTCCCCAGTGAATTCTCCTTTCATGCCTGACAGTTGAAAGGCCCCTTCTTCTGCCGACCCTGTATAGGAACCGGAAGCTGCTGTGAGTTCGTGATAACCATGCTGTGTCTGGCCTAGAAGGTGACATCCCATAGTCCTTTTTCATATCATCTTAATCTTAGTCTATTTTAGTCCCTTCCTCCATAGTGTCCACCGACACTTAAAGGGATAGGTATAAATGTCCTGTTTGAGGGATGAACACTCATGTGTCATTATTTTCAGTACATTGGAGACTTTCAATATAATGGTCACACAGTTGACCCTGTTTAATTAAATGGGTCACAAAACCAAACCAAATTCATGATTCTGGGAAAGGGGCTGTTAGGGATAATGTGGTGTTGATAGGCATGGGAGAGATATAAGAGAGCGTTTATGGAAGAAAGTAATTGTGATGCATTATATATATATCAAATACAAAATTAATTAATAAAAAGAAGAAAATAAAGATTAAACACACAACAAAAAACATGCCATTTAATTTACTTCTCAACCAAAGAACAAAAGATAATAAGATGTATATTTTCATAAGACATTAATTTAAAATACTAATTTTTAATTTTCTCATTTTCAGTGAAATGAAACAGTGAAAACGTTACATATAAGGAAAGAGCAATGCCTCAGTACTGGAAGATGTGCATCAAGGTCCTGAAGAAGTTTTCCATACCTACTGTGTTTATGCTGTGAGTGTTCACCCAAGACGGTCTAAATGACATACCTGCATCTTTATTGTCAAAGAATGACCATGATGCAAAGGGTGATGATGCAATGTATTTATCATACAAGTTGACCAAAGGGTGTATGAACCATGAAGAGACCTGTTTTAGAGTTAGATCCATGGCCTCCCATTTTCTTTCTTTTGGTTGCTTGGTAACCCTTTACTTAACAGAAAAATTGTGAAGATGAATGCAAGGTCAAAAAAGAAATTTCCCCTTAGGGTATAAGATAAGGGCAGTATTAGGCCAATAAATTTTGATTTCATTTTTTCCCCACTTTTACCATGAAACTGTAGTATCACCTGAGGGCTTCTCACCCATTCAAGAAGACAGTAGTCAAAACTTCAGTGGGAAAACGATGAGAAGAAGTAGTGCCAATAAGGGCACACTTTAGCTCAAGTAGCTAAACAGTACTACCCAAGAAAGGTATAAAAGACAGAAAACACCTGAATCAAAGCAATCCACCCTGCTCTGCCTGGGTGGTTGGTTGCCTGTTGATTCATTTGTTTGTTCAAATCTTACTCAGTGCCTGCCATATACCAGACAGTGCAGTGGGCATTAAGGTAGTCAAGGATCTCTTTAATTTATGTTGTTGACATTTTAGTAGGATGGGAGAGATGACAAATAAGTAAATGCACAGTTGACTAATACGGTATTCTATCCTGAACAGAATTATGATGAAAAGAAGATGTGCTGTGATAGTGAATGAAGAGAGGTTGAGTTCAATGGCGCTTCATCCTTAATAAGTCTTGACTGCTTAGTGAATACTGGTTTGATGTTTATTGGATGCTAGGAATGGTACCACTGCTGACTGTCTCTTTCATCAAGGCCCTTTTCCTGGCTTCCTGGCTCACTTCAGTTTTTGGGGTATTATAGTATCTTCTTGTTCAGGTGAGATCACAGATGATACACCAAAACTATTCCTGAAGAGCCATTCAAATGAAACTATTTCATATTTGTATACCAGAAAAGTATCAATGAGCAGCATACACACACACAAACACACACACACACACACACACACACACACACACACACACACACACTTCTAGAGTTTAGTCTGTTCAAAGACATGTTATGATTATTATTTAATTTATTTACTTTTGTAAAAAGGGAGCATTTATACAATGGACTTTGCACAACGAAGCTACTTTTTCTTACATTCTCCTAGTGTGGGTCTAGATACTTGCAAATACTGCTCTAGCTGCTTTGTGCTCTTTTTACTACAAACTCCTAAACCTGTGCAAATGTTTTACTCATTTTCTGGACTGGCCCCTAAGTGAGGTGAATCATCTATTTTGAGTTGATCATTTGGTAGCTTGTATTCATAGCATCTGGTTTATTTCAAGATTCCACTTTACAGAAAAAAAAATCTGTTTTGAAGTTTAGTTATTTACTATACTTCATGTGGGCATAAATCTATAATTCCTATGCGCCTTATGGTTCAATCCACTACAGTGACACAGATGGGCAAGTCTATTCACCATTTCCATTCTTTAATGTATTTCCGCAGACTAAGGAATATTGGCTGAGGATACAGAAACATACATCTTATGAGAAAAAATGGGTCGGCATACCATCTTTTCCTTTGAGATGGGCATTCTGCCAAACACATTCACAGCAATAAAATTATTCCCCAACTTACAGTGATTAATGAGGAAAAGGTGCTTCTTGACTGCTGCTGAATTCTACAGATGACAGAACAAAGGGGGGGGGAGGGAATCAAAGTCACTCCTATCTTTTTCTGACCCATGCAGAAGTCAGAGTAATGTGCCACTGTGTACTGGTTTTGCTTAGCTTATCTAGAATAACAGGTACATACAAGCATTCTTTTTCAAGCTCCAGGTAGTGAGAGCCTAGTGTCACCACCAGTCTGGAAACTGCATATAGGCACACCAACAGCACCCAAAATGTTGAGACATATGATATTATCTTGGGAGGACATGGAATTTATTTTAAATACTTTTCAGTAATCGGAGCTCATTGTTTTTGTCATAGCAATGACTTTAGAGCTGAAGAAAACTAACACCATGTTTGAGAATTCATTTAGAAACTGCTTTGGTCACTTAATTTTAAGGAACATGTGGTTTCAAATCATGAAAAATAAATGTTATGAGAACTATATCATATCAAATATAGTAACTAAAACAGAGAAAGATGAAACATGACCAGAAGAAGATCACTCAGTTCCTGTGTATTTTCCTATCAATCTACGCAAAATTAGCTAAGAACTGTTGTGAATTTCTCCTTATTCAATTTTTTTTAAGAAGTTGGTGGTACTCATGGTTCTATCTCATCTATAAACATCCTTTTAGGAAATGGTTGTGTGAGCAGGCACTCTTGGAAACTGATGGTGAGGCTGTATTGCCTGTAGACACAGCGAGTTGGAGCTAGACAATAAAAAGCACCAATTGAAAAGACCAGGCAGAAATGACCTAACTAGGGAAAAGATAAACCAAAAACTAACTCCAGCAGAAATCTTTTGCTTCAGACAGTAGTGTCATCTTTGTAGATATAGTAAGTGTGTGTACATATGTGTGCGGTGGTGTGGGTAATGTCATTTTCTAACTTATGTGATCAAACTTAGCTTGTCTAGAACAACCGATGCATGAAAGTTTTTTTCATATATATCTGTATAAGCTATCTAATGTTTCTTTCTTTTTGTTTTGTTTTTGCTTTTTTATTAGATTTAAAAAAAAAGTGTCAATCCGAATTCCCACTCCCTCCCCTCCCCCATTCCCTCCACACACCCTTTCACTCCACCCCCATCTAATCCTCAGAGAGGGCACCTTGCTTTGTGGAAGGTTCAAGGCCCTCCCTACTATATCTAGGCTGAGCAAGAGAATAGGATCCCAAAAAGCCAGTACATGCAGTAGAGATAAATCCCAGTGCCACTGCTGGTGGCCCCTCAATCTGCCCCAGCTATACAACTGTCAACCACATTTAGAGAGACTAGTTTGGTCCTATGCTTGTTCCTTCCCAGTCCAGCTGGAGTTGGTGAGCTCCCATTGGCTTAGGTAAACTGTTTCAGTGGATGAACCCTTCACGGTGTTGACCTCTTTGCTCATATTCTCATTCCTTCTACTCTTCAACTGGACCTTGGGAGATCAGTTCAGTGCTTCGACGTGGGACTCTACCTCTGATTCCATCTGTTGTTGGACAAAGGCTCTATGGTAATGCTTAAGATAATTATCAGTCTGAATACAGGGCAAGGTCAGTTCGGACACCCTCTCCTCTATTGCTTAGGGTCTTAGGTGGGGTCATCCTTGTGGATTCCTGGGAATTTTTCTAAAGCCAGGCTTTTTGCTAACTCAGCAGTAAAAAACAATGACATCTTGAATTTTGCATGCAAATGGATGGAATTAGAAAACACTATTCTGAGTGAGGTAACACAGACCCCAAAAATGAATATGGTATATACTCACTCATAAGTGAATACTAGCTATAAACAAAGGACATTGAGCAAGCCTATAGTTCATGATCCTATAGAAGGTAAGTAATAAGGTGAACCCTAAGAGAAACATATATAGACCCACCTAATGTTTCTATAAGGAACAAGCAACGAGCTTTCAATGGATGGACATAACAACAAACATTGTGTCTTGGCTTCTACAGTGCTGGTTTTGTTATTTCTTTTGCTGCGGTAGCCGTATTGAGAAGAACTGATCACACCCAAGGACAGAGTTGTTTCTGCATAAATGGTAAATTAGTCAAACTGAGGTTCTGCAAAATTAAATCCAGAAACCATTGACTTTAAGCATGAACCTTGACTGTTTTTCTTTCTAGGGGCCCTGGATCTTTGATACTTTCATACTCAAGGACAATAATTAGCTCTTGAAGATAATTAGAAGCAGAGAAGTAAATTTTCTCCTTTCCCGATATCCTCAAGAGAGGGCTCTGAACCCCCTTGCCATCCAGCTGAATAGAGGCTAGATTACAAAGAGAAGCATCTGGGTTTCTGGGGTACTGGGGAGTATGTGGGAAATTTTATTTGTAACACTAAGATAGGGCTTGTGAAGATTTCTGATATACCAAGGTCAAGGGAACCTGTAAAAGAAGGGAAGGAATCAATTCTGGGCTGTACGAATCTTATTTCTCCCATTGACACACACAATGCATGGGGATTAGTATGTTAAGCATGACTTGATAAATGTTTCCTCCATTACGCACTGTTAAAATTATGAGATAAAAATGTGGCATATTCCCTTAAGGGTATTGGCTTCTGTATTTTAAGATTGATGTGTCCTGAATATAGTAACAGGTTCAGGGAAATGACAGTTATCACCCCTCCACTGTTTTTCTCTATTTTACAGTTATAGTATAATAGAGTTGAACTGCCTTGGTCAGTGCTATCCAAGAAAATGTTTGCAGTGGTGGAAATGATTTATGTCTGCTTTGTCCAACATAGCAGCCACTAATCATCTGTGGCAAATGATCACTTTGAAATATTCTTTGGATGGCTAGGAAATGAAATTTTAATTTCATTTAATTTGAGTCAATTTAGAATTAAATAACACTATGTGACTAGGGTTTTTTTCCTCCAGAGGCTGGAATAAAACCATAGGTGATATGATTATGTGCACCAAGATGTTAGGATTAGAATTATTGAAAGATTACAATGGCATCACTTCCCCCAAATGAATTTCCTTTAGTTCTTAAAGCAAGGAAAGAGCATACATTTTTTCAGGTAAGGTAAACAGTTGAGTGGATCTGCTTTTAGGAGCAATTGAACTTGTCTGGTTGATGTAGGAAATTGATCTCTGAGTCATGTAATGGGAAGCAAGTACCTTCTGGAGATGATATATCATCACATTCAGTAGTAATTGAACATGAATTGTTGGAAATGTGCAATATCCCAGTTTTGTTCAGGATTAGACGTGCTGATTTTAACAGACCTGGAAAACCACCAAAGTGTAAGGCAAGGAGCATTGTGGGAAGGGCTCAAGGGTGGCAAACGTCTTATATTACATTTACAAAAGGACCAAACAGTTCAGTATTTTTCATTGATTATTCATTATTACATAGATACTACCCATGGTAGTAAATGGCCCCTCTTAATCTAATAAAGATTCTTATATTTTTTATGCTATATAATTTGTGCAGTGTCAAAATGTTTAAAATGAGTTTCTGTTCCTATGAACTTCTTTAATTATGTAGAAAGCATTCTTTTCATAACTAGTCGCAGTATGACAGCATTTTCTAGGGGTTAATGATTTTATTGCTTAAGCTGTGAAAGTGGCATTTATGTAAGTATTGTGGCAAAATGTTAATCACAAGTGATGCGGTGGCTTATAATTTGGACTCTTATCCCCATCTTTATTGCCCACAGTGTTCCTTCGGCCTGCAAATAAGATACTGTGGGTGATATGTAAGGGCACTAGTGAGGTTATCCTGAGCTGATCATGCATAACTTGTCTCAGTTCCATGAGCAATGGTATCATGTTGGGAGCTTGTAATTGGCCTTGTTGAGAGAAATCACAGCAAGAAGTTGTCAAAGACTACCAATAAGGGTTGCTTGACTTTGGGAAAGCTGGCTATAAAACATTTATCAGTACACCACTGGGCATCGGGATTACTAGCTTGATGCTAAGGGTGGAAATAAGTGAGGAGAGAAAATTATAGAACTTCTTTCCGTTCTAAGCCTGTCTCCTCATTTCTATTGACAATTTTTCATATGCTGTACCTTTTGTAATAATTTGGACAATTATTTATAAGCCTCTTATGTAACTCGAACTGCCCATATGTAGAGTTGAAAGGAATCAAGGGTGAAGTTGAATGATTTCAAAGCTGTAGATAAGCTTTGATAGTAATGCACCTTATTTCATATCATCTAGTATTTGCAACAGTTGACAGATCCTTTCACATTCATGAAGAATATTATATGAGTAAGTCAAACATGGCTTTGCAGTAGATCGATACTCTTGGGAGTTTATGGTGGGTTGCTAACCTGTAGAAACAAATATACCACTTCTGAGGCCCAAAAAGTTAGAGGAAGGTTATCCGGTGATACACAGGGCTGGCTGATCTTTTCTGAGTACCAGGAACGCCTCTTTAACTCTCCCCTACATTGTTAGCTGTGTCTTTGGATACCTTGCACACTAGCATATCTGATCTCTCTTCCTGAATCAAGAAATGAAATGTGTTTGATGTCTGGAAAACAGAGGCTCTAGGAAAGTGAATGAAAAAATTATGAATATCTATGAAAAATTTCATTCCCTCTCTTCTATTTACCCTTTGTCACCTTCCTTCTTCAAATGTTTTACTAAGGTAAAGGGGCTACTCAACTTGGATATATGATATACTTAAAATTCCAATCTAAAGAATTGGTCACTTGTAACATTACTTTTAGGAGTGTTTTCAGGAAGCTGCACTGAGGAAATCTATTAAAGGTAAGATGTCGAAGCAATAACTTTTACAAAAGGGAATTGACCACTGTTCCTTTCCTATCTCCATTTGGAACTTGGTACCATTTATTCAACACTCCTATGTTGTTGTATGTAATTCTAAGGCCCCTTCTCCTAATTTTGCACAACTATGTCAAAACCCAAATTCTTCAGAACATCTGGAGTTATGATGTGTGAGTGACTCACCTTACCTGGATTCTATTCAGAAAACCCCATTCCTATGCTGTCCCCAAAGAATGTATTTTCTTAGTACATTTCACCATCGCTGTTACGAACCCTAGAACTTTGAGCAAGTCTATCAATCAGAGCTTTGAGGGCAGAAGACTGTATTCATGGAGATGCACTGCCAAGTTTTGAAAGCAAGTTGCTTGATTAGAAAGACTGGAGTTTTGGCAGCATCTAAACAAAACTCTGTCTGGGAAGGTTTCTCCTTATAGCAAAAACCTTGCTACAAGTGGAATAATAGCCTTGTAATTCTGTTGTTTTCATGTGAGTATGTAGGTTAGATAAAAAAAGAGTTCAACTTCATTTTCTCACATGGAAGTTCATACATTTCAGAAAAAAAATATACCTTTTGGGGAATATGGCAAGAAGACAACAGGCTTGCTTCAAGTAGAAGCCGGACAATAATGCGTTATCTTGTACCACTTTCCCTTCTAAGCATGCCCAAGGAACTAAAGGAAAGGCAGAAAGAAAATAAAAAAATCAAAACTGGCAACTAATGGGACCTAAATGAAACAAAACATGAGATGCTACCCATAGCAAATTCACAGCAGATGCTCATAGTACACATTACAGTGTTGCATTGGATTCTAGACAGGCTGACAGGGAAAGTATTGAAGTAAATGTGAATTGCTCACACAACCACAATTTATATTCTAATATCCACATGACAGTCACTCTTTGAACATTGACTTTACTGAGTTAAGTTTAAAATTCTATTAGACACATTTTCTAAGTACAAAATGAAAGCAAGCATGATTTTTCTTTTACAGATGTGTGCCTGCCATTATCATTTATTCTCATTGTTGCTTTCAAGACATGTTACAATTCTGTTTATTCATTTCTCTATCTGTTGCCATCAGTCTAACCCAGCTGCCCTTTATCTCCCTTTGGGAATGTTAATGGTGCTCCTCTTTCTCTTCTTATTTTTTTCTATTTCCTACTCTATCACACAGAAACTTAAGTGATTAAATAAAAAGATTAAACAACCTCTTACAACTCTTAGCATTTCTCTTTTGCTCTTTGAGTGAGATTTAAATTCTGTTTGAGCCATCGGTTTAATTAGCTTCAGATTCTCTGGGTATATTATATCCTTTGATAAATTTACCTTCTTTTCCTGGACTATCCACACCCTGTGACCTATTCTTGATATGGGTGTCTCACTGTCACCCATTATGCATCTTCGTGATTGATCTACATAGAAACATTTCTTACTCCTTTATGTTAGCTTCCACAAACAGCAACCTAATCATCACATCTATTCTTTACCCCACCCAATATAAATAGGGCTTACATAAAAAACAAAATTTTATTTGTTTCTTGTTTGTGTTTTTCCCAAGACTTGTTAGTAAAATGAGCTTCACTGAAGTAGGTAAATGTGGCTCTCCTAGTTCTTATCAAGGGTCCAGAAATCATTCATAAAACATAATTTTTTTCTCATTATCACTGCTAGATTCATTGAGTTCTTAATTTGTTATAGACACTCTTGCAGGGATGTTACATGCAAATCACTAATTTCTTATTGTGTATGATTACATACATTTAATCTTATTTTACACATGAGAATTTAGCTAATATTGCCAAATTCATACAGTTGAAAGTGGTAAACCATTTGGGCATATCTGTGGAGCCAATCAAATCCTGCTTAAAAATTGTCAAATATGTGAATATTTAGTCTATATCCTCTAGAAAATGTAAATAAGTGTTTATTAATGATGTTATTCTTCATATCGGAATATTTTATTATCCTAGTAACTGTTTTGCCTAGGTATTTGTAAAAGTTATGGAGGGCCTGAGAAAAGTGGGATTTAGTTGTAGGGCACCTGACCAGCATAACTGAGGACCCAGCTTCAATCTGCCGAACAAAATTCAAAAGTGTTTGGGAGCAGAGTGGGCTGCTGAGTCAGCTATGAAAGCTCTTCTGAGTATTCTCTATCTACAGACATTCTGTGCAGCCATAATACCTAGCGCCCAATCAGCTGAGGTGCCCCAGGCCGTCTCAAACACCCTCATGGACTGCAAATCTTCATTTTAAATGGGAGAATCCAACGCTATGCAGTATGGCACAAATTTTACTTATGATTGGTGTTACAGTTCTGTGGAAGCTATAAAATCTTTCTCTGTGGTTGGGAGCCATTCAATACATTATCTAAGTTTTACTGCTTTTAAACTGAGTTCTGAATAATTGTAGTGACTGAGAAGCTGAGAAGAAACTCCTGGCCAATTTCTCATTGAATCCCTCCCATAACCTTTGTTGGTTTTTACTTACAATTGAATCTGACCTTTGACAATTGTTCAAATGAATAAAAGTGGATGGATATTCTAGAGTGTGTGTGTGTGTGTGTGTGTGTGTGTGTGTGTGTGTGTCCATGCATGCTTGTCTTCAAATGCATCCATGGCACAGTATGTATGTGGAAGTTAAAGGAAGACTTTTAGGAGTCAGTTTTCTGTTCCAGTTTGTGGGTCTCAGGGATAGATCTGATTTCTTCAGTCTCTCCAGCAGGTACCTTTACTTGCTGAGTCATCTTTCTGGCCTTATTCTTCTAAAATTTTTGTTTATTTGCTGGTTTACTTATTTATCTTTTGTTTTTAAATCCCAATCAAAGCTTCCCCTCCCTCTCCTCTTCCCAGTTCCTTCCCCTCTCCCCTTTCCCCTACCCCATCTACTCCTCCTTCCCTGTTATTCTTCAGATACAGGTGGGCCTCCCATACATATCAGTCAGCCATGGTATATCAAGTTGCAGTGAAACTAGGCACCTCCTCATCTATTAAGAGTGGATGAGGCAATCTGGTAGATGTGGATCCCAAAAGTAGGCAACAGATTCAGGGACAGCCTTGCTCTCAGTGTTAGAAGTCTCACAGGAAGACAAAGTTACACAACTGTAACATATATGCAGAGGGCTGAGATCAATTCCATGAGGGCTCCCTGGTTGTTGGTTCAGTCTTTGTGAGTCCCTATGAGCCCAGGTTAGTGGGTTCTGTGGGTTTTCTTGTGGTGCCCTCCATACCACTGGGTCTTACAATCTTTCCCCTCTCTCTTCTTCAGGGTTCCCTAAGAGCCGCCTCGTGTTTAGCTGTGGGTCTCTGCATAGTTTTCTAAATTTTAAGTTGCTCAACTAATTTGGGCTAATAACACCTGCTTCTCAAGACTAATTAATGTGAAACTTAAAGTGTTTTAGGAAATAATTTATTCACAGTAGGTTTCTTATGTTCTTGTCTCAAAGTTAGTATCAGATTAAAATAATGATATATGTGAAACACCTGTGCACTGTCTTAGAGAAATAGAGGTTTAGCAGTCACTTTCCTAGATAATTAGAACCAGAGTGTTTCAGATTTTGGAGTTTTCTCGTCTTGAGAATGTTCGTATATACATAATGAAATATCTTGGTTAAAGGACAGAAGTACAAACACAGATTCATCTATACGAATCTATGAAACCACAGATCAGCTATATACAAGTTGAAATTGACCTAACATAATATTTTTAGTTGGCCTGTGGTTTGACTTTGACATCTCATGTGTTACAAATATCTTGAGGGCTTTGTTTGAAATTTCAGATTCCCTAGAGATCTGCAGGAAACACATTCGTTCAGAATGGGGATGGCTCACACCTCTGCATTTTGACAGAACATGATGCACAAAATATGGAAGGATTATGAAAGTATAGAAATCTATGTGAACTGGATGGAGAGATAAGGGGTTTCATTGTTATAAATATTTATGGATCTGATGATGCTGTTTGAGCTCCTGGCTGAAGAAAGAACCTACAAAGCAAGTTTAGAAGCACCTTTGGATTTTATCTTTTGTTTTCAATGCAGTACAGTCCCGACCGTGTGACCTGTGTGTATTAACCCCTTCACTGATGAACATGACGTGAGTGCTCTAGCTTGACTCAATGATGTCTGATTAGCCTGAGCGTGGGATGTTCACAGATGCCCACTTTCTCCCCTTGTTTCTCATGCTTTCCAAACACAAGAAGGAACTGAATAGTTTTGCTGATGTTAACTTCCATCTGTTTCCTGGCTTTCAAACCTCATTCTAAATGGTGTATCCTTTATAAAATACCTACCTTGGAGCATCCAAATGGCTCAGTAGATCTAAGTGCATGCCACCAAATACGATGGAGTGAGTGACTTCAATCCGTAGCACCCACATGGTAGAAAGAGAGAACTGACTCTTGTAAGTTATCCTCTGACTTTTACATGTGTGCTACAGCACATGTGTTTCTTCCCAGTGCACACAAAATAAAATAAAATAAAATAAAATAAAGAGAGTTGAGAATGTTGACTATCATATGGACAGTTAATTGTAGGAATGGAAATACTTTTTGGAACTATCTGCAGACTTTCTTTTTCCTTGGCATTTTCTTTTCTCTAGTCAAACATCCTGTTCAGTCTCTTTTGAGTCAGAAGTAATGCAGGAAGGAGAAAAAAAAGTAACAAGAGAAAAAGATCCTTTCTAGGTTTCGTTTCCAAAGGCTACATCATTTACAGAGTTTAGAATGGGTAGAGCTAAGGGAGAGTCCTTGGAGGAGTATATTAATGAAGACAGACAGAGAGGGTAAAAAATAGGCTTTTGGGTTTGAGGAGAAAGGGCAATTAGAGAATGACTTTTAAATTTTCCAGATAGAAAGGTGCTTGGGTGTTCCTTTTTTGGAGGGGGGGCACATGACCAAAGAAAAGAAAAGGAAAACTTCTGTGTTAAATAAATGTAAAGAAACAATAAAGTAGTCATATACACCGAGGGAAACAACAGCCTGAGGTTTCATAAGCAAGGAGAGAAGATTTGTACAAAGAAACCACCAAGAAGCGCAGGGTGGATGAGGCTTGAAGGTCTGATCCTGAACCTGCCATCTCTCCTCACTTATCTCAGATGAGTCAGCACAGTAGGAAGATAATTACAGAGGAATGATTCTATTATACACCTCATTACTCATGCAAACTTTAACTTTATAATGTTCAGTTCTATGAAGATCCCACTATGACCATCTCTCAATGATCCATCAGTTTAGATTTTCTTCTACTAGAATGTGACACAAATGGGCTGCATTTGACAGCTTTGTCTTTTTTGTTTTGAGTGAACATCTATTTGAACTACCTCGGGTTGGCAGCTACTAGGTAAAATGCCAACTAAATCTTCTATTGTCAGTGCTGGTATCATTTAAGCAACTCTTGGGAACTACTTTTTAGTAATTATATAATACTTTCCCCATGATTCTAAAAAGAGTTAATTCATGCTTTTAAAATATTTTTCTTGTCAAATGTTTAACAATATCATGAGCAATTTGAGCCATAGCTCATGTATAGATCTTTCCAAATATATCTGAATATACTTAAAAAAACAGATTGTGAGTAATGTATACTATCCAAATATTTTATAAAGCATTGTAATGATGTGTCCTCCTGCCTGTAGTATTTGAGAATAGCCACAGCACCGCATGATCATAAACACTGCCATTAAGTTAGTAAGGCCACCCAAGCAGTCATTGTTATCTTTTGGGTGCTCACATACAGGTTTGATTAGCCAATACATGAAACATTAGCCATGTTAAACACTTCACTTAGTAATGAACTTAAAAGGCACACGTGCATACGAGAGAGAGACTTGGTACACTTCTCTGGAGGGTTCCACATTCATTAAAGCAACTTCCTAATTTCCCCCTTTCCCATCTGGGATGCATTTTGGTTTCTGAGAATCACTAACAATGCAAGAAGTAGCTAATAGCTCAGAGGAAGCCATTTGCATTAGCAAGTTGGGTTAATTTCCTATTTCCATGACAAATGACCATATATTTAATTACCTAAAAAAAAAAACCCAAAAATTTTGACCTTGCATTGCCCACGCCAACATCCAAGAGGCTCAGCTGTTTTCCCTGCTGTGGATGAAAACTAAACTAAAGGTTTTAGTGGAGAATGTGTTCCTAGCCTCAGCCAGCATGAAGTGGGTTTAGATATGAGTGATGGAAGAACTTGCAGGCATATTAAAGAGTTTCACAATAGCCCAGAATGAAGTATAACAAAGGATAATTTATTTGGGGACAAAACTCACAGTAAGGATAGAGATCCGTGATCTGTGTGTGTTGGAAGCTGGGAACTCAATCCAGCAGAAAAGGGGCCAGGCAGGCTTTCATCTGCAAGTATAGTAACTCAGATCATGACCAAAATGGGCCAGTATCTAAAAGGTTATTGGCTGAAGGAATTCCCACAACAAGAACTTAAGTCTCCCTTGATCTCTTGCAGTTGGGAGTTATCTTCAGCTTCCAAAGGAAGCCTGTATTTCGCAGCTTATGGATGATTGTCTCCAAAGACTTTTTCTGTGCATATATGAGTGATGCAGTTAACTTTAGAAACTGGTTTAATGACTAAAATATTGACATCTTATGGTAAATGTATTTTTAAAATTTTTTCTTTCATTTTCAGATTTTCATACATGCATACAATGAAGTATGACAATAGTTACTCTCCCCCTGGCTTCACTATTCAGATCCTTTCATACTCACTCCTCCTTTGGGCATCTGTACAAACCATCTCCTTCCCACCAAGGCTCAGGGGACATCATGGAAGGACTGAAAAGAATATAGGAGCTAGAGATGGGAGTGTTGTAAGATGCTTTCTTCTAGACACACATGAATGTACAGCAGCTACGGTTGTCTGAACATAAGCTTCACAAGACCAAGCTAGCCTCATTTCCAGCATAGATGGGATAGTTGCTCTCCATTTCTTACCCATTAGCCTCTCAATAAGCTGAACAGCTATTGGTGTGGATAGTTGCTAGGAGAGAGAGATTCCATCTTTTTTGATGACCACTGGTAGGCTTCCCATTCCCCACTGGGTGCCCTATACCCATGCATAATGGACACACCTCTGTTGTAGGAAGGCCACATGTTTGCTTCTGGCTGCTCAGCCCCAAAATAATCACAATACTGTTTGGTCAATAGCTTAAACATATTTCTGGCTAACTCATATCTTAAATTAGCCCATCTCCATTAATCTTTGTATTGCCACAAGGCTGTGGCTTACCAGGTAAAGTTCTGGCATCCGTCTCCTATGGAGCTACATGGCTTCTCCCTGACTCCGCCTTCTTTTTCCCAACATTCAGTATAGCTTTCCCCTCCTAGCTCTACTCTATCCTATCAACAGGTCAAGGCAGTTTCTTTATTAACCAATGGTATTCACAGCATAGAGAGGGAAATCCCACATCAGATCTCAGTAGAGTGTAGTAAATTATCTAAATTGTATTGAAGGATGTAGGTTGAATCTTCGTATTCTTTTTCCTGTCATCTCTTCTGGCTCCTCATTCTTGACTCCTTGGAGCCAGCAAAGATTTTATGTTTTAGGCTTACTGTGATTATGTTGGGGCTCACTAGGATAAGTTGTGTGTTTCATCTGAAGAGTCCCTCTGCCGGGTAAGGTCGCATATGCATAGGCTTTCACAATGAACATATGAACATCTTTGAAGATACGGTATTCTGCTTGTCACATGGCTTAATTTTTATGTCTGGTTAGTCATGTCAGGTAAAGGCAACCCAACTCACTTCCATTACTCAACCAAGTGCAATGCTCAGATTTAAAAATTTGCAGCATTATTTACAATAAACTGTGTAGACAAGGGTATTTGAATCTTGACAGCATTGGCATTGCAGCACAGACATTGTCAAATTTCATTTAGGAAACAAATTGCTTCTGGTAGGGGTCTGTTCATTTAGACCAAGTAGGGACAATTTGATCTAAAAGTTTTATTCATTTATTTAGACATTCTTGCTACTTGTCATGGCTTACCTTGAACTTGTGATCCCATATCAGCTTTCAAGGGCTTGGATTACAGGTATGTGTCACCACAGAAGGTATTTTTTTAAATAATAATTTCTCATGTCTTTTTATCTTAATAGGTCTGATTATGATGAATTTTTGCTTCTTGGGAGGTTACATGATAGGAAGTTACTTCCCAATTGACTTTTCTTTCCCAGTTTTCTGGTCAAGCTAAAAAAAATATTTTCTTTGAATTCTTGCTATTTTTATCATTCATCATGCATTAGTTATCCATATTATCTCCACATTTTCTATTATGTTAAATAGTCATTTTTGCTTGTAATTTTAGTAACAAGAAACCAAATTATCTATAGAAAGTGAAAAGAAGGAAGATGGAATAAAGTTCATATTTAGGAGAAGGAAGAAATAAGAAAAGTAGAATTTAAACAGAATAAGGAAAAAATAACATTTCCACAAAGCCTATAGGCTTGGTTAATGTCCAATAAACAAATCCATGACTAGTCTTCCTGATTGTGGAGTTTTCCTCTTTTGGGTGGGTTCACACACTCCAGGGAAGATGAGAGAGTAGCAAAGAGATGAATTTAAGTGCTAGTTCGGTTTTTCAGAAGTCAAATGGCAGAGGAATGCTCGAGGTTAGTTAACATTGTGATTTGAATGAGTTATGGTAAAATTTCAATTTTGAGAGGAGTGGAGTAGGATGTGAGGTATTCAAAATGATGGCCATAACACATTGTAGAGTTAGGTGAAATCTAAGGATCATTGAATTGAGAGAGAGAGAGAGAGAGATCAAGAAAACCTTGTGTTATTAATCAGCATACTGAATCTTGATATTAAGGTTAGGAAGCAAGTGCTGTTATTGAGGGCACCAGAGTCTGTATTTGGCTCAAGGACTGATCATGAATTCTGAAGAGGTCCACTTGTGTGCTTAATAAAATCTGTGGAAAGAAAGAAGAGTGTTCATTGTGTCATACAGTATTCAAACTACATAAACTCATTCAAGTTTAGTACATGATTTAAAAGTACAGTACCTGATTCCACTTTATCCTTATTATAATGTGATTTTGATTACTTTGTAATGATTTTTTGAGTTTAATGCCATAAATCAATCCATGGCAAATGAAAGTATCTAGATGTAAACTTTGAAAACGATTTTATTTGCTACTAATATATAATGCTATAATCTGTGTATATGTTATATATATGAGATATATTAATATTTATTTATTTATTTATTTATATTTGATATAATATATACACACATATATGAATATATATATTTTTCAAATCTTGAAATGCATGATCACTGTTCAGATATCAGGTAGCTGCCTATCTGGAACCAACTCAATTCATTGACTTTTTCAGTCTGGTCTTAGGCAATACCCTTGTCAATGAAGCAATGCCTTTGTGAATATGAAATGATTTATAGGTAAACTGCAACTGTAGCTTTCTTCTTATTTCTCTGACCTCTCAGAGTCAAATGCAGAATCCAATATCACAGACAACAAATTTTTATAGGTTCAGTACATGACCTGGAATTATTTTCATTGCATTTAAGTAGTTGTGCACTGATCTAGGAAATCATTAGCTTGTTCAGGTCAATGGCTTTCCATTCTGTCTTGCTTGGTGTTGCTGGATTGACTGAAACGCTGAGGGTACCTCATTTGCTATAAAGGTGTCGAGTTTTAATGTATACCAATGACATTTAATATCACTTCAAAATATTTTCATTCCAATGAAATATATTTGTGGTACTCATATTGTCCCATCATAGAATCATATTTAAGACAATATTTGATTTAGTTCTCCATAAATTCTTGCCAATCACATTTAAACCTTAAAAAAATTTAAACTGTTTCTATTCCTATCACATTGCTGAAAAGCATCCAAGTAGCATATGGCTGCTGTACATGTTTTGGGCAACCCCCTTGCATTCTTCTCAGAACTTGTTTACTATATAGATTTAGACAACATCTCTCCTTAATTGTACTTCCAAATGTAATTCCTTGTTTCTTTATTTTAGGATTATTTCTAAATCTGGGTTTAACTCCCTTCCTGGTCTAGGGACCAGTATTACACTTAGCAGTGATGGTTAACATGGCACTGACATTCATTTATGCTACTGTGTGATGTTGAGACAGAATGCCAACAAATGCGCCAACAGGGAAGTCAAGGAGGGCCAGTTATAGAGAACTTAGTGAAGACTTAGGAATCACAGGGATATTTCATTTTTATTTTGAGAAGATACTCAGTTCTAAGGATAGGAAGATCTGTTGAACACTATTGAGAGCTGCCAATGCCTTTGCAATGTTGTGACCTGACATCTGTACCTGATCTAAAAAAGGAGAAACATGCTCCATATCACAATAAAATGAGCAGACCTTCTTTTGAAAAGCATCCTTGCCAAACTGTGTCTGTCTGCCTGTCTCTCTCCATCTCCGTTTCTATCTCCTCATAGACATACATCACTTGGGTTTTCAGATGAAGTCTTGCTGTGTAGCCCAGGCTGACATTCAACTCACAATCCTGTTTTAGCCTCACAGGTGCTGGGATTACAAGGGTGAACTAACTCATCTGGCAGGAAACAATATATTTACAAAGTGATATTTGGCGAGGCATTAATATTAGCGATCTGCATGGTATAATTTTAGATTTCTCTGCATGTGGAAATAGCTTCTCTACTAGCCTTTAGTTGTCTGAAGTTTTGCCTGTTGGTTTTCTCCATGTGATGCTCTATTCACTGGTAAAATGTAAATACCTGTATTCCATCTAACTAATAATTTCAGACAAATATCTGTAAGTTTTGCAATTGCCTGTCTCCATAGTAGGGTTAAAAAGCTTTAACAGTGAGGATGCAAACTACCTACATTTCCAGTCTAACTTCCTCCTTAGGTATAACAGCTGCACCGATGCATGATCTTCCTCTTTCCATCTTCTTTCCCTCCTTCCTTCCCCCTCTCTTCATTCATTCTTTTTTTCCTGGCTAAATTCCCATTGAGCTGAGTCTCCACTTTTAAAATTCAGAAAAATTTCCAGAACATCTCTTACTTTTGATGATTTGTTTAATACTTTGCTTTTATCTTTTCAAACACCGTAGGCTCATTGAATTGGAGGATCCATATTCTTTCCCAGAGAAGTTCTCATAATACAGAAAAATGAAATCTTTTCCCTCATTCCATTACAGGACAGAGGGCACAATTTCCCTAGAAGTAAAACAATTGATTTTCTTCAGCTGGATCATTGCTTTCTGTCTGATGTATCTATTGTCTCCTCTAAGAGATTCATAATTTCTGTTTTCATTTTCTGCAGTCATTTGACCTCTAATTCAGTTTTGACCTCATGTGTTCTGTGTTCATTTTCATCTTACTTACTCCTTCTGTAGTAGTGATAGTTTTGCATTTGTGTGTATTCCTTTATTCTGTTGTCTTATCTTTTCATCTTAAGTGTCTTGTGTGATAGAGTTTACATTGTTTGTGAGTTTGATGTACAAATGTCTTACTATGGAGATTTTATTTTGTCCTGTCTTTTGAGTAATGTTCTATTCCATATTAATTCTTCTTTATTATTCATTATATTAAAAATTCATTGTTTGTTTTCTCATTATTTTATTTGACTATAATTCACAAACAGTAAAAGGAGTGCATATTTTTTTGAAATGAGAAAATACTGTGGTGGTATATGCAGAATTTCTTCGTTAATTTCTTACAAAATAGGTATTTTTGATGCTTCTTGGGCATATTTCTGAATTTTTATTTGCTATTAAATATACATGAATATATTTGGACACATATACACACATGTGACTCTTTAAAATTTGTTTTTTTCAAAGTTACTTTTAAAAAGCTATAACATTTATAATAAATTTCCTATCCTTGCTGATATAACTATGTTTAAAAATACTTGCTTAGGCAGAATGTCTGTTTTATGACTAGGCTAAAATTTATTTATCAGACCAGCTAATCTGGCGTATGCAGTGTGGCAGAAAGAACAAAAGCCACCACACCTAAATAAAGTAGAATTGACCCAGAAGATTCCTCCCTGGTGACTAGCTTCCATACTATTAGAAAGCGCTATACAAGTTATCAAAGAAGAAAAGCAATTAACAATACTACCAAGATAAAAAGATGCTAGCCACAACAATGATAGGCCTGGCAAGGTATCACCAATGGTGCAACAGTGGTGCTTATATCTTGGGGCTACTAGCAGCTGTCTAATTATACTTAATTGTTCAATAGGAGAGAATTTATGCTTGGTACTCTCAATTTATCTAACTATGATGAAGCGGTCATTAAACTCCAAAGGAGATTACGTTGCAGCCATATTCCTAAATAAATATATTTTCTAACTCTACTCTATAAACTTATCCCCATACCCACAGGTTAAGTGAAACTTTAAACCCTCATCAAAGAAGCAGCTTCTTTTTCTCCTCCTTCTCTTCCTCCGTCTCCTCCTCTTTCTCCTCCTCCTCCTCATCTTCCTCCTCCTTCTCTTCTTCCTCCTTCTTCATTTTTTTTTGCATCTGACACAGGTCACTCAGAGATCCACAACTGGTCAAATGTAGAGAATAAGTGCTCTTATGATGCCCAGTTCCAATTCATACATCCCTAATGTAACTATTACACATAACATGACAGGGAAACTGCACCCTTAGAACTCAGCAACATGTTTGCCTAAACAAGACAAGCATAATGATAATTCTCATCAACATGCCAACATGCCACAAGGCTCCACCCCTAGATGAAGAGCAGCAGTCAATCAATGGCTGCCAGTGGAGGAAAAAAAAATCAGTTTTCTATAAAGACAAGCTTCCTGATAGGTTATCCAGTCCCATGTGATCAGCTCTAAATGTACATGGGAGCAACACTAAATGGACCCAATGTTGTACATGCGAGTCTATCTATCTACCTTTATATCTAAAATTAAATATTAAAATGTATGTTCTTGTGTGTGTGGGTGCATACATATGCATGGATATGCTCATATATACATGTGGGAGCTAGAAGCAACCTCATATGCTGTTCTTCAATAGTTGTCCCTCTTGTTTGTTGAGACAAGGTTTCTGGTTTAGAACTGGTCATTGAATCCTGGGGAATCCAGCTTTATTTTTTTTCTTTTGGAGGCAGGGTTTCATTCAGTAGTCCTATCTGGCCAGTAACTCACTATGTAAACCAGGCTGCCCCAAACTCATAGAAATCTGCCTGCCTCTGCCTTTGTGCTGGGCTTAAGAATCTCGTCACCATGTCTGACATTACAAGGCTCTTTTACTATAGTTCTGAGGATTCAGTTCAGGTCCTCATATTTCCAGGGTGTACCAGTTATTTGTCTTATTGCTGCAACAAAATACCTTCCTAAAGCAATTTAAGGAAGAAGGGTTTCTTTTGGCTCACAGTTGGAGACAATAGTCCATCATGTCTGGGAAGTTATGGTAGCAGGAACTTCAGGCAACTGGTCACATGCCAGCCACCGTGAGGATGCAGACAGAAATAAAGGCCGGTGCTCAGCTTCTTTTGTCATTTTTATTCAGCCCCAGATTCCAACCTATGTGATGGTACCTTTAATTAGGGTATGTATTCCAGTCACAATTAACATACTCTATGAACTCCTCAAAAATGTATTCAGAGACATATGTGACTGTGAGTCTGAACTACTTCAAACTGACAAGATTAACCATCACACAAAAAGTGTACTACAGCAACTGGGACACCCACTCCACCCATACTTTTAAACTATGTCAGTTTTCAAAAACACAATTAAAGGCAGAAATATAACAGAGGTTGTATGAGGCAGGGTCTATAACAGACTGCAATTGGCTTCCACTTGGGCAGTGTTGCGGTAAGTCAAGGCAGACTCGTGGTTTAAGGTGATGTTGTATAGGGGTGGCAGAAATGAAGGTCTGGTTTTGAGACTGATGATTCCCTAATTTTATGTTACTCTTCTCATGTCTTTTGAACCTGGACACATTGATAAGAAAATACAAAGAGAGCAACAGAAAGTTCCCAGGCTCCAAAATCAGCTTAGTCTGTCTGTCCATCCCTCCTTCCTCCTCCCTCCCTCTCTCCCTCCCACCCTCTGTCCCTCCCTCCCTCCCTCCCTCCCTC
>PVIU01001593.1:0-206089 GCA_004026605.1 Ondatra zibethicus | reverse complement strand
GATGGGGGTGGGCCTTGGACTTCCAACAGGGCAGGGCACCATGCCCTCTTTCAAGGAAGAAGGGGGAGGAAGGAGGGGTGGGGGGTAGTGGGAGGGGACCGGGAGAAGGGGAAGAAAGGAAAAAAAATTTTTTTTTATCTTTAATTATGTTCTTGAATGGAAAAAATAAAACAAAACAATGTATGGAAAAAAAAAGAAATAGACGAGAGACAAAAGATAGAGTCAGCAGGGCATCCAATGAATACTGTGATCAGCCCCAACTTTATTACTCAAAGTTCTTATATACCCCAATCAAGAGGGAGAAAGCAGAAGACTTCCCTGATACAAAGAACAAGCAAGCATAATTATCTCCTTTCATCTCAAATACTTGGTAACCACGCCCTAAGTCAAAACATCCAGTTGACTGGTCTTTGAAGAGTAGCCACACCTTCGGTAAAATATCTCATTGTTTAGGCAAGACACCCAGTAGCCACATTTTAGGTCAAAACATCCTGTTGTATAACCTTGGAGGAGCAAGAATAAGTCTGAAGTGTCCGACTTTTAGTCAAGATGGAACAGATCCACATCTGTGGGCCTCCGCAATCTTCAATTGAGTAAACAGCTCTAAACAGATCATCTATAAAGCCTACTCTACTCTGCGGCTCAAGGAACTTAGACAGGTGAGGGGAAAGAATGAATGGAAGAACCAATGGGGAGTGAAATGCTGTTTCATAAACATTACAGGGCTTCTGCACCAATGAACTCACAAAAGATATGACTGCCTGCACAAAATTAAGTTGGTAGACATTTTAGTGTGGATTGGCCAGGGGCTCATGAAGTCTGTAGCTGGCTGAGAAGCAGTTGGCCTCTGATGACTAATGGAGAAGAGGAAACCATCTTTCTTTGGGAGCACGGCTGCTCATATATTGTTCAAGTTCTGATGGATTGCTAGACACCTACAAACAGCAGGTTGCACTAATTTGACTCTTTGGGCTATCAAAAAAGGAAGAGGACATGAAGGGAGAATAGGGATATATCAGCGGCTTCTAAGGGTGTGGAAGGTAAAGCTTGGGGTCTATTTGATAAGACGCATCACACTCCACAGGAGAGTTTCACATTCAGTGAGAAATCCTCTCTTAAGGCAATAATGAAGAGTACAGGCTATAGAGGAAGACATTCTATATCATGTTCTGGCTTCTACATGCATGTACATATATGTATATAGTACTACACACCAAGGTACACAGGCATATACATTGTGTAGCTCACTTTCTGTCAAAAAAAAATTATCCGGTTCTATATACATAAAGATGGGCAATTCTGCCCAGATAGAAAATAGACTAGAGGTTAGCAACGGCTGGAGAAAGAGAGTGGAGAGTTGGGGATGAAAGGTGTGAGACTTTGGGGGTGATGGAATCGTTCTAAAGTTCATTTTGCTTGTGGTTACAGATAAACATAAATTTACTGAAAGCCACTCAACTACACGCCATCAGTGAGTAAGCTTTGTGTTTCCTTAATGAGATCTTTTTGTGAGTTTCATACATGTACAAAATATTTTGATTAAATGTGCACCATTACTCTATACTATTCCCCCTTCTTTCCCTCTAAACCCCTAATTCTTTCTGTCTAGGCTCCAAGTAGATACATCATTACAGAAAATTTTACAAGCTGAAAAAGCCATATGTAAATACCTACTGCTTTGTAAACTAAAAATTGTAACTAAAAGAATACAAACTTACCAAAGAGCTTGGAATATAGGTACCCTGTATGGATAGATAATGCTGTCCCCAGAAGTCGTAGCCTCTTAAAGAAGAACCCTACTGCCAGATGTGGAATACTATTCTATGAGTTGTTAGCCACAGAGATCCCTGAATCTCCCCCACAAATACAGATTATTAATCATTCTTGGTTGCCCTCCAGAACTGGAGGCTAAGACCCTATTGCTAACGATACAGGAAACAGAGGAATCAAGTTGGAATGACCTGGAAACTCTCTCCCTTCAGGGTAATGTCCACAGTGCTGCAAGGTGTTGGACACGCTGCTTGGGAAGGAAGCTCAGCAGTCTCACTCAACTGTAGATCATGCATACCACAGCACTGGCCTGCCGGCTAAGATATGCCCACTGATCCGTTAGTGTCGCAACTATCTGGGGATGCCAACTTCTTGATGATTGGAGTGGAAGCCTGCTCCACAGGAGAGAACGCCTGCTGGTGCTAGCAATCTGACCAAAAGCCTCTGGGAAGACAGCACTGTTTTCCTAAATAAGCACATGGTTGCATCTGCTTTCTAATTACAAATCTCATTGAGGTTACTTCCATCTCAGTTCATTATAGATGTCACCGAATGTGCAAATGAACATACATTATAGATTCATGTGTTACATATTATTTCATTAGGCTTGATTACAGAAGTATAATTGCTGAGCCGTCTAATGTATGAGTAATTTTTAGATACTTTGTTTGAATTCTCAAATTAATTCCCATGAAATCCTATAATTACTCTCACCAACTTTACACTGGAATAACATCCTTATTTCCACCTTACCTGGGTTAACTTGGTTTGATTGTATAGAAGGATTTGTTTGCAATGTCAAAAAGATAGTTTCTTTGTTTTCAAATTTATATTCATTTCACTACTTAATTTATTTATTGATGTTATTTTCAGTTCATTATGTGTGGCTGTTAAGCAAACTCTGATTGTCTAATTTCTAACTTCACCCAAGATTTTGGACTTGCCAGTTCCACAACTGAGTAAGTCAGCTCTTTAAAATCAACCTCTCTCCCTTCCCTGCTCCTCAACTGTAAGAGATGCCACGCCTGGAAAGACGGTTTTGTGTAGTAGATACAACCTGAAAGCAGGATGAACAAGCATCCTTGTTTACTGGAGAGCAAGCCAGTAAACAGCATTTCTTTGTGGTTTCTGCTTCAGTTTCTACTTCTAGGTTTCTTCCTTGGCATCCCTGAAATATGGACTCCAAGCTATAAGGTGAAACAAACCCTTTCGGCCACGACTGCTTTTGGTCATGACATCTGTCACTGCTACAGAAACCAATTAAGACAGTCTGATATAGATCATGTAGATGAGTCTGGTTTTCCTCATAGGAGTTAAATAATCCATGTGTTCCTACAGTCTTGATTGCCCCAATAAGCTTATGGAGTGCCACCCTTTCTATTCCCGGGAATAAATCATTTGTCAGTCAGTGTTTTGTGAGTGGTACCTGACAAATGGTGCCACTCACATATCCACCCAGGTGCAGAATCATCCTTCATCCTCAAAACAGTGTAACACACTTTTAAGGCAAGAAAAGATCTGAAAATCCATTATTTTACACTAAATGGAGTAACTTGGGGCCAGTGCACTTCAACAGACCCTTAACTAGGGAAAATAGACACTTGTTAAAAACTTCTTGGGAAGCTGGGCAGGGGTGGTGCTTGCCTTTAATCAGGAGGCAGAGGCAAGTGAATCTCTGTAAGTATGAGAGGCCAGCCTTACCTACTTTCTGTTTCAGGACACCAGGGCTACACAACTGTGTCTTGGAAAAAAAAACCTACACAAACACAAAACAAAATATAAACCAAAACAAAAATAAAAAAATTCCTTTAAAATGTTAATGCAACAGCCAGTTCTCTAATATAATTCTGTTATGATTTTTCAGTCCAAACAAATAATCAGTATCTGATTTCATACTTTTAATTTCATTTTTCTTTTTTTGTTAATGTTCCTGAAACTGTGAAATGATCACAATTTTTGATACATTCACTGAGATTTTCTTGTAGCTCTTGGCCTGACTTCTCCTAGAGATAGGAACTCATCTCCACACTCACTAATGAGTAGCACAGCTTCAGGTAGACTATCTCATACCGCACAGAATCCTTGATGACGCTGGGGCACACCAGCCGACAGGCAGCTTCTCTAATCAGGGTTTCTATGAGCTATTAGTGGTATTCCCCAAATGGTGTCCCATGGGCATCCACAGAGAAATAACTGTTCTGTAACAGCTGGCCATTCCACCCTGCTAGGAAGTCCTAAAGAAGCAGGACATCTTGTTCCCACCACTGGCAATGGCACTGATTCCTCTCTCTGGTCTACTGAAGTGGAGACAGATGTCTGCCCAGCCAGGAGGCTCCAAGAACTTCCTCGATAACATCTGGGAAAGGCATAGAGCAGCTTAGAAAGCCTTCCTCAACAATGTGTCAATCACTGGCAGAGCTAGTTTAAATGTATTGCCCGGCCCTGCTCTGAGCTTCTTAGTTAGTAAGTCTGAAATGAAGGTGAAATGAGCCCAAGTACATGGAGGACACTTGTGTGAGGACCATAGTTGAGAACTATGGTAGAACTCTTTCTCCTTCTTACTTCCTGCCTCTGGCTTTCCTAGGCTCCAGGAAACTACAAATGACCTGCCCTGTGCTAACTAGGCCTCCATCCTTGTCTCTCTGTGCATTTATGCTTCACCAGGTCCTTCGATTCTGAATTCCCTTATGTTGGCAAACTTCCTTTAAAATCCTCCTGTCTCCTTTGTTTCATATTTGCCCTTAACTTGGTAAGGTTTCTCTCAGATTAAAATGGAACAACATGAAAAAATACTTAGCTAAAAGGACTAGTCTTGATCAGTTAAGCAATAAAGCAGATTATGAAAACAATCTCAAGTTGTCTAAACGACTGTTGTGCTAGAGCTTGAACCTGTTATGATGAATTCCTTCTAGAATACCAATAAAGCAAGAGACAAAATTTCAGTGTCAAAGGATATAGTAAAAGACTGAAAATAAACAGAAAATGCCAAAAACACTTTTAATTGCTATGAGCTTGAGGTTAACACAGTCACATCAACTGTAGACCAAGAATTTTCAAGTCATCAAATGCTTCCCTGAATGCTGGAAATAAACATCTTAAGAATCTTAATTGACAGCATTGTTTTAATAATATATGTAAGGTTTTTATCCTGTTGCTATCTATATAAATAACATGGACAATAACTCACTTTAATATGAAATAATAGTTTGTGTCTATTGACTTAGTGGGAAAACTAGTGTTGTCTTAATGAAAGAAAACAAAGTATAATAATAATAAAAGAAGGAAAATGCATATGTAGTAACCTTATAGGGAGAATGGGGTCTTGACAAAGGCAAACTAGACCTCATTATCCAAACCACAAAATAAAACTAATAGCAAGACTCTAGTGCTGAAAACAAGAAATACACAACTCACTGAACATAAAGAAGTCGATGGTGCCTTCATTGGGCCTTCATCCTTATAGGCTAGTGTCTGTGGTACAAGAGGGTACTGTGCACACTGTGAAAGGAGAAACATAAACACCACCTCAGCTCCAAAGTCCCTGATCTCCATTGGTGTCCTTCCTGCAAGATATGCTCATGCAGTGGTGGCACAGACCTTATGGGAACAGCAAACCTATATCTGATTTAAAATTATGGTCCACTCATGAGATTGAACCCATACCCAACAGTGCTTGGGTGACCAAGAGCCTAAGACTAGATATCCCAGAGACCTAAGCTGTGAGTGTAAAACCAAATAGTACTGTTCTAATAAAAATAACAGCAATAAAATTATTGCTAATGATATTCTGCTATACTCACAGACTGGTGTCATGCTTGATTACTCTAAGAGAAACTTCTTCCTGCAACAGATGGGAACAAATACAGACCGACAGCTGGACGAGGTGCAGAGAGTAGGAGACCTTGGAACAATCAACCCTAAACAGTACGACTCCATGAAATCCTGCCGCACAGTACTCAACGAAACCTGCAGAGGAGGAGGTGGAAAGAATGTAAGAACTAGAGGGGGTGGAGGATGCCAAGGAAACAAAGCCCTATCAATCAAGAGGATCTACACACATGTATCCACAGAGCCTGAGACACAGGGCCTCAGCAGATCTGCAGCAGAGCTCCCAGAGCTGAAAGTAGAAGTGGACACATGCCTTCTTCCTAAACCCAGAAGTTATCTATAATTGATAACTCGTAAATGAAAATTTAGTTGGGAGTCTCACTGGGGAAAATAAACTACTCTTAAGGGTAGATCACATGCCCAGCCGAAGCTGGACAACAGAAAATGAACTCAACAGCATATTTTAAAATTCCTTATCTCATAGTTTTGTGTCAAGTCTTTTTATACTTATTTATAGACATATTTCTCTCTCTCTCTTTTTAATCTTATGGGTTTTCGCATATATATTATGGTTTTCAGTTTTGTGTTTTTATAGTGGATCTCTGTGTCTATTATCAGTTTCTTATGCCTTTTTCTTGTGATATGTTTTCCTTCTGTATGTTTGTATTATATATTCCAATATGTTGATTTTGTTTTGTCTTATATTTTAGTTTATTTCATCCCTTAAAAGTCTGTTTGTTTTCTAGTGAGTGACAGAAAGGGGGTGGATCTGTGTGGGAAGGTAGTGGGAGGAGGAATGGGAGGAGTAGAGGGAGGGGGAATTATGATATTAATGAATAAAATAAAACTTTTAAATATAAAAGATATATATTTGCCTGTAGTATCTGCATTTGTTCTCTTTGTTTTCAGGCAGGGTACTGTAATAGTATAAAGCATACATGCAGCAGGATGAAGCTGAAACTTCAAATAAGGGACAAATTGTTTTATGCTATAAAAATTAATTAAACATAATCAGTGTAAATATTATTTGCCTTGTGATTTTCTCATACGATCATCTCTTCTCTTACTGAGCACACTTAGCAACAAGGGTTTTTCTATTTAAACAAGAAAGAATCAAGGATAATCTCACAGTTCTGGGGAGACAGCTGTCAAAAGCTATATAAACCAAAGCTTGAAGTGTGACACCTCACTGCCTCCTTGGAAACTGAAGGTTCATTGTAGAAGGCCCTTTTCTCCTTGAAAAATGACTATAAAATGTAAGTGCTAAATTACAATAACTTAAACTATTCCACAATTTCCTGAGAGCAGAAGATAATTAATGGATTCTGTGGGGAAGAGTGGGCTCAGTGATTCGATTGCCTTTTGATTACGAAGGCATCTTACAGAAGCTGGGATCTGCAAAACAATAAAAGAGTCAGTATGTATTTCTTTTTGAGAAGTGTTAGTACTCAAGACTCCTGAGGAGCAGCACATTGTTAAGCGGGTCCTTTGCTCACCATGTAAATGATTTTGTCTCACCTGGGAAGCTAAATAGCAAATTCCTTAAGGCAAATTTAGTAAAGGTTGAATCTGCTTCCTGTGGTTTTGATTGTGCTGAAATTATCCTTAGTATGTATCATGATTGTTTGTCAAGGCATTTCATTGATTGGAAAATGCCTAACTAGAAAACCTACTGGAGAAGCAGCGCCTTCGCAGAAAGCATTTCCCTTCTTCCACCAGCAGTTCCAGCAACTGTTCTACCAGTTGGCTGCAGTAGAAAAAGGACAGCTGAGGGGGTCCAGAAGAAGTTGGAGACAATGAGGACGCAGCAAAGAATGCTGGTATCTCTCACATGCTTCAAAACTTTCCATGCCTACCTTCAACTTACAAGGCTCTGTGTCCTTGAAGAGAGCTCTTCTTGTGGAGACATTGCCCACTTTTCTCTGCATAGGATTGCTTCAGATCCCTATTGTGTCATGGCTGTAGGGGAATGTGTTACAGTTGTAGTATTGCAGTGAAGAGGGACGCTTAAAAGAAATCCCACACTAGATCAGAATTGAGAAATAAATGGTTATTTATTTAGAGGTAGACTCACAAATCAGAATCCTCTGCTGGAATGGAGACCGAATCCGCAGCAGGAAAAGAGAACGGAGGCATGCAGAGTCATAAATAGTATAAGAGGCCACGCCCCAGTGGGCGGGTAACGCAGAGATATCCTGATTTATCGGGAAGCTAGGATATACTTAGAGGTGCAATAGGACAGCTCTGGAGGCTAGAACTACAATAGTTCAGCTCAGCCCTTGAGGAAAGATGTCCTGACTATCTGGAAAACAGGCTACCAGAAGCTGGGGTGCTGTGGGGGATGGTCTCCCCTCAGGATATAGTGATCAGTGATCCTGCTACAGCTGAGTTCTCTGTTCCCTTAAGGGAACGTCCTAGCAGAGCTATCTGCTTCTTCTGCCCAAGGACGTTTCTTTTTTGCAAACACTCTGCTAAAGGGGACGCCCCTACAGAAATGTAACAATCTCCTCTGGCTCCAGTGAAAAGTTGTTACTTTTTTCTGCCTGTCCTTGCTCAGCCCCACCCTAGCAAGGTTCTTCTATTCTGCCCGCCTTGCCGAGGAGCCCCTAGGGAGCATCTCAGCAAGGTTTTCACAGCTCAGTCTCCTAAGGGACCTTCCAGCCAGGTTCTTCTAATCTGCACTGGTGAATAAAGGTCATCACTCAAGACTCTTTTGAGAAAGAGATTTAACTGGGAAGGAAGAGTCCAGGAGAGTAGCTGACTCTGCCAGGGAGGTATTAAAGGCAGCTTCACAACAGCCTTTAACTGAACTGGCAGAGAGTCTTTTATAGGGCTTCTTAGGGGTGGAGTTTTCCCAAGGAGGAGGGGGGTTGGTTAATTTTTCCTTGCTTAGGGATTGGTCAGTATAGTTGGTCAGGGGCAGAGATGGCTCTGCCTTTATGGCCAAACTGTGTTTCTTTCACTGATCCTTTTTAGCTTTTTTACTCTAATCTTAGGACCAGGACATATTTCTTTCACTGGCTCTGAGTCTAGGGACAAAGTGTGTTTCTTTGATACTAGTTTCAGAGTGAGGGCATGTTTCTTTGGTCCTGGGTTCAGGGATAAAGATGTTTCTTTCCTGGCTCAGGTCTCAAATATAGGATGTGTTTCCTTCACTGACTGGGTTCGGAGTCAGGGTGCTCAGTGATTGGTTGGGTTCCTGTTCCAATTGTCCCTTTTATCCTACAATGGTCGTTGGGTAGACTGGAAATTCACCTGTACAGTTGTTGAAGGGCAGCATCCATAAAATCTCTTCAACATGAATACCAAACAGTATGAACTTAGAATGCAACAGTTATCTAAATATGCTGTTTGGAAGGTTCATGAGCAGTTTTATACACAAATAACCTTCTTTTTAAAAGAGCTACAAATACACACACACACACACACACACACACACACACATATTTCCCATACCACCGTAGAAAATCCAAGTGAAGGGTTTAAATTGGTCCAGAATTTACATTGGCCTAGAATACTAGACAGTAGAGAAGAAAGAGTCCTCAGATTTAAAAATAATTCTACACGAAAGCAATAATTGTCATGTTGTTCTCCCTGGCAATGAGCCTGTGGTAGTTTAAATATGAATGGCTCCCAGAGGCTCATATATTTGGTTCCTTGGTCATTAGGGAGTGGTACTACTTGGCAGAACTTAAAAAGTGTGGTCTTGTGGGAGTAGGTGTGGCCCTGTTAGAGGAAGTGTGTCACTGTGGATGGGCTTTGAGGTTTCAGAAGTTCAAGCCAGGCCCAGTGGCTCACTCTGTTCCTGCTGCTGTCTATCCAGATGTAGAACTCTCAGTTACATCTCCAGCACCATGTCTGCCTGCATGTCAGCAGGCTTTCTTTTCTAAATTGCCTTAGTTGTAAATGCTTATCGCAGCAATAGAAAAGTAACTGAAACAGAGGTTGATACCAGAAATGGACTGTTGTGTGTCAGGCCAGACTGGGAAAGAATATGGAAGATTTTGAAACTTTGGACTAGTAAAGTGGTTGAATGCTGTTTACCATGCTTAATGGGTCATCTTAGTAGGAACTTGAAAGATAGTAGTGATGTAGACTATGGAAGCCCAGTTGAAGAAGCTTAGGGGAACAATGTTAGTGACCATTCTTGTGATATTTTGGTAAAGAATGTGTCAGCTTTCTAATATTACCCTAAGAATTTTTCTGAGGCTAAACTTAAAAGTAATGAACTAAATTCTTTTGCACAGGAGATTTCAAGACAGCCTGATATTGACTCTGTATCTTAGTTATTAGTAAACATACTTATGAAGGTTTACAATGAAAAAAACACATGGGACAAACGAAATACAAAATCTGTACTATCAGGAGAAAAATAGCAGCAAGAAATTGCATGTTACATCTCTGACTTGTGCTGAAAGAGATGAGAAGATTAAATAGAGGCCTGTTCTGACAGGGAATAAAGTGGAGTTGCCCTCGTGGAAAGGCAACACACAGATAAGCTTCCAAAATGTACAAGGGAAAGACTTGAACAGTTTTCTGCTCCTAAAAAGGAGCAGCAAATAAAGCTTCTGTATGTGATGCAAGGGGCCGGGCTCCATCCCAAATTGTCAGACCAACTTGGCAGTGTTGCCCAGCTCACACAGTTACAGCTTTAGAGTTCTGAGGTATACATGAGGAAATGGACTGGCAAATTTGGGAATCTCTCTCTCTGTGTTTAAGAAGACTCACTGAGGCCAGTGTAGGGAAATCCTACATGGAGACCCAGGGACGCCATTACATGAAATTGTGAAATTATGCATTATGTTAGAAACCCCAAGATGTGACGAATACAGAGTTTCACACAAAGATGAGGGTCCAAACCAAGAGAGAGAGGAACAGGCAGCAAAGCTGGAAGAGAAGCACCCATATGAGCCCTCTGTAGCAGACATGGAGCTACAGGATTTGGAGTTTTGCACTGTTAGGTTCCAGACGTGCTTGGGTCTAGTGTTTCCTTACTATTCCCCCTTTGCTCTCTTTTAGAATGGTAATATATATTATCTGTCACTGTATGTTAGACGTGTGTAGTTCATTTTCTAATTTTGTAAGAGGTTACAACTAAGAGATTCCTCTTGAGTTCCAGAAGACACTTTGGATGGACTTTTAAACTTGTTGGGACTGTGAAAGACTCTGGGGACTTCTGAAACTGGACTAATTACATTTTACATTTAGACATGGTCATATCTCTATAAGGGCCAGAGAATAGTATGTGGTTGTTTAAATGAATGTGGCTCATACAGGCCCATATGTTTGAATGCTTGGCCTCAGTTGTTGGATCTTTTTGGGAAATACTAGCAGGTTTGGTTTTTCTGGAGGAAGCATATCACTAGGGACGGGCCAGAAGGTTTTAAAAAACTCCTCCATTCCAATTTATCTCCCTCCCTCCTACTAATTCTGATTAAGATGTGAGATTTCAGCTTTTCTGCCACCATTCTTTGGCTCCACCACCATGGACTCAACCTTCCAAAACCATAAGCTCAGATTAAGCAATTTCACGAGTATTTATAGGAAGTCATTATTATTTGTAGAATTTAAATGTTGTAGTGTTGAGCTTTAATGCTTTCTTTATTGGGGTCATGGTGTTCCATCCCAGGATTAGGAAAGCAACTGGGACAGACAGGTAAGTTTGTTGTGAGGCTTAAATGTGTGTTCATGCACATAATGACTTACCATTACTGAAAACATGTATGTCATATCAAAGAAACACAAGGTGATTGTTGGTTTCTCTTTGCAATATTTTCTAGTTGGAAATGGATTTTTTTCCATGGGAAACAAAGTTATTGACTTGTTCATGTTCACCTTTGACTCTCAGCATCAATCCATCCTTTTCAGAAGCCTGTAAAACTTCGGTTTATAAGAGTGTAAGACTAAAAATAGATTCTGCTCGGCAGACTTTGTTTTCTTCTTTGTTGTTTCAGATATTTGTTTCCATCACATTTACAATCAAACAGCACAGAATATATTCCCCCCATTTTCCCTAACCAGTACGACTCCTTGTTTCACCCAGCACTTTGCACTGTAAAAATAAATACTATTCAGCAGGCTTTAAGCATTCTCTCTTTACTTTAGGTTTCTAAGATTCTTCATATGCTGTCTGGCTTTTAAAAAATAAGTTTTAAAAGAAGAAACAGAAAAAAATCTCTGTAAAACTGGATTGCTTTATTTTTTATAATCAAGATAATAAACTATATAATTTTGGTAGACAAAACGAAACTAAGAATGAAATCTGTAATTAAAACTCAGATCTAGCAGATCTGAGTAAGAGAGAGACAATTAGGAAGAATAGGTACAGAAAATGGAACATATTGATGGACTATTATAAAACAGAATCAACTAAAGAGAGATAGATAAAGGATTAAAAATAATATGAATATGGGCGATCAAAAAGTTGAGTAAAAAGAGATTGAAATTTCATGGTCATTCACATTTATGAAAAAAATCTATCCATTTTAGTAAGAATGCAGAGATTTCAAAACGACCAAAGAGGGACCTGACAGAGGTTCTCATACAAAGATGAAGATTCTTTTCCCACAGTCTTGTTTATGTATATAATATTTGTACAAAGTATATTTCCCCAATTTTCTAATCCTCATATCACACATGCACCATAATGCATTGCTTCTAAAGTGATGTTTGAGGTGTATAACACACTGAAATACTGTTGGGAACCTCTGAGTGCCAGCCTCAGGGTCCCCTCGGGATTCAGAAGAAGATTCACAGCAAGCGTGGGACTTAGAAGGATCGGAGGGAGAAATGGACTCTCTGCTATGTACTTCCCTGCATCAGTTTCTCTATTCTCCTCTCCTCCTGCTAGGCTTCTAGCTTATGTACACACACAAAACAAAGGCAATTCTTTGAGCTTGAATTTTCTCATGCTCAAAAAGCAGGTAAAAGCTGCACGAGGTACACTGGCAACATCTTTACAGTCTGAGGAGGTGTGGTCAGAAAAGACACCCAGGCAGCATCGCATTAAGTGTCTTCTAAACTCTATAAAGGGGAGAAGGGGAATTCATTAGTTAAACTGCATTCTTATGTGTGGTTAAGTTAGAAGTTTATAATTAAAGAAGAGGAGACCCAGTAGCAATGTGTTCTCTGAGCGCTCTCTAGCACCTGAAGAGGCTGGGAAAGGTGTTTATGGTGCCCAGCACAACTGGCTTAAGCCGCCGAAGGGAAACATGTGGCATTTGATTTACATCAGCATTTTCATCAGTATGGCTAGCTAAAGAGGACTTTACAGATCTGAAAATTGTATCTATCACCCTACATGGTTAGGGTAAGGGGGATTTGTGGTTATATAGTACAAAATTCATGATCTCACAAATTCCAGCCACCCAAGCCAGACTGTGGTGGTTGTCCTCCATGCTGTTCATATGGAAGGGATTTAATAGCCTTTGGAGGGTAGAGTGGGATTTAAGTAGGTTAGCACTTTCCAAGTCAGCTGTGGGAGAATTTAGGGCACCAATCTCTTTATCAGAAAGGACTAAAGAATCAACCTGCGACGTGCCACCCCTATCTAGATGGTCTGGAAAGTGATCCATACGAAGGATTCCTCTCCTGACCAAATGTCCGCCAAACAGAAGAGCTGGCTTCTAAGTTTGTCTCAGGGAACAAAGCAGAGATTAGACTGTGGGAACCAAGGTTATTGACTGTGTGACTAAATTTCTCACTGGAGGTCTCATAGTTAGGGAATAAAGAGACACAATACACCAGTACATGGGGAAAAATTGTGGCCAATAATCTATACACTGCTGAAGGCACCAAAGGGGAGTGCTTATGGCTTCACAAGAGATTTACTGTAAGAACAGCTGATATACAAAAGGTGGTAGGCCCAGGACCTTGAGAATGGGTTCATCTCCATCAGAACACATTCATTCTGGTGGGTCAATCTTTTGTTCTATCAGGTGAAATTTCACTGCTTGATTCCTGCAGACCGCAGCAAAATACAAAGTTGTGTTCTGTTATTAGGCAAACATTCTCTCCCAAGAAGGTCATATTGCCACCATCCACTCATCTATAGAAATTATCTAAAGCAGCACAGTAAGAAAATATACTCAGGTTTCTAGTCCTACTGTATGAAATCCTGCACCTCCGGATATCAGGTTCACCAAGAGAAACAAACATTCCAGAAAAAAAAAGTATTCATATAAATTCTTGTTGTCCAGTCACACAAATTTAAATGGAAAGCTCCAGAACAATGTGACACCCGTCTCAAGAAACTGAAGTGCATGGTCCTGACAAACGACACTAGAGGTTCAGCTCTCAAACACGCGTACATGTCTGCATGCTGTTATGCAGCAGTTTCCTCTAAAGTTAAAACTGCCCGTCTCAGGGGAAAGCTCTTTAAGACATAGATGTTTACATGGAAAATACCAACAGAATGTTTTAAGGGGTCATAAAACATCCCATCCTGTAGGGAAACTCAGGGAAGGCAAGAAGTAAACCAATGAAATTTCAGGAAGTCCCTGAAACTTATAAGATCTACTAGCACTCTCCCTCCTCAACAGTACATGAGCAGTAAAGACGGCTGGGAGACTCCTGAACTGCTTGGAAGAGGCTCAGACCAAGTAGCCTGGAAAAAACAATGGTAAGACAAGCAGACTTAAAGAAGCAGAGAGCTGCTGAACTGTCTAGAAGAAGCACAACGCTGCCACGCTTGCTGAACTATCTAGAAGAAGCACAAATGTAGTAATGAGATACAGAAGGACCTCCTACACCACACAAAGCTGCCAAGCTGCCCAGAAGAGGCTCAGACCAACTGAACCACAAGGAAAGGATACCCTTCAACTTTTTGAGCTGTCAGGAGGTTGCACAATGTGCTCCAGCTCTCCCAGCTTCATGAACTGTCACCTATGCTTGGGTGGGCTCTTGGTGAGGTAGCTGCCTCTGAGTCATTTCTGCTCCTTATATAACTTTATATGTTTATTGTATGTGTTTATAATTGTAACCAGCAAAACTCATTGATTCACCAAGTTGGATTTTGGTGGTATCTGTACTTTAGTCTGTCACTGGTTCACTGTCTAAGGTAAGTAACATTTGTTCATGTCTACATGAGATAGCATCACAGAATACCAGCACACAACCACAGATATACACACATACATGCATGCATACATACCTACACACAAAATTAAGCAAAGGGGGGAATTTATAAAGAAGACTTCTGTGACAACCTTTCCCCACACGCTGACCCAGAAAGAAAACAGTCTAGACAGGAACCCATTAAAGAGAACTCTTAAAAATTGTGATAGGGTTGCTAAAGTGTAGCTCTTTACACTCTGGCAGGTGTGGGGGTAGGGAAGGGCTCGGTTTTCTTTAAGGGGCTGGCCACTGGGAGTTTGACCATGCTCCAGTGAGTATATGAACAACACAAATTGGACTTGGTGTAAACAGGAAGTTTCTGTCCTGCCTTATCCCATAGTTTGTTCAGTCCCAAAAAATCATAAGAAACTATATTAATTACAACACCGAATATGCTCGTGCATATTTCTAGCTAGCTCTTACATCTTATATTAACCAATTTCTATTATTTTATATTTTACCACAAGACTTGTGGTTTGTTACCTCTTGCTTCTTAGGTGGCTACATGGCGCCCTCCTGACTCCACCTTTTTCTCCCTGCATTCAGTTTAGTTTTCCTGCCCAACTCTATTCTGCCCTACCAAATTCATTATTAACCAATGGTAATAAAACATATTCATAGCATAAGTGAAAATAATCAATAAAATAATTAATAAAATATTACCTTGAACAGAAAAATCAAAGCCCTGCTCATCAGCTAGCGCCCACCTGGATCTAGCTGCTGTCTCCTTATTACTTTGAGTTTCTATTCTGGGGGAAGCAGATTATGACTAATCTTAAATTCTACAAAATGGAGAATTAAAGACACCCTAACTGAAGTTCTGTATTCAGAGGTCTGAACTCTTAGTAGAAGGGTGAATGGGACACTAAAGTGCATTGCTTGAGTACCTCTGCCTTCTTGGTTGACAGAAAGAACAAAAAGAAATGACCTTTGACAATGTGAACCAAACACCTGATCCTTGGACAGGTTTAAAGTGGGGTATCGAAAGGGAAAACAGTAATGAAGTGTTATTAATCACTATCTTAAAATGTCCATTATCTTGACAAAATTAAAAGAACTTGTGTCCAAAATTATAGAACAGATAAGAATATTGAAAACAACTATTTCTTTCCCTGAATTTGGAAGAGACTAAATTTAGCACTGGCTAATGAATGCTTGTATTTTGAGGTGAGTAAGACAAATGGACTTAACTAAGAAATGAACGTTTTCAGAGGCACCCTAAGCTCATTAGTGAATAGCTTTACCCCAGCACAGATTGCATTTCTTACTAGAGGTCCATAGGAATCAGAGCTTTCTGAAGGAGCAGAGCATTCATCTCAGAGAAATAAAAGCCCTCTCATTATTGCTCTGTGGGATGCTATGCTGGTAACATCACGCAAATCCATTTCCTCCAAGCCCAACACACCTACACCCAAATTAAAGATGTCTGCAGCGTACATCCTGTGAAAATGGCAATGAGACAAAAAGGCAGCGTAGAAATTAGTGATATGTGCTCCAGGCACAGCAGGATTTTAACCTGAGAGAAGGAAGGACTTAAAGCTGGTTTGTGCACAGCAGGAAAATGATGCAACTGAAGGTGGATAGCTTGGCCAAGGAGGGAGGATAATGGGAAACAGTGCAATTCCGTTTGACAGACAGGAACACTGGTTATTTCTGAGCAGAATGAGAAAAAAGACCATCATTTTTAAAAAAAAATGAATAAATCTGTTTGGGAAGAGTAAAAGAATAGCAGTATGGCCAGAGGGCATCATGGGAAAATGTGTACATAAGAAAGAACTGCACATCTGTGTAAAGTTAAAATGTCTTCTCCAGTAAAGAACAAAGAATGCACCAGCCAAAGTACCATAAGACCAAGCATTTCCCCGGTGGCAGTGGGCGCCTCCTTTCAAATTCTCTACAGCAGAGTAAGGCTAACCACAACTAATTCAGATAACAGCAAATGACTGAAGACACATATCCCTGGAAAAGTCACATTACCTGTTCATCACAAAAGATATGGAGTGTTACTCAAGGCTGTAATTCACTCACTGGTGCCATGAACATATGCAGCGGACAGAAGTGGGGTCATTCCTACTCTGGGAGGTTGTTCCTCATGGATGTTTTATATCCTCGAAATGTGAAGCCACAAAATTGAAAATGTGAGCCTGTTTTTAATGTATGAAGAGTCAGGTTAAGAAACTACTGTCTGTATCCATTCCTTCATTGATTTTTCATTCTTTTATTGATTTTTGATTGCTTACTCTGTGTTGTAATTTTTAAAAAAGCAGTGTGCGAGAGGAAGAAGCCTGCATGAGAGAAAGATGCCATGTGACAGAGTTAAGTGGAGATTTTATCGGGGGAAAGTGAATGTGAGAAGGGTGAAGGGGAGAGAGGAGACTGGCCTCTGGGTTCAGGAGCAGCAAAACAGAAGAGAGAGGCAGAGAGACACTGGGCGGGCAGGGAAGCAGAGACAGAGAGAGGCAGAGAGAAAGAGAGAGAAAGAGATGGAAGGTGGTCAGGGCCCTTTCAAAAGGGAACATAGTTAATGTGCAGAGGAGGTGCTATTAGTGGCTACAGTTGAGGACATATCCTGTCAGAACCCCAAATGCAGGCCGGTACAGATGTCAGAATACTAACACTCTGTGCTATCAGTCAGGAAGTAAAGACAGCAGTGGAGAAGACAGGGTAGGCACTCAGAGCCACATATGTTCTTCTGAAATCCCCCCAAACTAAAGCAGCCTGATGCAATTGGCTGCAGTAATTAAGTACACATGACCTAACTGGCATTGGACAGTGACACACATCACCTCCAGGAGACCTGGGTACGCAACTGGGATGGAGAAAGAGTACTAAAGATGAACACTTTTGAAGCCAGCTATGGTACTGATTCAGGGCTTTGTTTTATGGGATTTTTTTCTTTTTGATTTTTCAAGGCAGAGTTTCTTTGCATAGCCCTGGCTGCCCTAGAACTCTCTCTGGAGACCAGGCTATCCTCGAACTCAGAGATACACCTGCCTCTGCCTCCTGAGTGCTGGTATTAAAGGTGTGTGGCAATACCACCTGGCTACTCTTTTTACTTTTAATATATTCAATAATGTGTTATTATATGCTTATATACATGTTCATGTGTGTGCCAGTATGTGCAGTTGCCAGTGCATGCGGAGGACACAGGTGATGTTGGTGTCTCCCTCAATTGTTCCCTACTTTCTTTTATATGAGATAAGGTCTCTCACTCTTCTAGAGTTCACCAGTCTGCCTATCCTGACTGTCCAGCAAGCTCCAGGGATCCTCTTTCTTCATTTCTCCAAGCAATGCGATTATAGATATGCACTACAATCTCGAACTTTTCACGTGAACCCCGGGTGTGGTAGTTTGAATGTATTTGGTCCCCATAAACTCATAGGGAGCGGCACGATTAGGAGGTATAGCCTTGTTGGAGAAGGCTGGATGACACACACCTTTAATCCAGACCTTGAAGCTGGAAGGCATACCTTTAATCTGAGCCTCATCTTCTGTTGGAATTCTCTTACTGTGGTGATGGGCTTTGAGGTCTTTTTCTCAAGCTTCACCCAGTGTGTCAGTCAGTGGACTTCCTGCTGCCTGTGAGTGAAGATGTAAGCACTCTTTCCAACACCACATCCACCTACATGCCACCATGCTCCCTGCCGTGACAGACTGAACCTCTGAACTGTAAATGGGCGCTGCAATTAAACAATTCCTTTATGAGTTGCCATGGTCACGGTGTCTTCTCACAGCAGTAGAAAACCTAAGACACTGGGAATCCAAACTGTACGTTTGTATACAGCAAGCACTTTACCCACTGGACAATTTTTACAACACTCTAGGCTTTGCTAAATGCTTAACCCAGAGTGGACCAATATCCATAAAATACAATTTTATGAAAGCATAAACATGTACTGGAGAAAGGGCCATCAATTAAGAGCACTTCCTATTCTACCAGGGGGCCAGAGTTTGGTTCCCAAGTACGTACCTCAGATAGCTCACAACTGCCAGTAAATTAAGCTCCAGGGGATCTAACAACCTCTTCTGGCCTCCACAGACCCTTCATACACATGCAGTATACATTTAAACACATACACACATGGCAGTGGGGAGACAGACACATTTTTTTAAATTTAAAAATGAAATACCAGTTCGATATCTCATCGATGTCAAATTGTTATAAACAATTTCTATCGATGCTTCAAGTTCATTCGCTCTCACAGACAGATGTCAGCCTTCACACAGCACCTAAATAACATGAAGAGCATGCGTCTGAAGTATAAGTGGTTTTGGAGTCCATCAAAAACAATGTGTAATAATTTGTTGTTGCCCAAAAATCAGTATGAAATGGAAAGGCTAGGAAAAAGAGAGATTATTTTTTTAAAGTTTTTCAAATGATTTTTCTGTATTTATTGGCTATAATTTTTTGGGTTTTAGCCTGATAAATATAGGGTTTTTTTACATTTAGATGTTCTGTTATTATGTACAACCACATTTAGTATTGTTATCTTTTTTTGAGTAACTGACATTTTGTCATTATGAAATGTTTCTCTTTCAACATCTTTGGTATTAATATATCACTGTACTTTTTTATGGTTCTAAGAATTGAACCCAGGGCCTTACCCACACTACAGAAATGCTTTGTCCATGAACTATGTTCCCAGATATCACTGCTTTTTCTTTTTAAATTGTGTGCATATGTGGGGGGGTGCGTGTGTGCATGTGTGTGAGTGTGCAGGTGAATACATACTATGGAACATGTATGTGGAGGTAGAGGACAATGTCAGGTGCTGTTTTTCTCCTACCTATGTGAGTTAGTCTCTTGTCCATTGCTGTGTGGGCCAGCCTAGTATAGTGACTTTTTGTTTGTGTTTCAACAAATAAAGCTTGCCTGAAGATCAGAGTGCAGAGCTAAGCCACTAGAGGCCAAGCAGTGGTGGCACACACCTTTGATCCCAGGACTTGAGAGACAGAGGCAGATGGATCTCTGTTAGTTCAAGGCCACGCTGGGATACACGAAATTGATCCAATCTAAAAGAGGAACAGCTCACGCAACGGTGATCTTAGTAGTTGGTGTCACACGCCTTAAATCCCATCACTGTGGAGGCAGAGACAGGATTGATATGACTGGATGGAGAGAGGACTATAAAGGCCGAAGGAGACAGGAGCTTAGGGCAGTCTGAATAGTCAGTCTGAGGGCATTCTGAAAAAGCAGTCTGACGATTAGTAGAGAAAGGATCACTCGTTTACTCTGAGGATTTGGTAAAAGGTCCCTCTAGTGTCTGGCTGCACTGCTTCTCTGATCCTTCAGCTTTCACCCCCTAATATCTGACTCTGAGTCTTTATTTTTTAAGACCATCCAGAATTCGTACTACACTTAGGGGTTTGTGAGCTGCCACGGCTCACCTGTAGGACAGATATTCTTTTAAGAAAAAAAATAACTTTCACAAGACACTGCCTTACCTTTCAGAGCAACTTCCAACCCATATGCAATAAAGACTGCTGCATTGCTTTAATTTCTGAACTGGAGAGACTACACTCTCACTTTGGAGAGACTAGCCATTTAAAACAACCAAAGAACTGAACCCAGCTGGTGTAGGTAGAAAGCAATGGAGATTGGCACCGCCATATCTGATGGGGACGGCAGAAGCATAAGGCCAACACAGATGTTTGGCAAAGATCCAGCAAAGCTGAGCCACATGATGGCCGCCACGCCACTTTTGGTTTTCATCTTCACCTGTTGCATACTTGAGAGACTTTTAATATATGTACAATTTGGAAATATTGGATTGATGGAAAATTTTTTATGAATCATTTATGCCTTCTCCCAGGAATGCTATTTCCTTTCCAAGTTTCCCTCCAAGACAGCCCTGAACATACTATTCTCCCACTCTAGGGAGATATCCTTATCTACTTGAAGGTCTTCCTTATGCCTTGGAGGTTGTGACGCACATAAAGAAGCCAGAGGTCTCTTTATGAGGCTATGAGATATTTTTGAAGCATTTGCCCTGTACTTACTCAGAAACAAGATAATCAAAACAAAGTAAACTTAAAAAGGTCAACAAGATTCAGTGGGCTAGAGGAGTTGGCCAGAGTTCAGACTGCAAGCCTCTTCCCACTATGCACACAGGCAATTACGTGGCATATACAGCAACAAAGTTAGATTAGCTGAAGGTACCTCTGTTCTACACAGAGACTTATACTGATGGGAAAAGAATGATGTAGAAAGATGATAAAAAGTACTCTATAAAAATATAAAATATAAATATGACATTGTGCCAGAATTTGAATAATAACTGCAGCAGGTTGGGTCTGAGGCTATTTCTTGGGCACTCTGACCACTGAGAGTTAATAATACACTTCTTGGGACATGGCACACAAGTCCAAAACCAAGAATGATAGGATCTATGTTTTGGAACATGATTGAATCCCCACTTACTAAATTCTATACAAATAAAGAAGCGCTCTGGCTGCTAGTCAGTCAGGCTGCAAGATTCTCCCAACTATCTTGGCCTGGCTCACTTCCTTCCCTCACCAATTCCTTACATCCTCTACTGGGACCTGTCCAACATCAGGGTTGGTTACCGGCAGTAGATATATGCACAAAAATATAAAACTATGTATAGATACATAGATCTATAAATATGAAGTGATATATATATAATATAAATGTACATTTCATATTCCATACATATGGAGAGAAAATATATTTTATAAGTGCCTGTATGTTTTTTACTTGTGTGGATGCATTTCTAGTCTACTGTATATGGAAATAATTACTATTGATTTTGGTCTCTTCTGTGGATTCTGTGCCGTCAGTAAAAAGTAGGACATAGGACTAAGGTGTGTTAGAGATGATATATGCTGAACATTCATCTATATACTTGTGGTTGTTTACCTTAGTGACATACATCTTTCCTAAAGAGTTGTTCACTGCCAAACTCACCATGTAAGTCGTGTAGAGTTATAAAACCTGCACCATGGGGCAAATGTAACAAAACTTCCCATGCATTTGCATATTTCATCAGTTCACTCATGAGCCAGTCTGAATATTCATTCTGCTTCCAATAAGATCTTAAAAATAGCAAGGCAAATGAAAAAGCAGGTCTTAAGAAGAACCACTGAAAGGTCAGGAAAGAGGCTCACTTCTCTCTGTCTGACTGTCTCATGAGCAATGCCTACTCATCCTTTAGCTGATGGTCCTGATGCTGCAGCTCTCTTCCTAAAGCTCACTTAATAACACCTCAAGGGCATCTTCCTGTGGGTTTATAACCTCTACTACCTGAAGCTGGACAAGGCAGGATGACTGTAATCCCAGAACCCAGAAAACAGAAGCAGGAGGATTACTAAGAGTTCCAGACCATCCTGGACTACATGATAAATTTCAGACCAGCATGGACTATAGAGTGAGACCCAGTCTCAAAAAGAAAATAAAAAACTGAAAGTGAAACAAACAAAAACCAAACCAAACAAACACCCAAAAAGAAAACAAAACAAAGTCATCCACTAATTAAATTTGAATCACATAGATAATATTTCTTTTCAAGGAGGAAAACCTTGGTTTAGAGAAACAAGCTTAATTCCTTTAGAATATAAGTATTTCTTTTGTAATTTTTCTACTTTCAGATTTCCATTTACTCAATTCTGTGTCTGAAAGATAGAACCCTTTTCCTTCTAAATAGAAGATGAATTGTATTTGATTTTCCATACTAAAATATAGGTCACAGACTAAATGGCTGCCTTTGTTATAAGACAATGTTTATTGCTATAACCTTTGCCTTTGTTATAAGACAATGTTTATTGCTATAACCTCAGTCATTTACATGCCAATACTTATGTAACATATTCAAACAATCTTAACATTCTCAGAACAGCTGAGTCATCACTGTGGGAAGTGCATAGTTCTCTGAGGAGTGAAGGTGGCTGAGCCAAATCCACGTCCCACGTTGCGCAGTCCTGGGTTGTCAGTGACATAGGCACTACTGGGGTAGGAGCGGAAGTGAGACACAAAGTGTGACAGAGAGGGTGTCAGCGATGAAATCTGAGTGCTTGGTGTACTTTCTTACCTGCCCAAGTCCTCTCTTTGAGATAAATAGTGGAAAGATAATTTCTATGTGGAAGATTATTTAAAAGCCTAACAGGTCTCTATCAGTGAATTTACTGCTCAACTAAATGGCCCTACCTAGATTTTTCATTTAAAGTCAGTGATTTGTTTCTTGTGTGTTTTTCTTTCATTGCAGTTTCTAGATCCCAGTCGAACCATCTGAATTCCCGTATATACAAACTAAGGAAGATCCTGTCTTACAGTGTATTGTCTGGTCCACTTTAGCCACTGCTCCATCACTTTAAAAGGACCAGATTTCCACTTGGTCTCTTACCATTCAAAGAATATCATGTGTGGTGACTCAGTTCAGAAAGAAATAAAAGACTCACTTGGTTCCTAATGGAAAAGCAGGGTGTAAATTACATTACCTAAGCCATTCTTGATATATTTGTCCATTAAGAAAAGCAGAGGGATGAGGAACTCCCACTAAATCATAGAAGTAATTTTTGTAAATTTGCCTGATTGAAGGACATTTTTACTATGTCATTTAACATGCCTTAAGCCATAAGTCCATCTTACTAAACCTTGCATAAATTACCTACTGAAAAATCTGGATGGAGTAGATCAACCTCAAAGAAAAGCCAATAAATAATACCCCAAAATTGAATGTATGGGAGGTTTAAATCTAAAAGCATTAAAAATTTTAAACAATATATACCATACTTTCCTTTTGTAAAATTATCAGAAAATGAAACATATTCTGCAAAATCTCTGTACATCTTTCTACAAATCACAAGTCTGGTTACAAATCAAGTGCCGAAAGCATGGCCACCTACGTGCAGTATGAACTAGAGACTGTCTTCATCTGGTTCTGAATGGAACCTTAGGTGGGAGGTGTTTTACACTGAATCCCACAGAGGACCTGCCTCTAAAAGCTCCATTCTCTACCTCAGATGGTCCGTGGTCCACAGCACCATAGCCTGAAGAAACCCGGTGACGACGCTGAGATGATGCTTTCTGCTTCTGCAGCACCTGCCACCTCCTTTACTGTTTGAAGCAATACAGTGAGAAGAAGGCCTCAGGGATGCAAGAACCCAGAATCAGGGTGAGCACAGCTCAGGAACGGACCTCCTTGAATACTGTCAGGGGCTGTGACCATTCCACTCAGATTGCTCAGCATTAGAATCACAGTCTATGTTGCAGTCCATGATCATCATCTCTGCTATGGCAGAAAATGAGTGTACCCAGGGGTTCCTTTGTGTAAAACCTGAAAGAAGACAAAAGAAAAAGAAAGAAAAAGAAAGTAACAAAACTTCCAGAAAGTAATTACAGGCTCACCTTTTATTTAAAACATTTGACATTAAAATATCTTAATTTTAATATCTAAATTTGTAGTTTTGGAAAGTACTAGCCACAGAAGAACCAAAAACAGAAGGTAGAAAAATGGCATGCTCTGATTGTTGACCATTGGTCACACTAGTAGAAATATCCAGGTACTGTTCTTAAGGATTTACAACAAAACAATAATAGCTAATTCAAGTGCCTAATTGCATTATTTTATTTACAACAAGTAATTATTTATTTATTAATTTATTTAATTATTATTTACAAGTTTCTCATTACATAGCCTCTATGCAAATGAAGAAAATAACTTTGATGAAGCTTTTTAAGTCTCGTTTCTATTGTAATATGTATATGTAATATCTTATTTTAATAAAAAGTCCTTGAGGCAAGATAATTGGTTAAAAAAATCGACTTATGCAAAAATTGACTATGCTTATAGCTCTGGCAGCTGGAAGAATAAGATGAAGGCCCCATGCAGCTTCCTGATGTGGCTGTCAGAAGATCAAGTGGCAGTGTGCAGAAGGGACAAGACATGAGTGACAGCCTGTTGCCGCCCCAGCCATGCAGTCACTGTCTAGTCAAGGAGAATTAGAACTGCTCACTGCTCGAATACTAATCCAACAACACAAGAAAGGCATTAGCAGGGCTGGCAAATGGCTCAGTGGTGCTGCAGGAACTCCTTCCACTCCTTCAGCCAATAGCCTTTAAGATACCAGCCCACTGGGGCGTGGTCTCTTTGGTTTGAAAAAGCAGCAGTAGCCTTGCACAGCTAGCTACAAGACTCTTTTCCTGGTCTTGCAGAGGGCTGTTGTCTAGGATGGTGATCTGTAAATTTTTCCTTTAAATAAATAACCCTTTTATTAGTCATAATTCCAAACTGGTGTGGGATTGTTTTGTGACTTATTCCTTTACAGTGGGAAGGACACCTGCCCTACAGACTTGACAACCTGAGTTTGGTCCATGGAACCTGAGGTGGAAGAAGAGAATAGACTCAAGAAATTTGTCTTCTGACCTCAACACAGGTGCTATACCTCTGTAGCGCACGCACACACACATACACACACTCAAACACAAATAAATTTGTTTAAAACTTAATAAATATTAAGTTATTTTTTTAAAATCTATTCATGAGTGCACTGATATAGGAGTAAAACACCTTCCACTGGGCCACTCTCCCCTGGCAATACAGCATTGAAGACTTAGAGTTCCAGTATGTGAAGTTTGTAAAGACATGTTTAAACCAAAGCAGAGGTCAAGCAATCAACAAAATTCTACAGTCACGGAGCAGCAGGGACTTTAGCACAGGCCTCTCTGAAGCACAGGTTACATAATCCTGTGCATCTCCCACAGGAAGATTGGGTGTAATTTTACTCTTGGCACAAAGAGCAGGCTAAATGACCTAAAATGGGCACAGGACTTAGCCAATTTCTTTTCTCTGAACTAAAGTAAATGACATTGGATAGTGTTGTAATCACCATAAAATATCAGTACATTAACTAATGAATTGTGCACAATAGCTATCAGATTAGAATATAATAAGAAAGCACTCCAAATCACTCCTTAGTTATATGCATGAACATGCATGTCCATAACCAACAGAGATAAGCCATACATTCATATGCACAGGTATACATATACATAGATATCTAACTCAATAAATTTTGGTCACTACAGAAAAATAGATTCCATGACTTTAAACAAGAACAAGTATTATGGTCTGCCCATCAATGACCATCTCAAAGTTCATGAGCTTAAGGCTTGATCCCCAGCTGAGGCGCTATTGAGAAGTAACTAGATTCATAAACTGACTATTCTTAGGTGGGCCCTGGGTCCAGGAAATAGGTCACTAGGGGCATGACTTTGAGCAGAGTTTATCCCTGGTCTTCGCCTCCCTTTGTCCCCTTCCCCAGCCCCTTCTTCCTTCCTGGCTGCCATGAAGAAAGCAGCTTTGCTACATTGCAGGCTTCCAGTCAGGATGCCTGCCCTGCCTGACCTGGAACCCAAACGTAATGGAGCCCTTCTAACATGGACTGAAACAATGAGTCCAGATAATTCATTTCTTCTTTGGAATATTATCTCAGGTGCTTGTTAATTAAACAGAAAGCTGACAGACAGCAGGGCTGGCCTATCTCCAATTCTTTCTTTTCTTCCTTTCATAACCCCATACCTTTATTACTAGAACCCGAGGCTTGAACCTTTCACCTGTCCATCAAAAGCAAAAAACAAACAACAATAAAAACAAACAAATAAAAAACCTGGGGAACAGAAATGAACAGAAAGTGGGTCGTGAAGAAACAAAGAGGCATTGTCAAGGAGTGTGAAGGTCTCTTAAAGTTACACAACAGGTTTTGATGAAGGTGCAGTCTTTCTCTGGAGAGCATATCTCTGCCCACTTCTCTTGCATGTTCTTGCAGACCTGGAGACAGGAACTCCTATGAACAGCACCTTCTTTTCAGGCAAAGCCCTTACTTTTCTGTGGGGGGAAAAAGTGGCATGTTACAGAAAAACAAAGGGGGTGGGCATGTACAGAACTCTCTCTTTTGAATTGGACCATGTGAGGTGATGAGTTGTAAAGGGTTGAGAATGGCGAGATGAGAGCATTTTCCCCCTCTGAGCCACCGGACCTGGAAATGCTTGGCCAGGTCCTGCATATGTCATCTATGTGAATAATCTCAGTTTCCAAGTGGGAGCTGTTTGGTTCGATAGCTCATCTCAACTGATGCTCTCAACTGGTCAAGTGTGTGGGCTTTTCTGCCTTCCTTGACTAGATATGGGCTCAGCCTGTGGCAACAGGCTGGACATATTAGAAACAAATTCTTCTGAGTAGAACAGAACCATTTTAGACAAGGTAACTACCAGATGGTTTTGTGAACTACATATAAATAAATCTGTTAAAGAGTTCTGTTCAAAGGAGCTTGCACGAAGGCCAGAAGACAGAATAGAAAGAAAAGAAAAAGCCTGAAAGATAATTAACCTACGTGAATATCTCACTTAGACTCATACTTGTCAAACCCCACTTTATTAATTATAGCATACTCAATCAGAGCTGGCATAAAAATAGAAGAATTCAACTACCATTTCACCGTGGAGTCACAGTTAAACTGATGATTTAGGGTGAAGTTCAGAATTGGTGAGATAGGAATATTAGTGCAGGAATAGTGAGAACTAACAGCTTGGCATGGGACAAGAAAAGAAATCCAAACACAATGCATTTAGGTAAATCCTCTGTAATGTGTAAATAGATTCCCTAGTTCCACCAACCCAAAGGCTAAGAATGCCATCAGATAGTATCTAAGGCCTACCTGATGGGTCTCAGCTTTTCTGTGACTTGCCTACCTAATGTTTTCAGCAATGCATCTGAAAAGCCTCCTGAGTTATGACCTTTCTTCTGTCACTGTGAAACTTCTTGAAACTGTTACCATGCTGGAAAACGAAATTTGGCATAACCTAAATTGTTTCATGGCCACTTACATTTGGCTCCAGAATAAACTACCTTCACCCCTTTAAGGTAAAAGTTGCATTTTTGCATAGACATTTCTTTTCGGCTATCACACTGCCGAAACAGTGTCTCCAATGAATTGGAATTTCCTCAGAATCTTATGCTGGAGGAAGGAAAATATTGAAACTCTGAGCCCAGCCACAGGAAGAAATCATCTCCCAGGAAGAAATTTCATACGGTGTGGACAATTTCCCTGCCCACTTTGCAGTGGGCACCAGAGTGAAGACAATGACAGGTCAGTGATGGAGGGCACAAGAAGCTGACTGAACTATTCAGTTATACACACCTCTGTTCTCTGCCTAAGCTTAAACCTCACGCCAGGATCCCGAAGACACTATATGTGTGGGTGGAGGTAACATTTGCAATTGTTTCTTCATCCAGTAGGATCACATTGAACAAATACCATTTCTCGTGTTTTCTCTATTACTCCATCTCCTTCCTAGTCTATTGAGAAAGAGTGATCCAGGCTTGTGCCTTGAAAAGTCCAGTAATAATATCTGAACTGTCAGCTCAGTCTTAAAATTAAATTCCAGGAGAGCAGAGCAGACTTGTAAGAAACTAGTAATCAATCATGAATTGCCTAAAGTGGCTGCAGAACTTATATACATTCCTTGAAATCCCTGCCACCACCTGATGAGATGGGTACTATAATCCATCATCACTCAGAGAAAACTGAATGCAAGTTATGGCTCCAGGTTACATGCGAATAGCAGAGCGTAGCTTTGCAACCAGCACTCTTCCACATTCCTCTGAAGCCACTGCGTAGAACCTGATCATTTTTAAATGTGGCAAAAAAAGAAAAAACACATTCATACAAGCACTAAATAGCACCCAGAGGCTCCAGGTTTCTCCTTATGGCACAGAAAACCCAAGGCACCTGGAAAAGAAAAACAAAAAATAACCCCAAAGGCTTGACGCATATTTCAATAACCAGGCTCTGCAGTAAAAGGGGTTAATGCTGCCAAAAAGAGCACAATTTTCTCCGAAGCGCCAAGATGAAGACAAAGCTCTCAGCAGCATTACAGATAATGAAAACCATTAGCAATCTCCCACCTCCGTTGCCTCTCGCTAATTCTTTTATCATGCAGATTGCTTTAATTCGATTTCGGGATTTTTTTTTTCTGTCTGTTGTTGCCAAGAACTATAAACACGATGTGAGATGAGAGGGAAGTATTCTGGGTCTTTATCGCCATTATGATGCTCGCTTAGTTTAGGATCTAAGGTTCGGCTTAACTAGCTAAGAGCCTAGCTCTCCGTCTTCTCGTGTAAGCTGCGCCAGCTGGAAGCCGCTTGCCACGTCAGTTCTACTCATCGGCTTGGCAAAGCTGCCCTGGAGGAAAAGCTATACCAAACAGAAAACACCTGGAAAACTCATTAAATGCTCTCGCAGAGAATGATGGTTCTCTGGGATCGAGCCACATTTATTAGGTGATGAACACACCCTCTGGGCATTCAATTTATTGGTCAAGTATGCTCTATTGCTCAAGTCTCCTCAGAGCCCAGCCTGTGCTGCCTGCCTGCCACTCCTCACATAAGCATCTTTTTATTTTAATAGGCAACGTCGTAATTAGGTGAATTAATCCTTATGCCGAGGAGAGGAGAATGCTGGGCACCTGAACACACCCAGCAGTGAGGCACACCACAAGATTTAGAATCTTTCAGCCTGAACTACCAAATTTGCCTTAGGCTTTGACCTGAGCCAGCTAATCATTCCCAAATGAGATACCAAGTCTCCCCTGCACCCCCTCCTATGATCTGCAGCTTACAATGCCTCAGAGAGTAGCTGTGAATGTAAAATGAAAGCATGTCTACTAAGCACATTGTGCAAACTGACAATAAACCTGTTTGTGTCTGTATGAAAATTTAGAATCACAAGAAAAGTGATAAAGCACCATCCGTTTCGGACATGAGGACCATGAGGCCTGGTCTTAGGGTTTTTATTGCTGTGAAGAAAACATTTAACTGGGGTGGCTCTCTTACAGTTTTAGAGTTTCAGTCCCTTATCATCCCAGCAGGAGCATGGCAACATGCTGGGCAAACAATAACTGAGATTCCTACATCTTGCAGACAATGAGAAATCAAGTGACACACTGGGCAGTGTCCTGAGTATAAGGAAACCTCAAAAAGCCAGCCCTACAGTGACACACTTCCTCCAACAAAGGCATACTGCTTTCAACAAAGCAACACTTCCTAATAGTGCCACTCTGTATGAGATTTTGGGGCCAGTAACATTCAAACTGCTCTATATTCCACTCCCTGGCCCCCATAAGCTTGTAACAATATCATAATGCAAAATACATTTAATTCAACTTCAAAAGTCCTCATAGTTTATCATGGTCTCACCAATGTTCCAAGGTTCGAAGTCACTTCTGAGGTTCTTGCAATCACTTAACTAATCACCTGTAAAAATCAAAATCAAAAAGCAGATCACATGCTTCCAATATAGAACAGTACAGGAAATACGTTACCATCCCAAAACATAAGGAAAGGGGCATAACAAGAAAATACTGTACCAAAACAAGACCAAAAAACAGCTGGACAAACTCCAAACTCTGCATCTCCATGTCTGATGTCAAAGCATTCTTCAGATCTCCAATTCCATTTAGCTTTGTTGACTGCAACATACTTCTTTCTCTTGGGCTGGTTCCACTACCTGTTAGCAGCTCCCTTGGCAGGTATCCCACAACTATGGCATTTCTAACATCTTGGATTCTCCAATGCAATCCAGGTTTCAACTTCACAGCTTCACACAGCAGCATCTCCTCTCAGCCTTCAGAGACATCCCTGACACAGACCTGGCCTCAGAAGTTTTCTTCCATAAATCCTTTCTTCTATTCTTAATTCTATAGTTAGGATCACATGACTGAAGTTGACGAGTTCTATTGCTTGCTGGGACTGGAACATGGCCCCCTCATTCAAATACATCTTCACCAGCTTTCTGTCTTTCACTGCCTAAGCTTGACTATCCTGAAACTTGCCCTGTAGACCAGGCTGGCCTCAGACTCAGAGATGTCCCTTTGCCTTGCTAGTGCTGGGATTAAAAGACTGAACTACCCCATCCAGTTCTAAGTTTTTCTTTATTTACTTTTAACAAGTTAGGAATATAGCTGGGTGGGATCTCACCTTGAGTTCATCACTCCCATTATTCTATTTCTTAACCTGTTTATCTCCTTGAACATAGGATTTAGCTCCATTCCATTTCCTGGTGCTCCTTTTTTTCCTAGAAATTTACCTTTTGTAATTTACCCTGCTTAGTTTGCTCCTTTTCATTATAAATCTTCATTAGAGTTACCACTAATATCCACATGACAAAGTTTATACTAGGCTGTTTTGACATTTCTTTTGCCAATGAAATTAATCCAAACTTTTGACTTTAGCCTCAGTCAGACTCTTTGAACAAGGGCAAAAGGCAGCCATTTTCTTCACCAAAATATCACAAGAAAATGTCTAGGCAACATACTAAAATTCTTCTCTGAAACCCCTTCAGTGAACCCTTGACAATTCAAATAACTCTTAGCACCTCTGTCTTCCAGGCTCCTACTAGTATGACTCAGTAAGCAGTGTTTAAAGCACTCCACTGCTTTCATAACCCAAGTATCAAAGTACAAATTCTTCCAATCAAACACATGGTCAGATCTATCACAGAAATACCCCAGTCCCTGGCACCAACTTCTGTCTTAATTAGGGGTTTTATTGCTGTGAAGAGACACCATAACCATGACAACTCTTATAAAGAAAAAACATTTAATTGGGGTAGCTGGCTTACAGTTTCAGAGGTTTAGTGCATCCTCTGGTAGCTGAGAGTCCTGCCTCTTCAAAGCAACAGGAGGTCAACTGAGACAATGAGACAATATTAAACTATCATTTAAAAAAGAATGGTTTCAGTGAAGCCGTCAGCTGAAAGATGTTAAAGTGGCTGACACAGAAAGTGTTCTAAAGGTAGATGCAGTTCAATTCTCAATTCAATCTGAAAGAAAAGAGATTAAAAGCAAGGAGAACACTCATAGGAAACTTCAGAGAAAAACAAAATCACCCTAATTGATTAAATTGATCACCTAAAATACCACTTAACCTGTGAGGCAGGGAAATATGGCAGAGTGGGTTCCCTTGCACTAAGCATAATGATACATGTGATTAAAGAAGCTTGGAAAAAGGCAGTCTGAGACATTCCCTCACACTACCAAGACTAAGACCAGTTCAATCACTGACACAAGTGAAGAGGGGCTCCAGGCCTATGGCTCAATATAACAGTAAAATGCATACCTCTGGAGTTTTGAAATTTGAAGTGGAAATTTGAGATGTTAATGAGACATGACATACATGCAGATGTATGCAATTCTACAGGAAGGAGGTAGAGCATGCATAAGAAAATCCGCATTACACAAATGAGTTGGACAGCTCCAGTCTTCTGTTAAGTGGACCCTTGAAGCTGCTCTACTCTTCTCTGCCTCAGCCCACCTCCTCCATTAGATGGATATTCTTTCTTAATAAATGCCCTCACTCTGTTTGTTACTATCTATGTGTCTCTGTCCAACTCTTTGTCCTGGGACACAAGATCCTGGAATTTTTCTAGAGGTAATGTCTTAGTTTGGATTTCTAATGCTGTAAAAAGACATCATGACCACACCATTTAATTAGAGTGGCTCACTTATAGTTTCAGAGGTTCAGTCCATTATTATCATGACCGGGAGCATGGTGGCAAGCAGGTAGACGTGGTACAGGATTCATAGCAGCGAGTCCTATATCTTGTAGGCAACAGGAAGTTGACTGAGACACTGGGCAGTATCCTGAGCAGAGGAAATCTCAAAGCCTATCCCCACAGTGACACACTTCCTCCAACAAGGCCGTAACAATTTCAACAAAGCCACACCTCCTAATAGTACCACTCCCTATGAGATTATGGGGACCAATTATATTCAAACTACCACAGGTGCCCTACAAATCATATCAATCACTATCACCTGGATGCTACCCAGGTCTCTTGCAGTGTGCAGCAGAGATGAAGAAGGAGAGAAGCTTGGGCTTGTCTCTGTTCTCCCTTGGGGCCCCTTCTCTCAGTGAGCTAAACAGCTTTCCAAACTTACTGAGGATGACGCTGTGAGAATTAATAAGAGTAGTGGATTTATTCTTTCTTTGTTTCGGTTTGCTTTGCTGTTATGCCCATTAAATAAAAGCTATATTGAATTTAAATTTAGGATGCTTATTAACACACAGATGGAGATAAAAGTGAGGATTTCCTTCAGAAACATGATATGATGAAATGGTACCTTGCTACTCAAGGTATGTACGTCCTATGGACCCTGAGTTTGGCCTTATCTGAGAGCTTGCTGGAATGTCCCAGAACCACAAAAGTACAGACAGCATTTTCACAGGATTCATAAGTGATTCAGATACACTTGGAAGCCTGGGAAGTATGGAGGGGAAGCTTTTCAACAGAGCACACTGAAAGCCTGGTAAAACCAGGCTTTAAGCATAAGCAGTACCAGAAATCTGGGGGGATCCCACCACAATTGCCATATGTTACCAGGGAGTTTGGGGGCACTTTTTTGAGTTCTTAGTCTCATTAATAACAGATTTTAATAACAGACTCAGAAAAAAATACTGAACAATTTTATTAGAGTCTAAAAAGGAAAACCTCCAGGGCAGCAAGCTGTAAATTTTGGCAGCTGCCCAGGGAGGGGAGATGGAGACGAAAAAGAGAAAAGCATCTACCCTTTGTAAGCAGTTACATGGAAGGGAGGAGTGTATCAAAGAAGACTGAAAAAGCTCAATATACCAGAGGAGTCATTTTTAGGGTCTGGCTAGCCTTCAAAGAGAAGGAAAAGTTGTGCCTTTCTGAGTCCAGACACAGAAAGCAAGGCAGCTTGAAGAAGTTTTGTGGCAACTGCACAGCGAGCAAGGGATTCAAAGAAGAGTAAGTGCATTTTCTCATTAAAAGGATAATTATTGCTCACACCCTTTTTATCATGGTTTAAGGTTAATCCTTCAGCAATCACAAAAGGATTGAGTCTTCATGAAGGATAATGGCACATCTCTAACAGGAAGATTTCGTGGGTTTTTTTTTTTTTTTTTGAGCAGAAGGAAATAACTTTATAGTTATCTTTATTTTCTGGCATGAGGCTGATTAGAGGGAGAATTTTTAAACATTCTATCCAGAAGCGTACAGATTTATTTCCTTGTTTCATACCCTTCTGGATAGGATGTTTAAAATTCTTCCTCTAATCAGCCTCATGCCAGAAAATAAAGATAACTATAAATTTCAGAATCTTTAGAAAATGATTAAGTACCAGGTCTTCACCATGTAGAACATATAAAATACAGCTAACGTGCTCAAGGGAAAGTCCAATGTGTTCAAAGCTTGCCCTCATAGTGGGTCAATAAAGGGGATGTAACTGAACCACTCCAGAGATGGTTTCAGGGAATAGCATCTGCTTCATTACCCGAGTAACCACTTATATAGTGGAAGGCTATCGACTGTGATTGGTCAACACATTGCCCCATTGCATAGTGAGCATTCACACCACTAGGGTCTTATGCAGAAGAAGCACATTAAAGTATACACAGCAAGTACAGATTGGTCCACAGGCCATCTACTGACTACTCGTGCTGCCTCAGAACTCAGTGTTCTGACTTCAGCAGCTTGGTGAGCCATACTTCTTATTTAGAAACCAAGTGTGCCAAGTAGGATGGCTGCCAGATCATGCCTGTGTTCTCTCCTCCAAAAACTCATAGTAAATTTGTAAGATATTTAAATAAATAAAATTTTGATCGCCAACTTGGTTGGATTAAAAATTGCTGAGAACACAGGTGAGACATAGCTTTGTATTTATCTTTGAGGATGTATCTAGAGAAGATCTAAGTACACCTAGAAGGCTGTATCTAGAAGACAATTTAGAGAAGACTGACTTGCAGAGGGATCTTGCTTTGAACGTAAGTAGCACCAGTCTGTGAGATGGCATCGTGGACTGAATAAAACAAGAGAGAGGAGGGCCAGCTAAGCTTCAGCATTCCCAGCATTCCCAGCATTCCTTGCTTCTTCCTTCCTGCTCCTTGAAGACAGGAACAAGTAGCTCATGCTTCTGCTGTCACAGCTGCAAGCCACTACTGCCATCACGCCTCCCCCACCACAATGACTGTCCTTAAATTGTGAGCCAAAATCATTCATTCATCCTTTAGGAGACTCCTTGCCAGGTGTGATCATAGCCACAAGAGAAGTGACTAACAGCATATATAAGAATTTAGCGACTTCATTCAAGTATGTAAGAAAACCTTGAGCTGATCAGATTCTGCCTGGTAACCCACTGCAATGGTGGGGATATAACAAACTCAGAGTCTGTTCAAACCTGGCTAATACATGTTGGTCAAATAACCCTGGGACCCAAAGATTTGTATTCTCAGTATACTATTGAATGCAACACAAAACAAACTTGTGTCTAGAGAAAAAAAATTTACCGAAAAACTTTATGTTAAATGAAAAAACAGCAACCAACAAATAATAGTAATGTAAAATAAATTTGAGCTAGAAATAACTCAATTTATAATCAATAATCACCATAGATTCAGATAGAACACCAGTCCACCTAAAATGCAGACAGTGTTGAATCAGGTTAGTTGTTTCTAAGTATCCAAATACATATCTGCTGTTAAAAGTCACATGTGAGAACCAATACGAGTGCACAAGACTGCAGGGCGATTGTCCTGAAGACTGTAGGCTGAGGTAGTTTTAACACTTGAGCAAAGTGGCCAAGGAAGTCTAATTACCCCTAGTGACTACATACCCACAGGCTGGCTTCCAACTTCCTGAAAAAGATATTCTCAGGCTGTGAAAATGGCAAGAAGCTGTTTTTTTAAAAAAAAAAAAAAATCTGCATTTCCAAGGAAGTTTAGGAAGAATCTCCAAATTTGCTAAAGTGTATGATCTAGAAGGAAGAAATCTTAGAGCCGGAAAAAGCCCCCATAAACCCCATAAAGTTCACTCAAGCTGGGAACACTCTAAATACCTTTTATTTTAAAGGTTGCAGATAATTTATTAAGAGCCTTTCCGCCAAGCCATTGCAATCCCTAGGTCACTTTCTCTGCTTGTAGATTTGTAGATTTTTCTTGCAGCCCTGAGAAGTGGGCTAGTGCAGGGGTGCAGCACATTTTTCTATGAGACTTAAAGTAGTTGTCTGTCTTCCTCACACAGTGTTTCACCCATTCCACATTCTCAAGGTCCTTCTGCCCACAATTCTTCTCTAAGATGGAAGAATTATCACTGTTGCACAATAACTTGTAGCAGACACTGAACAGTTGTCTCTGCTGTCCTGGATGTCAGTGTCAACCTTCCCAGTCACAGGGAAGTCCCCATGGAGGACAAGGTAGTCACCCTAGATATGGAAGAACTTGTCCATCTCTAGTCGGAGTTTCATGGCATTGGCATGAAATGAAACTCCCTTTCCCTATCAGTGCTTGCTCTGTACCCACCAGCCATCATGGGCAGAAGGAGTAGGAAGCTATATTGTACAAGCAGTGTGTAACTAACTCTTTTTAGTGGAGTACTAAAATCCAAATGGCTCTGGAATGTTTTGATGAGGTACAGAGTCTGTCTAGTGTAAGTATGATAGGACCGCTGCTGAAAGAACTTGTGCACATGTTCACACAGCAGCGCTGATCACAGCAGTAGAACATTAGCAGACCATAGATAAAGGTTTCCAGAAACCGCATCATAGATGTCATCCAAAACCAGGTCTAGCTGATGATACCAGCAGAGATGCCTCCTGAAGAGGGAGGACAGAACCCATGATATTATCTGTCATAAGGAAGAAAGCTCTGAGCTGTTCCATATACCAGCCCACAGTCAGGGACCACTGGAGACTCTTAGCATCGGGTTTCCTTGGCTCCACTAGCTCCAAGAATGTTCACAGCAGAGACAAACCTGACTGTACTTGCCACCTAGTCATTGTACTCAATGACACCCGTGAGCCTAGTAATAGCATCTCCCATCTCTGTGTGTCTTAGCTTATCCTTGGCCAACACCTTGATTACATGCAGGAAGTGTTGTAAGATAGCCTACCTTTCTTGAGCTCAAATATCCAATTTCTGATTTTTGATTCATTCTGAGAAAAGAGCACACTTCTTGCTCCTAAATGTGGGTTCCAAATGCCATCTTGATAAAAGTGAAGAAAGCAACAGCTGGAACAAACATCATTGAAAACAGAATATTCACAGTTTCACAGGTTCTTAATGAACTTGTATAAATGACTCTAAACACCAATTATGGAACTGCTCCTTGCAATCTCTTTTATAACCTTGCTACACAGAATAAATATAATCCAAAAAGACAATTATGCCCTGCCCCTTTCTTCAGCTATCAGACCATTGAGAAAATGGACATCAAACTTTGGAAATTTCCCAGAAATCCCATGTGAGACAGAGACATACCTCATTTATATTATTGGTAGCATTATAATTTTATGTTTGCATTGTTAGTTGTTGTTTTCCATTCCTTTCTACAGTCGATTTATAAATTCAGTATTATTGTGTGCTTTTGTACATGCTAAAGCATGTGATAGGTATAGGGTTTAATGTAATCCATGGTTTCACACATCCAGTTGGCATTTGGATAGGGAAGGACTACAGTAACAGCTATTCCATCTGCAGGAAAAATAAGTTTTGATTCTTTTCCGCAAATTGAATCATCAGTCGTATTTCAGCAGCTTTATTGGTTAAAGAAAAAACACAATTTTGATGAAAGTACTCTCTTGCTTTTGGTAATTTTATTTATAAATAGGTAGTTTGACTGAATCTTAAATATATATTCTTCTATTGCCTGTATTTGTCAATTATACCTACACAACACTGACGTGTTCATCCTGCTCAGTTTTATCTCTTACTTACATTATGACATGTTGTTTTCTCAAAAATCTGACATGCCACAGTACTGTTGCCATCTTGCTAATTCCCACTAGCGGGAAGAACTCAAGGAAACCTGTGGTCTTGCAGCCAACTTAGCAAAGAACTTTGCCACAAATGGCATTGAATTTAGTCCAGAAAACTGACCTATTCATTTCATAGACTAATAAATACAAAGGTGCAGTTCTGTCTCTGCTAATGTGGCAGAAACTAAGAAGGAAGCAAAGAAACATGGCAAAAGGTTTTGTTCATATTAATGCCTAACTAAAGATGTGGAATATGATCAGTCATTGCTGCTTAGAAAGTAAGGCATCTTATTTTTCTTCAAAGAGAAAGGCCATAAGGCAAGATCACTTGGGTTGCCATTATTCCCAAAAGCAGGTTATGTGTACTCCAGCCAGCAATTAATTTCAAGGTTTTAACAATGACAGAATGTGGAGCATGCCTCCTACGTGCCTTCAGACATTCTCAGACATTTTCACACATGTGACTGAATCTTGAACAATACATCTTCAGACAGAAGTCCCATTTGCCAATGCCCTAGTTGCTTCACCTTCAAATAAGTGTCCCCTCCATTTTGTGCCTGGTGCTAACTGCCTGGCACCTTTCTTAAGCATCAGTTTCCAGATTCTCAACCATCTTCTGAGCAGCTGCTAAGGATTGCACTGAACCCAAGATTTTGGAAGATCTTACCATTTGTTACTTCCTGGAAAGAAATAGAACAGGAGAGAAGGAAGCATCCACACATAAGCTATATATGCCTAGCCAGAGTGCTTGCTAGCATCTCTCACAAGTCAGCTCAACAGATGGAAAAAGATTCTTTTTATCTCCACAGCATTATTATAAAGTAAATTCCTGAAATAAAACTTGTTTGTTCTGTCTCATACCATTTTCATTAATTATACCTTGTTTGACTTTGAGTTTTCGGAATACACTGGTTCTAAAAAAAATAATGAATTTGCTCTGGAGCCCTTTATTCTTTACTGAAATTTTGCTCATGCTCTCCCTACCCCCCTCTCTCCATACACAGACACACATTGTTATACCTCAATAACACTTATATGCTAATCCTGTTCAATTTTATCTCTTACCTATCTCTTAACTACATTATGTTAATTCTGTTCAATTTTTATCCTCGCACACACACTCACACACAACACACACACATTGTTATACCTCAATAACACTTATATGCTAATCCTGTTCAATTTTATCTCTTACCTACATTATGTTAATGCTGTTCAATTTTATCTCTTACCCACCCACCCACACACACATTTATGAATTCTTAAAAAGTAAATGAACATTTATTTATTTAAATATATAGATATTATATGATATCCAAAGTCTTCCAATGGATTTTGAGTGAAATAACAAAAGTTAACTGTTAAGGCTATGGTAAAAACATATAACTTTTTTCTCTATCAGCACTAGGAATTCTTATTTATTCCCAAACTCTCCACTGTCCATCTCAGAAATGCAGGATGTGCTAATTAGAAACTCATATAAAGGTGTTTATATTTTTTCCCATGATAACAATGATTTTAGGTCAGAACCCATTAGGTGAATGGAAAGTCTTTATATGGCCACTGGAAAAACAGCTGTAAAAACTAGATTAGTAGGGATTGGAGGGATGGCTCAGTGGTTAAGAACACCTGCTGCTCTTGCAGAGGACCTGAGTTCTATGCCCAACCCAATACCAGGCAGCTCACAAACACCGATAACTCTAGGGTTATCTGACAGCTTCTGGATTCCCCGGGCACCTATACAATGTGCCATGCACACACACACGCCAATGATTTTTTCTTTAAATTTGAAAAAGGAGATTAGTATCAAAAAAAGAATCAAATGATAAAAGAAGCTTTTGGGGAAAACCCAATCCAGTAGGACATTACCACTTTAAAGCATCATTGTTTAATTAGCAGAATATATTTTGAAGTAAATCTGAAATCTTAGCGCCATAAGAAAACAATCTTGGAAACCAGTTTAAGCAGGGCACTTCTTGTGTCTTTTGAACAGCGGAGTAAACAAGAAACATGGATATCAGTCACTAGGGGGGTTGGGACACTACAGATCCATTCCAAGACATTAACCTCCTGCTAGCATTCGCTGCTTTTTGTAAACATTCCACGTCTCAAGCCTCTTTTCCTCTTTTCCTCTCACTTCTCCAGCACATTACTCTGTGTGATCTAGAAAGATCCTAACCCCTGCTTTTTTTCTGGTTTCCACATCAAGCCCCTTTCTGGATAAACATGAAACAGTTTTTCAAGATAAGCTTGCTGTTCAGGGTTTGTGAAGGTGAAAACTTCTGGGTAAGAATAGAGAGTTGTGCATGTTAGCTCTGTGTAAAATCTCACAATTCTGGGGTCTAATCAAGCAAGACTCTGACCCCAGACAACAAGAATTAGTACCTTGTCTAATATTTCATCATAGAGATGTGATTCCTAGCTAGTGACAGCAGGAGTTGGTCACTCCAAATACTTGAACGTAACAAAGTGGCACTTGAGTCTCAGTGTAAATGAGGAAGTTAAAGGCTGTATCTAAAGCGATGATTCAGCAAATGGTATGCTTACTTGAGCCTTAAAGTAAGAACTGAATCTCGTTTGTGGAGACATTGACTATCAGTATATATTGCATATGAGGAATCTTTTGTTTCCATTTTCTGAACATATTTTTATATGATGAAATGTTAAGTCCTACAAGGTATATGAAAACTTGATTTGGAAACAATCAGAAAGGGAAAAGTAAGATGTGTGTAGGGCAAGTACAGCGGCTATGAGTGTCTTTGCGCTACTTCCTGGGCTGCTCGGGGAGCACATGAACACTCTACATATTACTGAACTGTGTACGAGTGCTATAAACAACTTCGTCCACACTATTTGTGAAAATATTTATTAAAGTCTCTAAAAAAATGGTCAAAAAAATAAGCAACAAGTTAAAAAAAACCTATGAAACTAAAAATTGACTAAAACTTTTTAAGAGCAGTAACAGTCTATAACCCTTTCCTGTGGCAGCGCAATATTATGAAAATGCCTCTCACATTCTAAGAGACTGGAATTTTTACCAAACCTCACAGCCAGAGTTAATAATATACCTTGAAGTTACTTAAAACTGCTATCCCACTGTGTATCCAGCCTGTTTGTTTAACTTGCTCTTAAGAGAGCAGTGTAGCTAGCAATCAGCCTTGCTTGCCTTGAACTTCCATCGCAATCAACCTTTATAACATAAGCTAATGCATAGCTATAATCTTAATTATGTACTCTTCCATAACCTTGACCGAAAATAATGCCTGTCTCTCATTTGCTGAAAACAAATGGATAGTGCTAAGTAAACAATAAAGGGGCTGGAGAAATGGCTCAGTGGGTAAGAGCATTGACTGCTCTTCTGGGGAAACCCTGGTTAAATTCCCAGCACCCACATGACAGCCCACACCTGTCTGTAACTCCAGTTTCAGGGCTTCTGACAGCCTCACACCGACATGCATGCAGGCAAAATACCAATTAACATTAAATAAAAGTAAATTTTTAATAAATTATTTTTTTAAAGAAACAAGATATGCCGGGCAGTGGTGGTGCATATCTTTAATCCCAGCACTTGGGAGGCAGAGGCAGGGGATCTCTGTGAGTTCAAGGCCAGCCTGGTCTACAGAGTGAGTTCCAGAACAGTTAGAACTACACATAGAAACCCTGCCTCAAAAAAAAAAGAAAAGAAAAGAAAGGAAAAACAAAAGAAACATGCTTAATAAACAATACTGTTTGTTATGTGGGTCAGTTTGAGTCAGTGATAAATTCACAAGACAGCACAGATTCAGACTCAATCAAAAAATAGACAGAGGGCATAAAACACAGAGAACATGAAGTAAATAATGCAAATCTGGCCTCACTTTTGACACCAAGAGTAAGTGCTTTGATTTTTCCCTAATCATGGGTTTAATATTGGTGACTCTGAATTTATAGTTAATGCATTCAAACCGATTGCATTTTGGTGCCTCAGGGGAGGAATGTGTGAGACTGGGAGAGCACTCTTTAATGTGTTCAACACATGCACACTCACCTCTACCCACTCCAAACGATTGCAGGCAAGAGCATGAGCTACTTTTACTCCACTTCCCAGTCAGAGCAGAACAGAATGACCACACCTCTCTCATACTGCTACAGGTTACACAACCAAGATCCTAGTGCCTCCAAAGGCTTGGCAACTCCCTTCGCTTCAACCCTTATTTTTAACTCAAATGTTCTAACCATATGCCTGGCAAAGAATCTTAGGGTACTGGTTACCCCATCCTTGGTCGTTCAGTAGTCAGACATTCCAGACTGCAGAAGCCAAGCAAAGAAACCAGATGCTACCAAGCCCCACCTACTTCTGACAAATCAAAACAAGGGCATCATTGGGAGGAAAATATCCTAAAATTATCAACTCCAGATCTAGAGGGAGAGGCAGGCTATACACTGAGAAACACTGAGGTCTTAGTGAACAGAAATTAAGCACTCTTCTGTATGTCAGCCAGTTTACCATGCAGAACCAAGGCAAAGGAGGGCTGCTTCCCTGGAGATAGAACAAACAGATATCATCCTCAAACACTAGCCCTACAAAGGAGCCTGGACTTAGATCACTCTGGAGACAAATGTGTGCTCCACAGCATTATTAAAAACAACAGAGTAATCAGCTGGGAATTAGCAGACCTGGCTGCAGTCAGAGAGATAGTGAGACACATTTATAAAAGCACCTTGACAACATCCAGGGCTGCAGTTTAGAGATATAAGTAGTTTCTCATTACATGGGAGAGAAACCAGAATAATCTAATGGGTCTCACATATTAAATAAGCAAGCATTTGACAACCTCCTTAGAAGAATGAGGAAACCACCCTCAAGGCTTTTGCTTATATCATCTAAGATGCTGACTTTTAAACAACAAAGAGACAGATATTCTAGAGGAACTTTTGACCCTCACATAGAGAAACATAACAATCCATGGAAGCTGCCAATCTTAGTTCTGATAAAGGAAAAATTTAATTAGGGTGACTTACAGTTCAGAGGTTTAGTCCATTATCATCATGTCAGGACATGCTGGCAAGCAGGCAGACATGGTGCTGGAAAGGAACTAAGAATTCTACATCTTTGATTCTCAGGCACCAGGAAGTGAAGTGTCACACTGGGCATGGCTTGAGCATATATGAGACCTAAAAGCCTTGTTACAAACTTTCTCCAATAAGGCCACACTTCCTAATAGTGCCATTCCCTATGGGCCAAGCATTCAAACACATGAGTCTATGTGGCTCATATCTATTCAAACCACCACACTGCCTAGAACAGCAGTTCAACAATAGGTCTAACTGACAAGAGCTTCAAAATAGACATTATAAATATGTACAAAGAATTAAGATAATCAAAATTAAGAAAATAAAAACTAAGACAATGTCTTATCATGTAGATAGAATCCCTTGTATGAGGAGCACCTGGCTCCCGGCTAGCTTAACTGCTGAAATAAGCACACAAGAATTGTATTAATTAAATTACTGTCTGGCCCATTATATCTAGCCTCTTCTTGGCCAACTCTCACTCTTGATCTAACCCATTTCTATTAATCTGTGTTCACCACAAGGTTGTGGCTTACCGGGAAGCTTCTAACCAGCGTCAGTCTTGGGCAGGAGGACCATGGTGTCTGCCACACTGCCCTTTTTCCTCCCAGAATTCCATTCTGTCTACTCTGCCTGTCTGATTTCTGCCCTATTAAAAGGCCAAAGCAGTTTTCTTTATTCACCAATGAAAGCAACACAAATACAGAAGAACCTCTTACGCCATTTTCCCTTTTTCTGTTTAAACAAAAAAGAAAGGCTTTCACTTTAACATAGTAAAATTATATATAACAAAGCAGTTATCAAGCAAGAATTACAGTTACAAATATTTATATCGATTTTATCTTTTAGCATAACAAAGGAAAACGATAACTATAACTATCTATCTATTCTTCAACTCCATCAAAGACTCCAGAAGGATATATTACCTAAGTAAACAAGAAGTAAGCAACTTCCAAAACTCTAGAAATGACAGAGACATCTCGCTGCCTGGACAGTCACCCAAAGTTCTTCTGTACCATTGGAGCATCCATCTTCAGCCTATAGGCACACAGTATTTAGCAGATGAAGCAGGAAAATTTAAAGACAGTTTAGTCACTTTCTTCTGTATCCTGCAGAATGTCTCGCAGACTCTTTCATGAATCAGGAACCCCAAAGGATCATCTCACCTTTAGGCAAGTTCAGCAGTCCTCTCTCTGTGGGTTCTTCATGTCCAGTTTATGCAAGAGTCCAGGCAAGAGCAGTTTCTTGCCCAAATGGCTAACCAACTCCATATGGAGCCTCTTTGATGCCCATCTTCCTCTTGAAGTAGATTGGTGCTGCCAGGAGAAGACATGTCTCATTGTCATGGAAAACCCTAAGTTATTAAAACATTCCAAATGCCATATTCTGTAGTCTTTGAAAGATATAAAGAATGCCTATTTAACTGAAATATATCTCTATATATCTAGAAAATATAACTAACATGACTACAAGCTTGACTATTATCAATGATTATCCGTTAACAACCTATATTTCTTAATTATACATTACATTTTTAAATGAACTACACAATCACAATACCTTAACAAGATCAGAAATAAATATACATATAACAAAATTGACCTTAAACTTGTATCAATAAATCAAGATTTATACCAATGCAAATTATTCATATCTATATCATATCCCCCTTTAAATGTAAAAGAACATTTGTAAACAATATTTGGGAATATGGGCATAGTTTTTTTCTCTCCAAACTTCTTCCTGCTGTATGGGGGCGCTGTCAATCAGGTCTTTCATGGTGTATCCTGTGTGCTAGGTTCATCTCAATCACCAGTTGAGTGAAGTAATTTTTTGAAGGTGTTCATGGTGATCTTTCAGGAAGGCATGGTCTATCATACCATATTGGTCTAGAAGGAATCCACAGGGTCTCATCCTCTGTGAAGACAAAAGAAGAACCTCTTTTCCAAAGCATCATATCCTTAGACCCAAATTCTGAAGTCATAATACCTTTATAATATACATGCTGGTTTGGCTTAGCAGCATACACAATAAAATGTTTCTCTGTATTTAGCTCCTTCACAGTCAAAAAATTTAAAGAAAACACAATAAAATACATAATCCAGACATTCTGTGAATTTTCCATTTTTACGTGGCTTATTTTTTTCTTTATGATTATCTGTACTCTATCTCTTTAAAGATGTTACCTTTTTTAAAAGTATCTCTCTATACTTTTTGCTTCTTTTCTCTTTTAAGCCTACTATGTACCTTTATTCAACAGCGTGACCCATTTAAGTGCAAATCAATCCCACACCAGTTTGGAATTATTATTAAAAGGGTTATTTATTTGAGGTGAAAAAACTTACAGAACACCATTCTAGACAACAACCCTCTACCAGGAAAGGAGTCTGAAGCAAGAGAGAGCGAGAAGAGGGCTGCCACTGCTTTTTAAAGAGAAAGAGACCACACTCCAGTGGGCTGGTATCTCAAAGGCTATTGGCTGAAGGAGCAGAAGGAACTCCCACAGCAGAATCAATATAGAAATAGAAATCTTAAAAAGAAGTCATACATCAGGAAGACTTGATCATCCTAACCTAGAAGAAGCAGAAGAAAATGATTTTAAACGTAACTTTAGGAGGATGATGGAGACCTCTGAAGAAGAAATGAAAAACTCCCTTAAGGAAATGGAGGAAAAGACAAACAAAAATGGAAGAAATTAATAAATCAAAGAAAAACAAGAAAAAACAATCAAATAGGTGAAGCATACAGTTTAAGACTTAAAGTCTGAAATAGATACAATAAAAAAACACAAACTGAAGGAATTCTGGATATGGAAAATCTGGATAAACAAATGGAAACTACAGAGGCAGGCATAGCCAACAGAATACAGGAGATGGAAGAGAGAATATCAGGAGTTGAAGATACTATAGAAGAAATAGAGTCACTGGTCAAAGAAAAAATTAAATCCAACAAATTCTTAACACAAAACATCCAGGAAATCTGGGATACCATGAAAAGACCAAACCTAAGAATAATAGGGATAGAAGAAGGAGGAAAAATCCAGCTCAAAGACACAGAAAATATATTCACAAAATCATAGAAGAAAATTTTCCCACCCTAAATAAGGATATTCCTATGAAGGTACAAGAAGCTTACAGAACACCAAATAGACTGGATCAAATAAAAGCTCTCTCGCCATATCATAATCAAAATGCAAAACATAAAGAATAAAGAAAGAATATTACAAGCTACAAAGTAAAAAGGTCAAGTAACACATAAAGATAGACCTATCAGAATTACACCTGACTTCTCAATGGAAACCATGAAAGCCAGAAGGTCCTGGGCAGTTGTGCTCCAGAAACTAAGAGATCATGGATGCAAGCCCAGACTACTTTACCCAGCAAAACTTTCAATCACCATCAATGGAGAAAACAATATATTCCATGACAAAACCAGATTTAAACAATACTTATCCACAAATCTAGCCCTACAGAAAGTACTAGAAGTAAACCCCAATGCAAGTAAACTAACCGCACCTACAAACACACAGGTAACAGATAAGCTTACACCAACAAAACCCTAAGAAGGGAGACACACATTACCACCAAAAAAACAACAAGAATTAACAATCACTGGTCATTAATATCTCTTAATATCAATGGACTCAATTCACCTATAAAAAGACACAGGCTAAGAGAATGGATACGAAAGTAGGATCCAGCCTTCTGCTATATACAAGAAACACACCTCAACCTCAAAGACAGACATTACCTCACAGTAAAGGGTTGGGAAAAGATTTTCCAATCAAATGAACCTAAGAAACAAGAAGGTGTAGCTATCCTAATATCTAACAAAATAGACTTCAAACTAAAATCAATCAAAAGAGACAAAGAAGGACACTTTATACTCATTATCAGAACAAACCATCAAGATGAAGTCTCAATCCTAAATATGTTTGCCACAAATACAAGAGCTCTGACGTATGTGAAAGAAACATTACTAAAGCTTAAATCGCAGATCAAGCCCCACACACTAATAGTAGGATACTTCAACATCCCACTCTCCTCTCCAATGGACAGATCAACCAGACAGAAAACTAACAGATATCATGACTTAAATGGAATTAACAGACATATACAGAGCATTCCACCCAAACACAAAAGAATATCTATTCTTCTCAGCACCTCATGGAACTTTCTTTAAAACTGACCATATACTCAGTAACAAAGCAAACTTCAACAGATACAAAATATTGGAGTAACCCCTGTATCCTATCAGGCCACCATGGTTTAAAATTAGAATTCAACAGCAACACTAATTTCAGAAAGCCCACAAACACATAGAAATTAAACAATGCTCTATTGAACCACCCCTAGATCAAGGAAGAAATAAAGAAAGAAATTAAAGACTTCCTAGAATTCAACGACAAGGAAGGTATACATAGCCAAACCTATGGGACACTATGAAAGCAGTGCTAAGAAGAAAGTTCATAGCACTAAGTGCCTACATAAAGAAAGTAGAGAAAGCTCACACTAGTGACTTAATAGCACACCTGAAAACTCTAAAATAAAAAGAAGCAGACTCACCCAGGAGGAGTAGAAGTCAGGAAATAATCAAATTAATGGCTAAAATCAATAAAATAGAGACAAAGGAAACAATACAAAGAATCAATGAAACAAAGAGCTGTTTCTTTGAGAAAATAAACAAGTTAGACAAGCCCTTATCCAAACTAATCAAAAGGTAGAGGGAGAACATCAAATTAACAAAATCAGAAATGAAAAGGGGGGCATAACAACAGACATTGAAGAAATCCAGAGAATCATTAGGTCATACTACAAAAACCTATACTCCACAAAATTGGAAAATGTAATAGAAATGGACAATTTTCTGGATAGGTACCACATACCAAAATTAAATCAAGACTGGGTGGACAATTTAAATAGACCTATAATCTGCAAGAAAAAAAGAGGCTGTCATCAGAAGGCTCCCAACCAAAAAAAAAAAAAAAAAAAAAAGCCTAGGGCTGGATGGTTTCAGTGCATAATTCTACCAGAACTTCCAAGAAGAGCTAATACCTATACTCCTCAAAGTGTTCCACATAAAAGAAAGAGAAGGAACATTGCCAAACTCTTTTTATGAGACTACAGTTACCCTGATACCAAAGCCACACAAAGACTCAACCAAGAAAGAGAATTACAAACCAGTCTCACTCATGAACATAGATGCAAAAATACTCAATAAAATACTGGCAAACCAAATCCAAGAATACATTAAAAAAAATCACAGACCATGATCAAGTCAGCTTCATCCCAGAGATGCAGAGATGGTTTAACATACAAAAATCTATCAATGTAATCCACCATATATAAACTGAAAGAAAAAATATGATAATCTCATTATATGCTGAAAAAGCATTCAACAAAATCCAACACCCCTTTATGATAAAGGTCTTGGAGAGATCAGGGATACAAGAAACATATCTAAACATAATAAAGCAATATACAGCAAGCCAACAGCCAACATCAAATTAAATGGAGAGAAACTCAAAGTAATCCCACTAAATTCATGAACAAGACAAGGCTGCCTAGTCTCTCCATATTTATTCAACATAGTTCTTGATTTTTTGGCTAGAGCAATAAGGCAACAAAAGAAGATCAAGGGGATTCAAATTGGAAAAGAAGAAGTCAAACTTTTGTTATTTGCTTGATGATATGATAGTATATATAAGTGACCTCAAAAATGCTTTTAGAAAAGTTCTACAGCTAATAAATTATTTCAGTAATGTGACAGTATACAAGATCAACTAAAAAAAAATCAGTAGCCCTCCTATATAAAAATGATAAGAAGCTGAGAAAGAAACCAGAGAAACATCACCCTTCACAATAATCACAAATAACATAAAATATCTTGGGATAACACTAACTAAAGAAGTGAAAGACCAGTTCTACAAAAACTTCATGTCTTTGAAGAAAGAAATTGAAGAAGGTACCAGAAAATAGAAATATCTTCCATGCTCTTGGATAGGTGGGATCAACATAATAAAAATAGCAATCCTACCAAAAGCAATCTATACATTCAATGTAATCCCCATCACAACCCCAAGACAATTCTTCACAGACCTTGAAAGAAAAATACTCAACTTTATATAGAAAACCAAAAAACCCAGAATAGTCAAAACAATCTTGTATAATAAAGGAACATCTGGAGGCATCACCATCCCTGACATCAAGCTCTATTAAAGAGCGACAGTGATGAAAACAGCTTGGTATTGGCATAACAACAGAGAGATTGACCATTGGAATTGAATCAAAGACTTGGATATTAATCCACACACCTATGAACACCTGATTTTTGACAAAGAAGCTAAAAATATACAATGGAAAAAAGAAAGCATCTTCAACAAATGGTGCTGGCATAACTGGATGTCAACATGTAGAAGAATGAAAATAGATCCATATCTATCCCCATGCACAAAACTCAAGTCCAAATGGATTAAAGAACTCAATATAAACCCAACCACACTGAACCTGACAGAAGAGAAAGTGGGAAGTAGCCTTCAATGCATGGGCACAGGAGACCACTTACTTCCTTAACGTAACACCAGTAGCACAGACGCTGAGAGCAACAATAAATAAATAGGACCTCCTGAAACTGCGAAACTTCTGTAAAGGGAAGAACATGGTTAATAAGACAAAAAGGCAACCTACTGAATGGGAAAAGATCTTCACCAACCCCAGATCAGACAGAGGACTGATCTCCAAAATGTATAAAGAACTCAAGAAATTAGACATCAAAATTCCAGATAACCCAATTTAATAAAAGGGTACACTACTAAACAGAGAATTCCCAACAGAAGAATCTCAAATGGTTGAAAGACACTTAAGGAAATGTTCAACATTCTTAGCCATCAGGGAAATGCAAATCAAAGCGACTCTGAAATGTTATCTTACACCAGTCAGAATGGCTAAGATCAAAAACATCAATGAAAACTTATGCTGGAGAGGATGTGGAGTAAGGGGAACACTTATCCTCTCTGGTAGGAAAGTTAGGTGAAGGGAAGGGGAGGAGGGGAAGGAGTGGGAACTGGGATTGGTATATAAAATGAAAAAAGATTGTTTGTTTTCTTTTTAATAAATAAATAAACAAAAAAGCAGAAGGAAATTCTGGTTGAAAGTTCTAATAACTAAATAACTAAACTAAAAAACTCGATATCTAAAATGTTAAATTCATAAGAAGCACACAGCTTGTGCTTGAACTTACAGTCATCATCCTCCATACAGTCATTGCTAAGGCATCCAACCTGGAGGACCAAGCAGTCTCAGGATCTCAGCCTCTCCAGAGGGTAGACAGTCATTATTGGATTAGTCAGACTGTATTGTGCAGGGCACTGTAATAAATCCTCTTCTACTATGTAGGTCATCCTATCAATTCTGTGTCTCAAAAACAAACAAAAACAAAAAACTCCGACTAATAGGACAAGGTTTAAAATTAGAAGATAAAAAATACAGAACACTATCGAGTTTTATTCCTTTGCTATTTAAAATTTAAAAAGGAAATTAAGAAATTAACTCCAGGACTAAGGAGATGGTCCAGTGGAATAAGAGCTTGCTGCACAAGCATGAAGACATGAGTTTGGCTGCTGAGAACCCAAAGACATGCAAGACAGACAGCTACCTGGAATCCCAGCTAGACAGAGCCAGGGAATCCCCAAGGCAAACCGGCTAGACAATACTAGCTGAATCAAGAAGCTCTAAGAGAGAGCCTATTTCAATAAACCATGGGAAGAACACTCGAGGAAAATAAGAGATTTCATTTCTGGGTTTCCACATGAACATGCACAAAGGTACACCAGGACCTGCACACACAAGCAAACATGCATGTACACACGCACACCAAGAAACATACAAATATAAAAAGGGAGAGAAAATAATTTTACTACAGTATCAGAAATAATAAAACACATGTAATAAACTTAACCAAAGTAGCACAAAATTGACACACTGAAAGTAAATCACTGTTGAAAGAATTTAAGGAAAATCTAAATAAATGAAAAAAATCCATATTTATGGATCAGAAGACTAAACACTGGAAAGATAATGTGGTGGTTGGAATAAGAATAGCCCCCCCACGGGTCCATATATTTAAATGCTTAGGAAGTAATAGCACAAAAGGATTAGGAGGTGTGGCCTTGTTGGTGGAAGTGTGTCATTGGGGTGGGCTTTAAGGTTTCAAAGCCCAAGCTCTCTCTCTCTCTCTCTGCTGATTTCAGATCCAGATGTAGAACTCTCAAATACTCCTGCAGGACCATGTGTGCCTATGTGCGGCCATACTCCCTGCCAGGCTGATAATGGACTAAACCTCCAAAACTGTAAGTCAACCTCAATTTAATACTTTCCTTTATAAAAGTTGCTGAGGTCATGGTGTCTCTTCACAGCAATAGAACATTGACTAAGAAGATAATCTACTCACAGACATCTACAGATTAAATACTGTTTTATTAGATCAAGTTGTATCCATGGTTAATCTATGTATCACAAGAAATTGTTGTGAAAAGCAGACAGACACATGAAAATTCTTGAAATCAAAGAGATTTTTGAAAACTAAGTTAACCAAAATTAAAAGGCTTTATTTAACGCAAGAATTTTCTAGATCAACTCTAACAATCATATTAGCACTCAACTTAGCATTTTCAATCTTACGTAAATGTGGAAGCATTTATTTAACCATGTAGAAACATATCTCTCACACAGTGATTTTGAGAAATGCTGGTGAATTTTTTTTGAGATATGACTTCATTATACAGTATTGACTTGTCTGGAACTTACTGCGTAGACCAAGCAGGCCTTGAACTAACAGAGATCTGCTTGCCTCTCCTTCCTGATTAAAGCCATGAGCCACCATGTCTAACTTGTTGGTTTGTAAGGCTTTGTTGGTTTGAGAAAGGCTATGTTAAGAGAAATCAGTCTCTCTACTGACACATTTCTATTCTTGTTTCTCTGGCAAACCGTGAGGTCTCCAAAAGACCAAAAATCAAGTCCATGTGCATAAATACACATATTTTTGCTTTTTTATTAACTAAAAACACCATTGAGTATGCTCATTTACAGTTATCTCTCTTAAACTCCCCATAAGAAACAAAAAAACATGTAGACACTTCTCTTATATGCTGATGCAGAAAGACTCTCATCAGCCTGGAAAGGACATGTGCAGTCACTAATGAGAAATGAATTACTGAGTCTTATTATTCCCAGGTTCCCATAACTTCCAAATTGCCTAAAAACTTTCAAGGAAATAATTAATCTACCAACACAGGGCATGACATGTCAACACAATCAATCAGCACATGGGGCATGGACTAGCTTCACGTCAGGACATCTGAGTTATTCCATGAGTTAAGCAGCAAGGGTATAAACATGTGTATAAGAGAACATTTACACCATGGAAAACTTTAAAATCACCTTCTAAAATTAAATAACAGTATTTAAAGATACACCAAAGACATACGCTCGGATTAAAGTGCTAACATCTGAACAGAGATTGCTCTCTACACTAGAAACTGTTGTAACTGGAGTAAAGCATGCAAGCAGCTTATGGAGTGACCGACCATCAAAGGCCGGTTCCCTAACTTTTAATAATTCATTGTGCTGTAATAATCTTTATTTTATATATAATGTAACTAATGAGCTGTTCTTGTAACTTAATTTTATGAATATGTATTTTATTTTGCAAGTAAAAATGCTTTTATTAAGAAGTTTGCACCAAAGTGTGACTTCCTCATTTCCCTTCTAAAGAAGATGACCTTTGATGGGTACATTTCAGCACACTTTCCTGTGACACTGGACAGCTTCTCATGACACCATAATAAAGTACATACACAACTCCAGTTTCTTCTCTTTCCTTCACGTGAAACCTGGTAAGGTATGCATGTGGCAATACAACACACAACTGTATTTTTAAAGTCTTTATTAATAGTTCTTTATGAAAGCCATAAGAATTTATTTGTTTATTTATTCTTTTATTTTTTCATTCAAAAATTTACACTTCCTCCCCTTCTCCCAGTCCCCTCCTCCTCCCCTACCACCCCTCCTCGTTCCTCCTGCTTCCTTAAGAGGGGCAGGGTACCCTGCCCTGTGGGAAGCCCAAGGTCCTCCCCCCTCCATCCCTGCCTAGGTAGGTGTACATCCATATAGACTAGGTTCCCAAAAAGCCAAAAATATGGAATGCTTCACGAATTTGCGTGTCATCCATGCGCAGGGGCCATGCTAATCTTCTCTGTATCGTTCCAATTTTAGTATATGTGCTGCCGAAGCAAGCACACCATAAGAATTTATTATGAAGTGATTTGTTTTATTCACTGCAATAAGACTTTCATAATGTGCTCTTCATGGGGTATGCGATTCACATTTCATTGCACAGTAATTGAATTAACTTTATAACTTTGCTAATAATTGGGTACAGGGATATGAAGGACAGGCAATTCAAAACTTGACTGATATTAGTTAAAATATCACAAACATTGAAATCTAAATTGTAAAGAACATAAAAATAGTCTTTATTATAGGTAGTATAACATAAATACAACAATTTATATCCTATACATACTTGCAAATTGCTAAGGTAAAATGCAAGTCCAAGTTCTGAAATGGACTTGAACTCTACAGAAATAAAAAGAAGTAAATATAATATACTAAACTACAAAGCACATAGTTGCACTTCACCTTGATAATTCATGCTTGCAGAGGATGCAAGTGAGAGATAACCAATAGAGCTAAATGCCCAACATCCAAATTCAACCTCCCCAGGTTAGTCAGGCTTTCCTCACTTTGATTATTATGTAAGAGGGAAATTGTTTAAAGAAGAACTTATTTTGACTGAGGGTCTCAAGGATTTCCGTGCATGGGAGGCTCCATCACCTTATAAGAATGTGTAGGACAGAACTGCCATACATCTCACCATGACCAAGAAACAGAGACAGAAACAGGGAAAAGTTCAAGGTAACATATAGTTCCAAATGGTACATTCCCAGTGGTATAGTTCTTCCAGCTAGACTCCGTGGACCGGAATTTCTAGCTCTCTCAAAATAACACCACCAGCTGGGGACCAATATATCAGTACATAAATCTGTGGGATTCAGTTCATATCTAAACCAAATGTAGAAACAATTTCTTTCTATTGGAAAATTTTCAGTCAATGAAACTCATTTTGTAGAAAAGAAAATTGAAGTATGCTCTTAGTGACAGATTAGCAAGAGAACTTCGTCCTTATGTTGCTTGTAAACAGGAGACAGAGGACAGACAAGAGTTGGGAGGATGGATAGAAATACTCTACAAAGAGCATGGTCGACAGCGGCGAGACACAACACACTTGCAATATGAATAAACATTGCACTTCACCCCAGCACAGGAACACAACGCAAAATGACATGAGTCCCCACTCACACCACAATGCTGGTAGCTAGTATTGGTTGGAAAAGACACTATGTAAAACAAAATGACAATACATGTCTAGAAATAAAAACCGATACCTTGTAAGGATGCTACATTTGGAAAGAATGGCTCTTGCTAATTACCTGAGAAAAGGGAAGTTGGGAACTTGCAAAGGTACCCCTCTGCCATCACATAGCTTTCATAACACTACAACTGGACCAAGGTACTCTAGTTACAAGCTCAGTCCTGAAAAAGTTAATTGACTTTTTCTCCTGGGGATAAAAAAGATAAAGAAGAATCCTATGGTGCAGAGTAAAAAGCAATCAAATACTCGAATCTCATTGTTAGCCAAAGCTTTTATAGAAAAGAAAAGGCAAGACACATTCTCCTTCTTCTCCTCCAAGAAGTACAGTGCACTTACTAAGAACAATATTAAAAGCTGAACAAAATACAAAATCAAAGTTTATTTGAAGGACTTTCAGAAAAGTAAGTCAACTAGGACATGAGGGTATAAAACGCAGACAGGCGAAAAGCACATTATTATAAATTCGATTTTCTTCATATTACTTCTCCTCTCGGGGCATTTGACAATTCTCAGAAAAATGCACCAAGCCTGGGAAACAAACACAGGCTGAAAGAGAAGTCATTAGAGCTTGGGGTTGGGCTGCTAAGGCAGACAGAATATAAAGAATGACGCACATGGGAAGTGCAGTCGGTACTGAACACAATTACCTCCTCAAGCCATTTGCTGAGTAAGCGCTACAAGTCAAAAGGTTGAGAAGCAGAGCCAAAGGGAACTGAAAACTATAGAGAGGTTTCTATAATCTCAGGTTATTGGGAGGACAAAAATTGGAGTTCAGGACTTATTAAGAAAAGGAATTCTGGAAAACACCTCAGGCCCTTATTTGTGATATTGAAAGTTTTCATTTTAGAAGTCAGTGCATAAACAAGAAGAGCTACCATACAGACTGTGAAGTGCTTCAGGTCATCCTAGGTCCTTGTCACAGTCAATCTCTCTACTACTAGCCATGGAACTGGAGAACCCTCTCTGGGTAATAAAAACCCATCCATTACCAAACAGATTAAGAAATTCTCCCACTCCCCATAGTAATACAGCTAATTGCAAGTAGATACAAATGCTAGGACTGTCTCCCATTAATTGAAAGTGCTTGTGATTATTAATATATACAAGAAAATATCATTGACACTTTAAATGGAAATTGTAAAGCAGAAAAACGTGATGAATAGAATTTAAAATTCAACAGATTTAACATTAGACATAGTTGAACACAAGAAAGTTGTGATCTGGGATATGGGAGTTACATCAATAAAAATATTTAAACTCAAACACACAAAAAAAGTAAAAGTGAAATATAAAATACATGTGAAATATGATAGAAACTTTTTCTTTTGAAATTTTAAATTTCTATTATTCTTTAATAATTTCATATGTATACATATATTTTAATATTTTCACATCCCACAACCCTCTGTCCTTCCTGCTAGACTCCTTCCTCTTCCTGACAAGTCTCCCACCTATTTTATGATTTTTTTTTAGTTTGTTTGCTTCATTGTTATTATAACCCACAATGATTAATTAGGGTTGCTTGCATGGGCATGGATGGATATTATTTATTAGAGTATGGGCAACGAACTTCAGTTAATCCACTGAAGAAAGTAACTTTCTGCTCACCCAGGAACTGGTAACAACCTTTAGCTCTTCTGGGAGGAGTGAAATATTATGAAACGTTCCCCAACCATGATCAACTTTTTAATGTAGGGGTTCATCTTGTACAACACCTGTGCAGGTATTCCACATCTACTGCGATTTCATGAGCTCAATGTCCATCACAGCATTTCACAATGCTCTCCTCTCTGGATCTACAGTTCTGCTTCCCCATCTTCTGCAGTGCCCCCTGAGTTTTGGAAGGGTTGTTGTAGATTCAGTAATTAGCACAATACTCACTTATTCTGAACACCTGACCAGTTATGAGTCTCTATATTTACTATCACCCACTGTAAACAGAAGTGTCTCTGAGGGTTGAGAAGCAGTACTAATCTGTGGGGATAAACCTAAATACTTAACAGGTAATATGGAATAATATCCTTTTAGCAAAGGATATGATTAACAGCAGTAGGACGTTATCCCTGACCGTGTCTATGCTAGCCTCACCCCTGAGCTTTGCAGTAACAAGAATGCATTTTCTCCTGTGGTATGGGCTTAGAATCTAATCAGAGAGCAATTGATTACCCCTGAAGTAGTTCTGTCACTATCACACCAGGGGGTACATCTTGTCTTGTAGGTAGTATTGTAGCCTCAGAAGGGCATTCTAAGAAAGGGTAAGTAAAGATGTCTTGAGAACGAAGGCACAAAAATTGAAACAGGATATGTCAAACTTAATAACTCTAATAGTTCGACAGTGGACAGTGTCCTCAGTGGTGAAAAGCCAAGTCCCCAAAGGACACCATTTTTAACACTCAGCGGTAGTAGAAGTTCTTGCAAGAGCAATCATGCAAGAGAAAGAAATAAAAGGCACCTGCCAAGGCAAGAAAACGTGAAATTATCACTGCCTGCTAACAAGATGTGAAGTGTGGAAAACCCTTACAACTTTGCCAAACACCCATCAGAACTAAAGAAGAAACACAGTAAAGTTGCAGGAAATAAAACTAGCATTGGAAAGTCAGAAGCATTTTGTATATAATGATATATTTAAAGCAGAACATCAAAATACATAAGATAGTTAGCTACAAACTACCCAAGCGGATAAGTGATATGTATGCTAAATAATAGTGAATGAATTAAAGACACAAATAAATGTTAAGACATCTTGTGTTCATAGGTTGAACAATTAATATCAATACATTTTCAATTTAAATATTTTTTTAAAAAAATTTGTACTTCACACCGAACTATGAAAACTATATAGCCAGGGTCAATATTACTGAAAGAACAATGCTGGAGAGATGGATCATCGATTAGCAAAAGATTAAAATTTGGTTCCAAGCATACACATTAAGCAGGTTTAGAAATTTGGACTTCTAAATGCAAACAAAATAAATTTAACTTTTATACTATAAACAAAAATCAACTTAAAGTGGATTAGTTAAAAACCTAAAAACAATAAAAAACCTAAAAAGTACTAAGAGAAAGCATGAAAGAAAAAAACTACACATTAGCCTAAGTAGTTTTTGTTTTGTTTTGTTTTAGATCTAACTCATAAAGCTCAGATAATTGAAAGTAAAAACAGACAAATGGGACCATTATCAGAATAATTAATATGTAACGAGAAAACAAGCAAACTTAAAATATTTGCAAGCCAAGCATCCAAATAGGGATTAATATCTATAATACAGCAGGAATTCCTCAATAGTCAGATAACAAACCAATTATAAAATTGGCAAGAAAAATGAATAGATATCTTTTAATAGAAGTCACACAACAGGTATTTGAAACAAGCACTCACCAGGGCTAGTCATCAGGGAGAAAGCCGAAACAATAAAATAGGGAGCTGTGGAGACTGCCAGGAAAGTACTTGTCATACAAGCATAAGGACCTGAGTTTGATTGCCGGCACCCTTGAGAAAAGTTGGTTGCAGTAGTATGTGCTGGAGGAGGCAGGAGAATCCCAAGGGCTCAAGAGTCAAGTCAGTTAGGCCCAGGTTTAGTAAAAGAAGTAGAGAACTTCAAGACAAAGATAGTGAGTTGCAAGGAATGTAGAGAAAAGCAAACTCTTGATGAAACGTAACTTCATACAGTAACTATGAAAAGTTATATGGGGAAGCCGAGTGTGGCAGCACGTGCCAATCACTCCAGAGCTTGAGAGGAGGAGGCAGGAGGTTCAGGAGTTCAAGGTCACTCTCCGCTACATAGTCAGTTGAAGACTATTCTGAACTATGCTAGACTCCGTTCCCCTGGGAGGGGGACTATATGGAGTTGGTTTTTTTTTTTTTAAGATAAAAATAGAATTACCAACAAGTTCCACTTCTGGGTAATTTAGATTTGAAACCAGTTGAAGAGATGCTCTCTCTGCCATGTTCAGTGCAGGGCTAATCACAATAGCAAAGACATAGAATCACTTAAGTGTTGACCAGTGGATGAATCAGTAAGTGAAATGTAGTACATACACAACTGAATGCCATTCAGGCTTTAATGGAGAAAACATTCTGAAACTATGACAACGTGGGTGGGCCTGGACAGCAGCATTACACTGAATTAAATGAACCAATCACAGAAAGATTAATAACACATGTTCTCACTTACACAGGAAATCTAAAACAGCCAAAGTTATCAAAGTAGAGTTGATTGATGGTTCCAGGAGCTGGGGTCAGATGTGGCAGGAGATGGACAAGGATCACCAGATCAGAAGAATAAGGTTTCTGATTGGTGGGGTCTGTTCTATTGCAGAGTATGATGAATACTGTCAATAAGAGTGCAACAAATTTCACAGTTCCCCAAAGGATAGATTTCAAATATTCTCACCATGAAAATGTTTGAACAGATGAATTTATTCAGTCACTTGATTAATGATTAATCATTCAACATTGTACTCATAAGTTGCATCAACTCTGTAAGTCCATGCAATTAATAAATGTAAGGTAGCTACATACAATAACTTTTAAAACATCTGTAGAGGTCCTAACTAATGGCATGATTGGAAAAAATAACTTACACGGGTATGAAAAGAAGTAAGCATAACAAATTATGGATTTTATATGTCAAAGACCCAAAATAATTCACAACCAGGAATCAATATGTGAAGTTATAGAGACAAGTTCATGTTTTGATACTTGTAAGAACACAGTTTATATCCTTACCCAGGATTTTCTCAATTTTCTTTTATGTAATATTTTTCAGAATTAAGAGAAGTCATGTATATAAATTTAAACATCAAATTGTAATTGATATATACATAAAATATGACATCAACATTTACAACAGCTAAACAAAAATTGAAAGTAACATTTTAAAAAGCACTAAAAACCAATAAATTTTTAGGCATAGCTGTGACAACTACCAAAACAAGTACAGAAAAATGCAGAACATTATTGAAAGAAATCAACAATAACAGAAAACTATAAATCCACGTGTCAGAAGTTTTGGCATACCTGTTAAATACATGCCTACCGGAGGGTAATTTAATTTGCATTAGTGAGGTAATTCTGACGTTAAGTAGAAATGCATAAAGCAAAAGCAGCCAGAAATCTCTGCAAAGAAAGTACCATTGGCTAGGCAATCCTTTTTGTGCCCTGCATCATATTTCTCTCAGTACTGGGAAGATGAGATCTCCACTCCAGATCTATCACAGGAACAAAGCCATGGCTAAGATATGAAGCCAGATGTACTAATTTATGCATGTCCTCATTCAGACTCTGCTAACTCAAATTGGAAAACATGTTGTGTACAAGCCCTCAGACAAACGGAACCTTCCAGGTTTTGTAAAAGCAACTCTGATCCCTACAGGCATATACAAAATGAATTGAATGTTGGCTCTGCTATGAAAGGGCTACGGGATTTGAATGAGTAATTTAATCTTTTAAGATCTCAATATCTTCAACAATAAAAAATGGAATTTTTCTTTCACTAAAAATAGATTTTTAATGCAATGTTCTGTTTACAGTTTTCTCTCCCCACCTGTAACTAGTTCCTCCACACTTCCTCTACTTCTAAATCCACACCCTTTCTCTCCTTAGGAAAAAAAGCAGTCATCTAAGGAATAATAATAAAATAAGATATCCAAAACAAAAACAAATGAGTCGGACTAGGACAAAACAAACAAGAGAAAGAGCCAAAGAAAAAGCACAGGAAACACATATAGACAAAGAGAAACACATGTTTGTACACACAGGAATCAGACAAAACACAAAACCAGAAGCTGTACTATATTCACAAAAGACCTGTAAGGTTAGAAAAATATCTGTGACAAGGAGCCTCCTAAGATGCAGTGAGTTCATTTTCTGTTGGCCATCAACCACGGGACATGCAGCCCACCACTAATGGTGGCTTGTTTCCCACTCTTGTGAGACTCGTTTGAAGAAATCTCGTTTCTCATTTACAAGTGGTTATTAATTACAGACAGCTTCTGGGTTAGATATGGAGGCATGTGTCTACTTTTCCTTTCAGCTCTGAGAACCCATCGGGTGCAGAGAGAACACATGCATGCCCTGTGCATGCTGTCTCAATCTCTGTGCCCATTCATCTTGATCCCATTCATCAATGTGTCCGTTTTGTGGCAAAGCCATGCTGTTTTTATTATTATAGCTCTGTAATAGAATTTAAGATCAGGATGATGATAAAGGAACTCCAGCTGTTTTTTGTTGTTGTTGTTTAGTTTTGTTTTGTTTTTCCACTCAAGTGTTTTAGCCATCCCCAGTTTTGTGTGTTTCCATATGAAGCTGAAAATTGTGCTTTCAAATTCTGTGAAGAATTGTGTTGGAATTTTGATGGAGAATTCATTGAATGTATAGCTTGCTTTTGCTAAGATGACCAGTTTTACTATATTAATCCACAGCCATGGCAGTCTTTCCAGCTTCTGATATCCTTTTTAGTTCCTTTCTTCAGTGTTTTAAAGGATTTATCATACAAGTCTTTCACTTCCTCAGTTAGAGTTACCCCAAGATATTTTATATTGTTTGAGGTTACAGTGAGAAAGGTCTTATTTCCATTCCAGTCCATTTGTTATTTGCATGTAGGAAGGCTACTGATTTTTATTTGTTAATTTGGTAACCTGCTACTTTGCTGAAAGTTTTATCTGCTGTATGAGTTTCCTGGTGGAGTGTTTAGGGTCACTTATTTATACTATTATATCACCTATAAATGAAGATATTTGTTTTCCTCTCTTCCTATTTATTCTTCCTTGATCTCCTTTAGTTATAGTATTACTGTATCTTAGGCTTCAAGTACTATTGTGACTAGGTATGGAGAGAGCGGACAGCCTTGCCTTGTTCCCTGATTGTAGTGGAAGTGCTTCATTTATGTTGATGCTGGCTATTGACTTCCTATCACCGTTATTAGGTTAAAGTGTATATAATTGTATCCCTTATTTCTCCAGGACTTTTATCATGAAATGTTGTTGGATTTTATCAAACGCCTTTTTGCTCCCTGGAATAGTTGTTTTGACAGGAAAAAAATGCTGAAAATTTTTAAAAGTAAATTCCTGGCAAATAAAACATATTCAAGATTTGTTTTGTTTTTTCCCAATTCAGGTCAATATACTGACCTACAAAAATTGTTGAAAAAAGTAAATTAAATGTCATTTAATTATCTGGGTTGTGTGACAAGCCCATACTTGCAAGTTAGATTGAAAAATAAAAATATCCAAGACTCATTTCCTTACAATATAATGTCTGCCAAGTAGTTTTTGAAGTTTAAAGGAAAGATGCACCAAACTTTTATAAATTTTGCTCCAGAGTCTTTGGATCTCATAAGTTTATTAAGAGAGAATGAAACCCTTAACTGAGATGAAAATGTAAGGGTTTTTATGCCATCACTAATGAACTGATGAAGGCCTCCTAAGGATGGTAAGATAAAGTCTCAGCTCAGCAGAGAAAACATTAGCAGCTGTTGTGAATGTGGGAGGTAGGGATGGCAGTAAGTATGCTGGGTTCTTTACAATCCTACCCTTCCCTAACGGTTTGCAACTCCCAGCATGTGAAAGTCCTATTAATGAGAAAATTGATCTTCAAGCATCCACCTACAGTAGAAGAGTTATCACTTGAATGTACACTGAGTACAAAACATTTGATTATCCCAGAATGATATTGTTTAATAACGACATAAAAATCCACATGCATTTGAAAGATACTTTATTTTTTTTATTTTCTGTCATATTCTTTACACAAATGGCCATCAATTAGTGGGTCTTGTGTATATTTTTGGCTACTTATAAGGACTCAGTTTATATCCTTGTCCCAAATATTATAAAAAAATTGTTATGTAATATGTTTCAGAATTAAGAGATGTCATATATATATACATGAATCAAAACATCACATTGTAATTCATAAACATGTACCAATATTATGTTCCAATCTAAAATATTTTTAAGGCCAGAGGTTCTCAGCCCAGAGTCGCTGTGTCTTCCTGCTTCAACAGTTTTTGAATAGAACTAGGCGCTCAGACCAGCCAACCCCAGCCAGCTGCTCCAAACAAAAGCCCTCAGCCACCTCACCTCACACACAAAACACACTCCTAGCCCCAGCTCCAGAGTTGCCTCAACCTCTCACCCCACCTCATGGGCAGTGAACACAGCCCCTGCAAGTGTGCCAGGGCTGGCCCTAGAACTGCCAACCAATGCCAGATCAACCTAGAGCTGAATCCTTCCTGTGTGTATCTGTCCACATTGGTACATCGACTAGGATGTGTATGGCTTTAAAATACTTCTTCCGCCAGTGTCTTGAGGAGAGAGAACACGCTGAGAAGCTGGCCGTACAGCCACACTGAGGAGGTAGCTAAATCTTCCTGCAGTATTATCAAGAAACCAGACCATGATGACTGGGAGAGCGGGCTGAATGCAATGGCGTGTGCACCGCACTTGGAAATCAGTCACTTTTTTGGGAACTGCACAAACTGGCTCCTGAATAAAACAACCCCCACTTATGTGCCTTCATTGAACAGGTGAAACCCATCAAAGAACTGGGTGACCATGTAATCAACTTGAGAAAGATGTGAGCTCTCAAATCTGGCATGACAGAATATATCTTTGACAAACACACCCTGGGACATAGTGACAATGAGAGCTACTACTCTCCCAAGCCACGAGTGATGTCACTGGACACCAAGGCAGATTGGGGCCGCCTTTGCCTTTTCTTTAAGTTGCTCCAAAACATACACTTAATTTGTACCATCCTTTAAACAAATAATTTTGGTATCTCCCCCCCAAAATAGTTTTTGAGTTGTGATATTTTCTAAAGAACATATGTAAGATGAGAAGATTGTAATAGCAATGCTGCTGTGTGTAACAGCTATTACACAAAATATGTACATTTAAAAGCAACTGGTTAAACAATATCATGATTCAGATCGATTTCAGAATGAGCCAATCACATGGAACAGAAAATGGAAAAGAAGATGAATGTCTCTTGCAGCTTTGAATTAATTACAGAATCCAACTAGCTGTTTCCATTTTCCCTCTTTTCAGCAGAAATCACTGACACCTCACCAGTCATGATACTATCATCCTGGAAAGCATAGGTACCCTAAAACATTTTCTTTTTTCATATGTATATGTGCATGTTCTGCATATGTGTGTTTATTAATGTTTGCTGTGTGGGGGAACACGTGTACGTATGCTCCCTCTCCACCATGTACATTGAGGCAGGGTCTCTCACTTGATCTGTCCCTCTAGATCTCTGTTGGATTCTCCTTTTTTTGCCTCCTGAGTGATAGAATTACAGGGGTACCCAGATGCCCACTTGGCATTTATGTAGATGCTGTGTTTCCAAACTCTGGTCCTTGCACATTTGTCCACTGAGCTGGTCTCCAAGTCAGAATTTTTTAAGCATCCCTCAACATCGTCTCTTCTCACATACCGTCCTCTCCTGATCTTAGAGAGCAAAATGCTGCCAAAGTTAATGAGGCATGCCTGCAGAGAATAATTCTGTCGGGGACATTAGCTAGTGCACATTCCAGTAGTTCATGTTAAACATCCACAAATCCTCTGGTTGTTGGAAGGAAAAAAATGATTTCCTGTCTCTGCTCTCGTGTCCTTTTAATCATTCTCTGCCTTGCTTGCATAAGATCTGGTTTTTTTTTTTTCCTTTCTCAGTGAAAGATCAGATTTAGTGTGGTGGCTCAGCCAACTCACAGGAAAATTTTACAGTAAAAGTATCTATAATTCATGGGAACAACATTTGACCTGGAGAATTTGACCATGGTGATCTTGCCCAATTATAATTTCATCTTAACACATCTTACTATAACATCATCTTAGACTGCCACTCTCTGTTGAGGTCTGTGGCTGTTGTGGCTGTTTAAAATGGCAACTGTGCAGTTTCTAGTCCTCAGCTGAGATTCTAACTTGAGGTTTATTTGACTGTGGTTTCTCTTTTTTAAAAGCAATCCATCATTTATAAGTTAAAATTCCTTTGACTTGAATGTTCATATATGTTCCTATTGGGAACTTTGAGGTGTATATCTATCTCTGTGCAGGATACTGTTCAAAATGTGAAGGATGCGGCATGAGTAGTATAAGGTCCTTGCCTTCAGAAGCCTTCTACATGACCATCGAATTGATCAAATTGTAACGTTAAGTTCAGTAGTGTCTTGCTGATCATCTGCAATGAAGGAGACTCAACCAGACCATCTGATGTCCACAGCCTGATCAGGGCTGTTTTAAGCATGAAGTGTTCGATCAGTACATTAATATATGGTCAAACTTCCACTATTCTCTAGAACGATGCCAGAAAGAAACAAGGAACCTGTTTGGACTTGCTACAAACTTTCCTCAAATTCTTCTTCGCAACTTTTCCGAGGGAACTGGTGAAACCACACTTGATTCTTTCCTCCACTGGCACTCAGATCACTGGCAAGCATTTTCCCCTGTCAGTCTCAGCACTAAAGTGTGGCCCACCAGGGCCTGTGCACTCTGAGTTTCATTGTGAAGCCTGGGTTGAACCTGACTAAGCTCCTTGTGTGATCTTAAATACCTCAATTCAGTGCCTGAAATGAAACAAAATGCCCTCATATCCCAATTATGTTAACATGTCTGTTGGCCCCTTGTGCTCTTTTTTCTTTTGGTCCTCCTCACTGTGTCTCCTTCCTCTTTCTCAATAAAGAATTCAATTGAGTTACATAATTTTTCTTAAATTTTACAACTGACCCTAAGCTCTTGACCTGTAAAAAGGCCACTTAGATAGTGGTTTTCAATATTCCCAATGATTCGACCTTTTAATACAGTTTCTCGTGTTGTGCTAATCCCCAATCATAAAATTATTTCTGTTGCTCCTTCATAACTGCAATTTTGCTACTGTTATGAATAATAATGTAAATACCTGATATGCATGGTATCTGATATGTGACCTCTGTGAAAGGATTGTTTAATCTCCAGGGGTCACAACCCACATGTTAAGAACTACTGATTTGGGCTGGAGAGATGGCTCAGCGGTTAAAAGCACTGATTATTCTTCCAGAGGTCCTGAGTTCAATTTCCAGCAACCACATGGTGGCTCACAACCACCTGTAATAAGATCTGGTGCCAACTTCTGGCCTGCAGGGACACATGCAGGCAGAACATTGTATACATAATAAATAAATAAATCTTTAAGAAAAAAAAAGAACTACTGATTTAAATGGAAAAGGGAAAATAGTTCAATGTTATTTTTCAAATATCTTGTCCCTTGTGATGAATTGTGTTGTGTGGCTATAATAAAAGTAATCTTTGAGATAAAATATCTAGATGCAGTGACTGATGCCTTGAGCCTCGATAATGATTAAAAATGAACAAATTTTGCATTACATTTGCATTGTTGATGAAGAACAGTTCCCAGTGATTTTCACACAGACGCACAACAATCTACAGAATTTCTATATGAGAAGAGAACATTGACTAAAAACACATTCCTTATTTCCGCTGAGATTTGCCACTAGAAAAGCATCTATTGGGGCACAAGTGTGAAGTTAATGGGAAATGGAAGAGTCTCTAGCAAGTCCTCTACAGGAAGCAGGAAGGACATCTGTTCTTTTGGGTAAGGTTTGGGCTAGCTTCCCAATGCTGATCCTAAGGAAAGCATTGGGGCCTGTCTCAATAATTCCACGTAGGCGTGTTTGAAACAATGCAGAGACGTTAAATGGCCATACTTATAAGAAATGTGCTATTTTATCTGGATGTTTTTAGTGAATAGATCAAAGGAATCAAGTCATGGGTACTGGAAATTTATCTAGCAAAAGAAGCACTCAGCATAATGATTTCCGTCATTCCATTATGTGGTCCCATGACATCTCCTTCTTCCCTCTCTTGCCCCCTCCCTCTTCTTCTACCCTCCCTCCTCTCTCTCCTTGTTATGAGCAATACTCTAGCAAAGGCAATAAGGACTCAGCAGCATCCAACCACCAACTATGACAGCTACATATTAAAGCGAGATAATCTCTGTGAAAGATTCAATCCTTTCTTCTGCTTCCCTCTCTTGACAGAGTCCTTTGAGAATGTAATTCATAGATTCCATCTGGTTTACTGCCATTGGGGCTGCTTGAGTGTTTATTTGTTGGAGACAGGTGTAAATACAGCTAAGTTACAATCTAGAAAAGATGCGAAGTAAGGTTATAAACCTGTGGTTTAATTCTCCTTTTCCAGATGTCACCCCAGTCATAGACATTCACACAAGACAAATCTGCTAGGCTAATGAGCTGAGAGGAAAACACCCAAACTTCAAGTGCAATTAGGAAATCTGACAAAGTCTTTCTCTTTTTTTTATTTTTGGAGTGGAAAGGGTTTATTTAGCTTATACTTCAGCATTGCTGTTCAGTTCATCACTGTATGAAGTCAGGACAAGAACTCAAACAAGTCAGGATCTCCAGAGGTAGGACCGGATATAGAGGCCACTGAGGGGAGCTGCTTACTGACATGTTTCCCATGTCTTGCTCAGCCCAGGACCAGCCCCTCTGAAGGGGGTTGACAGCTGGGGCAGACTGAGGGGTCACTGATAGTGACACTGGGATGTGTTTCTACTGCATATACTGGCTTCATGGGATCCTAGTCTCTTTGGATGTAAACCTTGCTCAACCTAGATGTAATAGGGAGGGCCTTGGACTTTCCACAGGGCGGGGTGCATGGCACTCCCTTAGGGTTGGAGGGGCCGGGGCGGGGGAGTAGGGTCTGTGGAGGGAGAGAAAGTCTTTTTCAATGGCAAAGAAAAATTGTTTAATTTTTTTTTCTGTTTTTCTTTTTTAATGAAAGGAATTGAGGTAAGTCTGTCAAAGCTGCTTTAAAGATAAAGGTTTGTCTTTAGTAAGGCTGATGGAAGCTCTTCGCACAATACTCAGCTCATTTTCTTTCTCTGCCTACTTTTGCTTCTGTCATCCAGAGGCATGAAGCTTAACCACCATAATACATCATTTCTAAGTTAAATATAAAACAATGAGGAAAAGCATTTAGATCTTATCTTTACATCCCTGACAGAAGAGAAAAAGAAAAGGATCAAATCTCATTTCCAGAGGTGTATGGCATTTTTCTGCTCTTATCAATGATACATCAAATGTATCATTTATGAATTAACAATTTTCTCATTGCTATTTTCAATTAATGGGCTGGAAAAATTGTTTTAAACTATTAATCTTGGAAATAACATTGTAGTGTAGAGGAAATTATCTGTTCATACATTTAAAAGATGCATATAGTTTCTACATTGCTAAGGACGTGAAAAAACATGTGTATTCTGGGCAATGGTCCAGCATGTAATTGTGATTTCATTAAGTAGGCAAGATACCTTGACAATTATCAAAATCTGTCAGATGGATCTCGATAATCCAGATAAAAAGCAATCTTTGCACTTATGTTAAAGCCTCTACAATTCAATAACTATTCATTAGGGGCAGGTCTCTGGAGCTTTGCTAGGGGCCTTATGTTTTAACTTTTACAAGTTCTGTACAATTTCTGTCAGTAAATAATTTTGATATCTCATCTTAATTAATTTCCTGATATTTCCAAGAAGGCTAGGAAAAAATATGAAAAGAATCAAGGTGAGAGAAAGTAAATGAAATTTTACCCTCATTTTGATGCTATCTATGGAGAAGGCCTTAGATTTAGACCCAAATGGATGAGGGTTCATATTCAGACTTTGTCACTTTACTACCAGTGTAGTACTGGAAAAATCTCTTAATTCCCAAGAGCCTCAGTTGAAAATGTAAATGGTTTGGAGACAGTTGCAAGTAGCTTTATTTAGATAACTGTGTCAAATGCCTCTCAATAAATCCTCACATAGTAATATCCATCTCTTCCTATTCCATGACAATTCCCTATTTCCAGGTCAACATGACCTTGACCTTTAAAGATAAGGTCACGCCCCTGCCTTCTCTGTGCATTTGGCAGAAAAAAAAGTTCTGGATAAATATGAGCTCCTCGTCTAACCTACAGGTATCTCTCTTGGCTGTAGAGATTTACCCAAGCACAGGCTCTCTCAGGATTGCCTGTCTCCACCCACAGAGCAGCTGTGAAGCACCCAAGAGCAGCAAGGCAGCCTGAGGTAAACAGTGGAGTTCCCACTGCAAAACTGATTAAAATTTACCTATTTCTGAAACAAATTAACTGAACACACAAAGGTATCAATGCAAATATGCATATCGGGGAGAAGAATGTGAACTTGTAAAAACAATTGTTGGTTGGTTAAACCTCCTCTTTACCTTAAACTAGAGCCATCATTGCGAGTGAAGCTAGGCTTCGTAAAAAAAAAAAAAAAATGATGTTCCTTAAGTTTTCCAAGACTGAATCTGAGTGAATTTGTGTCATATTTTCAGAACAATAAAGCTAAGATTAGCAGAGAAGGAATTAATATTGCATCTCTTAGTCATAAAATTTATATGCTGTATTATCCATAAAGTTAAGTATCAGGGCCTCAAGAATTCTGCTTTATTTGGGCTATTTATCAGTGGATATGTGAATAAGAGTCTATTTCAAGATATCCCATTTTTAATAACATTGTAAAAGTAATAATACTTTTAAAAATATTAAAACAGTGTACTTTCATTCATCATAAATCTACTTCCTATGATTTCTCATCCATTAAATGAGTAATAATTGTGACTCTGGGGTGCTGTTGGCTATTTTCTAGAACAAATAAGTCATTATTCAACTTTCAGCCCCAAGCAAAATTATTCCTGACTTCACAGTTAGATGACAGCCTTGGGAGCTAAATTTTTCTCAGAGGAATATGTTTTCTAAATTCCAAAGTCTTCAGTTTGTATTGCAAAAGCAAACTGAGATAGGAAAGATTGCTATCTATTCCCAGCTTATGTGCATACAGAAATAAGGCTTTGTTGTTATTTTGAATTTTTATTGATAATCAAGCATGCATAGAATAAGATATTTTAACCATTCTTACATTGTGGCTCAGTGGTATTAGGTAGGTCATATCATTGTGCAATCACCACCATCATCATTTATCTCCAGAGCTGTCCATCATCCCTCCTAGTCTCAACCATAACTCCACATCCTCTTTCAGAGACTACCTGACTTCAGGAATTTGATTTTTTTTCTTTTTTTCTTTCCATTTATTACTTCTTTTACAAAATGTATTTTAATTATATTTACCATCCCTCCCAACTCCTCCTAGATTTACCCCTTCCCCACCCATCCAACTTTGTGTTTTCTCTCTCTCTCTCTCTCTCTCTCTCTCTCTCTCTCCTTCCTCCCTTCTTTCCTTTTTTTCTTTCTTCCTTTCTTTTTTTTCTCTGTGTAGCTTTGGTACTTGTCCTGGAACTAGCTCTTGTAGATCAGGCTGGCCTCAAACTCACAGACATACACTTCCCTCCTGGGTGCTGGGAGAAAAGGCATGCATCACTGCCACCGAGCTTTCTCTCTCCTTTTTTTTTAACCCACCAATAAAGCTCTTGTTTCCCATATATTCTTGGATATGTGACACTTCGGTAGAATACGGTCTACCAACTAGGATCCATACCCTTTAAGAAAACAAGTTCTACCTTCCCCAGTAGTTATCAACTGCCAATAGCTAGAGGTAGGATTTGTGCCCACCTGCTCTGCTCTCTGCTGGGACTGGCTTGAACTTGGCAGGTCTTGTGAATGAATGTTGTCCTAATTGCTGTGAATTTATGTATGCTACTTCCTTGCTGTGTTTGAGGAAAATAAATGTTTCCCTGTAGTTATACACAACCTCCAGCTCTTACACTCTTCCCATCTCTCTTCTGCAATGATCCCTGAGACTTGGATTATGACATGGATGTCCAATTTAGGGCTGAGCATTCCATGATCTCTTATTCTCTGATCCTTTTTCGGTTGCAGGTCTGTGTTAATCAAAATTTACTGCAAAAAGAAACTTCTCTAATGAGGACTGAGAAATACATTAATCTATGAATATAATGATGTCATTAGGAGTTGGTTTAACTATGCCCATTCAGCACAGCAATCATAGCAGGTTCTCCCCTGGGGTCTGTGAATGTCTAGCCACAGGTTCTTGGTCTTAATACCATTGTCAGGTCTGTGTTTTGACCTGTGGAGTAAGCACTAAATCTAATAAGAAAGTGACTGGTTGCACCCATACTGTTTGTATCACTATTGTATCAACCAATATGTCTTGCCAGGCCAGTCTTTTGAAGCTTGCCATATTCATAGTTGGATGACAGACTTTTTCTCTAATGATAGTTCATAGCACCTCCTAGCAGTATGAAAACTAGTCAGCAGCTATGTAATTTGCATGTAGGTATTAACATCATTTCTATGTTTTTTTTATGATTTAAGTATGAGATTTCTTCAGCAATCGGGTCATAGAGTCAAGTTCGGAAGATGGCTCTTATCCACAGGAATAGAAAGAGGAAGAAAATCCTTTGATGAAGGATGCTTTAAAGAAATCCCACACTAGCTCAGAATTGAGAATAATAGATGGTTATTTATTTAGGGGTAGACTCACAAATCAGAATCCTCTGCTGGAACAGAGAACAGCAAGTGAATCCCACAGCCAGAAAAGAGGTCAGAAGCATGCTTTACATAGGCATAAATAGTATAAGAGGCCATGCCCCAGTGGGTGGGTAACCTAAAGGCTACAGGCTATAGGACTTCCTACAACAGCCTTTCTGTGTAAAGAGGGATTTAAGGAGTTCAGATGACATAATTTAGGACAACACAGAGTCATTGAGACAGAACCTTTTATTTCCACCACTCTGGTACAAATATAGGAGAAGAGAGAATGGGACAGTAATGAAAAGTAATAAGAGAATACACCCCTTTCCAATTTGGAGCTACGACCAGAGAATTCTTTATAGATGCTCTACACCCTTTGGGCTGAGCATTGTGCAGGAATCATAACAATAGATACTTAGGCAGAGACAGCACTGGCAATCCCGCCCATACCTCTATGTGCATGACAGATATTCAGATACAAAGCGTTTGTGGGACAGAAGATGAGATAACAGAGAGCTGAGAGTTAAAAACCTTCCAGAATGTTGAAGAATTGAAGAGGAAAGCAGTGAGAAGGGAGATAGAATAGGTATTGAGTCCCAGAGATGCTGACATTAAAATGGGTATCAGAGTGCTACATCCCAACCCAAAAATCAGTGACAACTCACATAAGGAACATTTTCCTTTTTCCATCAATAAGTGTGCTATGCAAGTCTTGGCAACATCAAGAACCATTTAAAAATGAGTTTTTTGTTTTTTTTTTCTTTTTTTACACCGAAGAAGATTGAGTCATACTGAACAGAATATATCATAATGGGCACTGATTGGTGCCTGTTACTGAGTGGAAATCAATAGTATTGAGCAAGGTAAATCACATCTATTAGTTTTATGCACATCTAAATTATACCCTTCTCTAGCCCTTAAAGAACTATCAAAAGGTCCTCAACTTTAACTGTATGAATCAGGAATTCAAGACACTATCATTCTACTCACCTTGCAAGATTATAGAGCATGTCAGAATTCTCCAAACAGAAAGGTTTTAATGAATTCTGTCAAATGCTATCGAGTGTTGATGCATGTATTGACTTGAGTGTGTGTGCTGTGCTTTAGCGCTTCAAATAAGATTCATTATAGCCCATTCAAAAGATATCAAAGGTACAAATATGGAGAGGCTGTCATCAGCGTAACACCTGCGGCTGAGAGTTATAAACTAGTCTCGGATTTTTAATTGAATAGAACAAGAGCTTCAAACAGAGCACGCTTGAAAGAAATAAATGTGCCAAATCATAACACATCTATTGCAAATCAACACTAGTGGTCTCAATGTGCCAAATCATAACACATCTATTGCAAATCAACACTAGTGGTCTCAATGTGCCAAATCATAACACATCTAGTGCAAATCAATACTAGTATTCTAAAATAAGTATTTTTTAACTTAGTAGGTCTCAGTCCTCAAATTCTCAAAAAAAAAACCTATTAAAAACTAGAGTCATCAGAAACATCACTGCCCCTTGCTGGATATTGTAGCAGGAAAGTTGACCCCACCCATCAGAGGAGAGCTCAAACCCCACCCTCTGCACTCGAGAAAGTTGATCCCACCCCTCACCATAGGTGTGTGTACCTCAGCCAGGATGCACACTAGAGCTGACCTTGTTGTCTGGTACTCAAGTGGGCCAGCCCTGAGGGTGTGAGAGCAACAGAGCTGATCCTGCCCCACCCCCTTATCTGCCATGCAATGGCATGGGTGAGAGACAGATGCCCTCCTCCCCCCAGCCCTTTGCTACCAGTTACAGGAGAGAGAGATGACCCCAGGATCGAGAGAGAGAGAGAGAGAGAGAGAGAGAGAGAGAGAGAGAGAGAGAGAGCTAGCCCTGCCCTACACCAGCTATAGCACACAGGAGAGTGGGCCCTGCACCCCAGATGGGCAGCACACTAGAGCTGATCCTATTGCCCATGTAGGTGAGCCATCCCTGAGGGCATGAGAGCAGAAAAGCTGAACTCACTCCCCTCATATGCCCCCTACAGCAATCTGGAGAGAGGGTCCTGTACCTTGCCTGGACTGAACAGTAGAGCTGGTTCTGGTATTTGAGTGAGGGGGACCCAGAACTGAGGGCCTAAGGTCAGGAGTATTGGCCCTGCTCCTCGCTGTAGGCTGCATTGGGTGAGCTAGCCAAGGCAGTGCTGGACCGCTGGCCCAGATAGTGATGATGAGGGAAAGCTAGCAAGCTAACCAACCTAACTACCTACCACCTAGGTCTTCTCTTCTTCTTCTCCTTCTCCTTCTCCTTCTCCTTCTCCTTCTCCTTCTTCTTCTTCTTCTTCTTCTTCTTCTTCTTCTTCTTCTTCTTCTTCTTCTTCTTCTTCTTCTTCTTCTTCTCCTCCTCCTCCTCCTCCTCCTCCTCCTTCTCCTCCTCCTTCTCCTCCTCCTCTTCCTCCTTCTCCTCCTCCTCCTTCTCCTTCTTCTTTGTTTGTTTTTGGGTTTTTCTTTTAAATTTGCTTTTGATTTGGTCAGGGGAGGTTGGAAGGGCAGAGGGCAGATGTGAGGGGACAGGAAAATGAATGGGAATAGAATGCATGATGTGAAATCTACAAAGTATCAATATAGGTAAAGAAAAGAAAAGAAAAACTAGTGACTTAAGTTGAGTTACCATAGAAACTAAAAACAAGGTTTGTTAATCAGGGATGTGTCTCAGCAAGGTCAGTCAGAAAGCAGTAAGGAAGACAGGAGATTAATACAGAGTAAGATAATATGCAGATGATCATTGTCTTTAACTGAGACAAAAAATCCCTGGGACTCTCTCAGGGATTCTCTCTCGGAGTCACATTACATAATGAGGAAATCAGCAGTTCATTCTCCAATGCCCATTCCTGGTTGACTGAGTCATGCTCATAGGATCATTAACATCTCAGCCCCTCAGACATGCCCCAGTGTACCAGGTTTTCTTTTCTTTGGTCTACCTTTTGCCTCAGGGCATTTTACCTTTCCTCCTTCTGTATATCTTACTTTAATGCATCTCATGTCTGGTTGACTGGCAGCTGCCTGGCTGGCCCCAGGGTGTCCCTCTCTTCCTCTTCATTTTCTTTATTCCTCTTTTCTTCCTTCTAGAGCCTAGATTTCTCCTCCTAGTTATTCTCTCTGCCTGCCAGCCTTGCCTATCGCTCTCCTGCATATCTAGTGGCCATTCAGCTTTGATTAGACCAATTAGGTGCTTTAGGCAGGCAAGGTGAAAAGGCAACACATCTTTTAATAATTAAACTAATGCAGCAAGAACAAATGTAACACACCTTTACATAGGTAAAATAATATCCTACAACATCCCACCCAGGGGACATGCTAAAGAAAATATCATAAAGGGGTAAAGAACACAAGCAGCATGAAGGATTAATGCAGGAGAGATGAAAAAGTCCATTAGTCATCCTGGTGACATGAAAATAGAAAAGTATGAAATAGGCTTTTCTAGAAAAAGAAACAAAAGTCTATGTGGGGTGAAGGTGAACATGAGAAGACACTATTCTTTTGTTTGTCTGTTTTTTTAGACTAGCCTAGAATTTGCAAATTACCTATCTCTATCTCCCAAGTACTGGGATTATAGGAAATGTCACCATACCAATCTTAGAAGGCATTATTCTAGAAAATTATAAAATGTAATTTTGTTTAACTTGTACTCTTGTGCTACAGTTTTGCTTAATTATTCTTTGCCACCCAATTAAATTGAGTGGATCCACGGAAAGGATGCATAAATTTTGGAAAACTGCCTGCTGGAGTCTAGTGTAGGCTGTGAAAGCGTAATTCATTTTCCTCACATTCCCAGTAAGATTGTATCTAAAGAAAATAAGTTATATTTGAAAATGATAAAAAGGAAATTTAAATTATTTGATTTCCTACATGCTTCTAGTCATGGCACTAATTAGGCAATAGTGAGTTTTATATTATTAGATCTGAAATTCAAATTTTATTATTAATGACTTAAGAAATATATATCTGCCCTGAAATAATTCATATTAAATAGCTAAATATGGTTGAACAGAGGTGTAAAATCTATTTAACTTAATTCACAGTAGGGTAACTTGGGATAATGAGGGTCCAGGAAGTATTAATGAAGAAAGGTATGCATGAATGTGTATGTGTGTTTGTGTGTGTGTGTTCATGTCATAAGCATGCGTGTACTTCCTTTTCTCCTTCTCTTCATTCTCCCTCCCACAAAGAAAAATTAGTTTAAGCACTGACTACTGCTTCTATCATCTCTGTAGTGATATACCAAAAATCTAGCCTGAGTTCTTTGTTCTGTGTAGACAAAATAATGATTACACAAAGGGATAGCATCTTCATTGTCAGTGGTCCTGAACCCTTGGATGTCAAAAAGAGCATTGGCTAGACCAGCAAACTCAGAGGTGTATAGATTTTGACACACAAAAATACTAGAGGCTTATGACTCAAAGATCTAGATGGCAGAGATTTATGATCCACGTACCCAGGTCAGAAGCTTACTGCTCTGGGATTTGATTGTCAACAGTTCTATCTACATCTAGAAACCAGTGATCTATGGCTTGTGGAAGCAGTTAATGTGGACAACTGCCAATTATGTCCAAAATTTCGGTCCCAAACTCTAGAGCTCATGGATCTTAATAATAAACACTGTTGTAAATCTTGATCTCTTGGTGTCTTCAGGTTCTACTATGAGACTTTCAGGAATTCCTTCAGTGATTGGGACCCATAGGATCTCACCTTTGATACTTTATAGCCAACACACACACACACACACACACACACACACACACACACACACACACACCCCTTTCCAAACCTTAGCTCTTCATCTTCTCTTACCTCTTCTACATTTCCATTGTTCTTCAATCTTTTCTACATCATAATTTTTACCTCTGGTCACTGGGTTCCACCCATCACATGCCTTGTTGCTTTTGCTTCTTAACAAGGATCACAGGAATAAAAGACCATCTGGAAAAGTGTATATTATTGGAGCCTAGTATTGCAATAGTACAGAGAGGGCCAGCTAGAAAAGCAGACAACAGCCTGCTTATACGATAAGGAGAAAAGTGTGGCATGGATCTGACAATAAGTTTGAGATTATATTTTGCACAGTCTCTAATTCAATCAATCAGAAGCTTTACGTAAGACCAGATCACAAGGCTCAATTAAGGACCAATCACTTGTCTCACCTGTTCCAATCACAAGCTTTCTGTTGCGTTAGATGAAGAAGTTCTCCACACTAGCCTGAGAATAACTGAAGGATGAGTAGGGTAATCCAGAGTTTATCCACTACTGTGATGACTGAAGTTGGCACAAGTTGTCAAAACGAGTCAACCGGAACAGGGCTTTCTGAAGCAGATGTCAAGGCACAGTTGTTGTGTTCCTTATAGCTAAAATATGGCTTTTTAAAGCTATCCATGGAGTATTCAAAGCAGCCAGAAACTGTTACAAAGACAGGTATTCTGTTTATAAAAAGAGTGAATGTTCAGTTGACAGTACTCAGCCCAAGAAAATTGCCCCAGATCACAAGAGATGGGTCTGACAACTTCGAAGAGTCGAGTCCGAAGGCCTCCAACTAAGCAAATCCTAATGAAAAACAAATACTAAGAAGAATTTACAATAAAAGCCTCCATCAGCCAGGAGTGGTGGCGTACACCTTTAATCCCAGCGCTCCAGAGGCAGGCAGCTCTCTGTGAGTTTGAGGCCACCCTGGTCTATAAAGAGAGTTTCCAGGACAGCCAGGGCTGTTACACAGAGAAACCCTGCCTTAAAAAACAAAAACTAAAAGCAAAAAGTCAATAATTGACATTTTGTTTCTTTTTTGTTTTGTTTTACATGCGACATATTTTGATCACATGTTCCCCCTCCCACAACTTTCCCAGATCTTTTCTACCTCCCTACTTACCAAACTTCATGAGCATTGACATTCTTTATGTTTTTGAGCTTGTTTGCTTTGGGGGTTTTGTTTGTTTGTTTTGGTGGTGGTGTTGCTGCTGCTGCTGCTGTTTGTTTCTTGGTTTTTGTTGGTTTTTTTTTTTTGCTTTCTTGATTTTAAGGGAAAAAATAATTTAATTTGGCTTATAGTGATTCGATAGCACCATCCATCATGATGGGGGGCATGACGGCAGAAGTGTGAGGCAGCTGGCCACATTGCCTCCACGGTCAGGAAACAAAGAGAAATGCATCCTGGTGCTAGCTCACTTTCTCCTTTTTATCCAGTTTGGCCTCCAGCCCATGGATAGTGCAACCACATTCAGGGTGGGGCTTTTTTTTTCAGTTTAAATATTTCTGGAAACCACCTTGATACATTTACCCAGACATGTATTTCCACGTTGACCGTAAATTTGTAAGGCTAACAATCAAGATTTACGATCACAACAGGGTATTAAATGTAACATCTATTACGATGCTTACCATTTAGTAGCTGCTAATTAGTGGGAAATGATTCTATTGCTTGAGTTATTTGCCTTCTTATATCTGGCCAGCCACACTTTCTATTTGGTCTGTATTTCTTTCTCTCTCTCTTTCTTTCTTTCTTTTTAAATTTATTCTTCCCTCATACATTACATCCTGACCACAGTTTTCCTCCTTCCACTCAACAGTGCTTACTTCAGCAAAATATCCATAGGAATATTTGGATTATTCTGTCTCAGTGAGAATGGTGTGCTTGATTTACCTCAAATCTAAAGCAAAGGTAAAACTCCAGATTTACTGAGGATAAATAGTGACAATAAAAAGGAACAGAGACAAGAGTCTAAAGAAATACCCAAGGAACATGCCCACATACCATTCCCAGTTGAGTGACCCAGATATTTAGGAGAAAATAGCTACCAGAACACATGTTAAGCATTACTAAGCCTCAGGAGTTAGACGAGTTCTAGCCACTCTCCTCAGATTACACTGTGTATGGGAAAATAGCTCTCATTTCCTAGACGAGGAAATTTTATTTTAAAAGTTTAGATTTTACCAAATAACTTAATAACATATGTTAATACTGACAGATTTATTTAACTCAATAATCATTTAAAATCACTATCTAATAAGATATGAAGATATGTTTAAAATGTTTTAAGTAATTTTTATCAGCCATCATTGTCTAAAAAGTGTTTTATACAATAAAACATAAGCACACCCCTCAAACTGCATTAGCTGTTGTTAAATACAGCTTAATACAATATGGGCTATTTACCATACAATAAAAAGCACATAAACTATTAATAGGACCTATAGGAATTATAGTACCAATAAGCAGAATGAGGGAAGAGGAGGGCCTGGGATCCAGAGATATTCTCCCATTGTGAGAAGCAAGTAGCTGGGTTGTTTGATACAGAGGCATACCCATGATTCCTGCTATTGTTTCATACACTGAATAGGTTCAAATGTTCTACATTTAACAAAGAAATGCTTTAAAACACATAAGTTATTTTAAAGTAATAATACTTTAATAAAGTAACAAATTAGCAACTGGTTTAGCATACTTAAAAAAGAGAGCTATTGATCAATTTTTACTAGTCGTTAATGATGCCAGGTATGCGGCACATACCGAAAACTCTAAGGCTCTGGAAATTTAAGCAGAAGAACAAATTCAAGGCCTGTCTTAGTGACATAACACAAAGCCCTGTCTCAAAAAAATCTAGGAACTGAAGAGATGTCTCAGTGGTTAAGGGTGCTTACTTCTCTAGAAGAGTACTCAAGTTCAGCTCCTGGCATCCATGACAGTTGGCTCACAACCTCCTATAACTCTATCTCCAGGGGATCCCACACTCCCTGAGCAGGCAAGCATAGTTAGCCTAGGACTCCCATTCAGTTTGGGTTATGTACAATCTTTCCTTCAGCAATAGTGCACTTAGCAACCTCATTCTTTCACCTGAATCCACGAGGCACATGCATCCCTCTTCAAACAACTCACCTAGCAATCTCAGAACATCTTGACCCACAACCTGCTTTGGGTTACACATTTTCTCATCTTCAAACACTAGTATAAGCCTATCACCCCTGCTCACAACCAAATTTAGACAGTTTCTAGTAAAGCATATTCCCAAAATATCCAAGAAAGAAGAAGAGAAGTGATTATCTGGCCTAAACTGGTTTGGGATGCATGTGTAATAAGGCAAAACCATATCCTCTAGTAACCTTTTAGGGAGACTCCCCTATACACCATCTCATTCTTATGTAAAATTGGATGTGCATATGATTAAACTCAGATGAACTGTGTGCTAAGGGACATGCACAGTATGACCTACTAGACCAATTAAAGTAGAGAGCCACCCTTAATAATCACACCCCTTAATAACCATCTCTTCCTTCTCTTGAACCTTATAGAAAAGAGCCCAGAACAAAGTCCTTGAGTACTTCCACTCATGTGAACTATTGTCAATCGTTTTGGTTTTTCATGAAATATATATGAGTGTTTTGGTTGCATGTATGTCTGTGCACCATGGGCATTCAGTGTCTGAGGAGGCCTAAAGAGGGCATCAGATTCCTTGAAATGAAACTGTAATTACAGATGGTTGTAAGTTGCCCAGAGGGTGCTGGGAACCAAACCCAGGTTCTCTGGAAGAGCAGCCAGTGCTCTTACTGCTGAGCCAGTCCCTCATGCCCTGCTATCAGCTGTGACAATCTTTCACCCTGTAGCCCACACTGCCACTTTTCTCTGAGTAAGTTATTTTGCTTCTTTTGCAAATCTCTGCTAGTCCTTATTTTCATTTTTGGTGTTTGGGGGGTTTTGTTGTTGTTGTTGTTTTTTAAGAAAGTTTTTTTTTCTTATAATATATTCTGATCAGTTTCCTCTCTCCCGCCTTCCCCCTCTTCCAACTTTTCTCAGATCTTCCCATCTCCCCACTCACCCAACTGTACATGGCCCTCTTTCTCTCTCTTTAGAAAATAGACAGCCAAAGACACAAACAATAGCCAAAAAACTGAATTAAAAACAAAAAAGGAAAGCATAAGAAAAACACACATAAAATTCATAAAAACACAAAATCAGAAACCATAATACATACGCAAAAGGCCAGTAAGACAGGAACAACAGCAAATGCCCAAACAAAGCAAACTTAGACAAAAAGTCTCTCCAAAGACTACTGAACTTTTCTGTTGTTGTTGTTGCCCATCTTTTGCTGAACACAGAGCCTGCCCTTCAGTGTGGGTAAGACACCCAGTGAGACACTATTGGAGAAACTGATTTCTCCTTTGCAAGCCATTGTTAATTGGAGACAGCTTCTTGGTTCGGGATAGGAGCTCATGTCTCTTAGTGTTGAGATCCCCTCTGGCTCAAACCTATAGAGGGCCTATGCATGTCATGTCATGTCTGAAAGACACTCTTTCCTTGGAGTCATCCAATCCCTTCTGGCTTTTCCAGTCATTCATCCTCATCTTTCACATCCTCCTTGAGCTCTGAGGGAGGAGGTTGATAAAGACATCCCATTTAGGACTGGGTGTTCCAAAATCTCTCACTCTGCACACTGTCCAGTTGTAGGCTTCTGTGTTAGTTCCTGTATACTACAAGAGGAAGCTTCTCTGATGATGGCCGAGACACTGATCTATGGGTATAGTAGAACATCACTAGGAGTCACTGCATTGTTCTGTTCCTTAGCAGAACAATAGTATTGGGTTTTCCCCTAGGCCCTTGGCCTATGTAGTCTCTTATTCTTGGCTACCTGAGCAGTATCAGGCATGGGTTCCATCTTGTAGAGTGTAGCATTTGTTTTTAATACTTTGGATAAGAGTTGCAGAACCAACCCAGACCGCCCATCAGTAAAATCTCTGTTGAACTCCCTGGGTTACCCCCACACATGTGGCATACACACATACACAAAAATGAAAAATGAATCTTAAAATATATTATAATTTTCCAGATTTATTTGAATGAATTAACAATCTATTTAGTTTTATATTTGATATTCTTCAAATCTGCAGTGCTGGCTTAGAAACTAAAAGTCACAGGACTTTTAGACCAACTCAGCCTTAGTATAAAAGGGATTTAATGAAAAGACGTGCAGTACACGTGAGTCCAAATTAAGCTTCTCAGCTTAATAAGTGTTTTTTTTCACTAAGAAATCAAATTAATAAGCTAACACAAGTCACAGAACATATGACATTAACTAGCTTTCTACTGTGGTTTGAATTAATCCATTGATCATCCACCATTTGAAACATTATTGGGAGTTGTAGAAAGAAGAACCTGGAAGGATGTAGCTCACTAGAAGCACATCTTTGAACTCTCTATCTACCCATCTCTTCCTCTCTCTCCCTGGATCTCCGTATCTATCACTATCTCCATCCTGGCTTCCGTGGCACGGGAAGCCTCCTCTGCGCACACACTCACACTGATATGATGCTCAGCCTTACCTAAGCCTAAAGCAACAGAGCCAGGGTAAGAAATTTCTGCAGCCATGGACCAAAATGCATCTCTCCTTTTTCTCAAATTGTTTCTCTCAAATATTTGTCACATGACTAGAGGTAACTGAACTTCAAGTAAATTTTAAGGAACAAAATTATGTTTGTGAAAATTTAATATTACACTCAACATGTAAAACTTTGCTGGATAATTTTTTATGATTCCAGGTTTACAAAAAATAGACAAAAGTGTGTACAAGTCTAATATTGTCACCTCATGCTGAGTTTTAAACTAGGTATTTAATAGGAATCTAATATATGAGGTAATCTGCACAGTGAGTCTGGAAATTAGGAATCATTACATTACTACTACAGAAAAGATAAGGAAATTGAATTATAATTACTTTCTTAAGAACAACAGTTGGCAATTAATAAGACCGAGGATTCAAAGCCTTGAGTGTCTCCACTCTTTTAAATTCGTGTGGCTGTTCCGTTAGTACTGACTCCACATTATTTACGAATGAAATCAACACACAAAATACACTGTAGTGAAAAGAAGCCAAAATCCAAAGCGTAGTGGGAGAAGCACTCCTGCATCCTTCATAGCCGCCTAGGCACTCAAAGCTGGTCCCAGGGAGGAGAGGAAATACATCACCTAGGTGAAGTAAATGAACAGGGCCTGTAAGAATTCACGGCGGTTAGCACTGGAGACGCTGCATTTGTTATTCTGTACACCTCGGCAGGTGTGATGGATGTCAACTTAGGCTTTACAGAGTAAAAGTGCTGACAGACAAGTGAACCGCTTTATTAAGATGCTATAAAAGGATAAATGAAGCTTGGGAAACTTTGTTTGCCCTATACTCAGCACTACAGGGAGGGTGGCAAAAGTAAACATCTCCCCAGGGTGGATGAGCCATGACTGCTTGGCCAGTTCCATTTTTCATAGGCCATCTTCTCTTTGGGTTTCCTAAAAACTCTAGATTTTGATTTTTAAATTTTCTCTAGATTCACAATTTCAAAATACTTGATCTCACTTTGACACGTGTCAAAATACTTAATTGTTATTATAGTCATTATCTACCTAAAAGTTTTCTGTTAACCCTTTATTAAAATAATAGTAATAACCTCCTCTTTCTTAACCTCTCAAATGAATGAGAAATTTGTGTGTCTTAAATAGAGTCATTAATTGTATAGACATTCACTGAGATGTGTAGACTTTGGGTCTAGTTAATTTTGAGTGTGTGATGTTTTTTATTCAAAAGTTTAGAAAAAAAAAACCCACAATTTCTTCTCCCTAGCCAGGCTCCTGTGAAGGTACTTTGGAACGCTAAATCATTGGGGATCTTATTTTTATTATTTAGATGCTTGGAATTCCTTGTTTTGTGTTTTGTTTTGTTTTTGCGGGAATGTCATCTCGTGCATCCCAGGCTGGCTTTGAGCTCTCCAGGGAGTGCAGAGAACAGAAGCAGGCACTGCCCTAACTGCTTGGTGTTAGTTGATGCTCCTCAAAAATTCCTTCTACAAATCCAAGCTCCCCAAACATTATCACATAGATACCTGGGCAAATCTAGAGCACAAAGCAAAAACACAGTAGAACTTTAGGAAGCACACAAACATGAACCACAGATTTTGCAGGACAAATGATAAATGGCAACTTTGGCTTCTATGTCCTTTCTGGGAACATTCCACCATTCCTGGCTCCCAGATCAGCCACTACCTTCACTGATAATGATTTTTCTCTTCTAAACTAAGAGAAGTGGTACCCAGTGAGAGGAAACTTCACCTTGTTCCACATTCAAGTCACAGGCAGGAAAATAAGCTGGAGAAAACAAACAACATTATAAAGGCTGAACAGAATTTCAAGGCATTGTTATGCAAGAAGGAACCAAGGGCACCTTTTCTGAATGGAGGACCTATCTATGGCAGCAAATAGAGAAAGATGGGTTTCAGCTTTGATTTCTGTCTACGCCTGGAAAAATTGTGCAGTAAAAACAGAAACCATCCAACATTACATGAGATTTTCTAGAATATGCTTAAAGAACACTTCTGTGAATTTTCTTCAGGGACTTCTAACTTATAATTTGTTTCTCCCCTTAGATAGCTCCCATTTGTTCAACCTAAGAGTTTCTAATCCATTTGAAACCTCTTCAAATCAGATCTAAAAATGTTCCAAACAATTGTATACTCCCCAATCAATCCCATTTAAACATTCGACCAATCAATTGGTGTAAACAGACTGTCACTTTTCAGAATAGCAAGGAGATTGCTGAGGTTTGAAGGAGGCTGGTAAATGATACTCTTCTCCCTGTCAGAGAACCAGCCAGTTAAAAACTAAAATGTTAGCTAGGAGAGATAAAAATATACCATATAAATTAAAGATAGTTAGAAGAGATGGTTTGAAAACAAAGATCATCCTAAAACTCCCTTGTCCAGAATCACATCCTTCCATCATTAGCAGTCCTGGACAGTGGCAGCCTTTCTTCACACAACCAAGAGTAAACACACCTCAGAACTAAAAGAAAAAGATCTCATAAATGAAAAGGCAACAGAGTGTCAAGCACTCCTTATCCTCAAATCCCCATGAGGGTCAGTCCATGAAATTTCTATCAAAAGTCCATTAACATCTTACTGAGAAATAGAAAAGGAATCCTAAAGTTTGCAAGAAAACACACGAAAATCCCAAATAGAAGGATCTTGAGTAAAAGGGTGTAATCTGGTCATCACAGTGTTTTACTTCAAAATATGCTGTAGGACAGTAATTAAACAGATAGTATTGGCATACAAACAAATACAGACCACGGCAGCATTACAGATGGTCAAGAATTAAATATTTCCATTTTACTGCCAGATGATACTCAGAAAAGAAAATCAAAAATACCCAGTGGAGAAAGGATTTTTCTTCAATAAAAGGCATTACAATATTCAGTATTCACATGATAAAGAATGAAACTGAGCCCTTAACTTCCATCATATCCAAACAAAGTCCATCAAAGAAAGACAAAACTTAAATCTAATGTCATGTCTGAAATTGTAAAAATACTAAAAGATGACAAATCCCTTTGAGGGTTAGTCCAGATCTTATTGTACTGTGCTGTCTGGAGCAGCTCCAAGAAGACAGTATGACAAGTGACTGTCTTAGCTAACGTTTCAATTGCTGTGATAAAACATGTCCGGAATCAACTTGGGGAAGAAGGGGTTTATTTGATATTACAACTCTCAGGTCACACTCCATCATTGAGGGAAGCCAGGAGAGGAACTCAAGGCAGAACCTGGAGGTAGTAACCGAGGCGGAGGCCTTAAAGCATTGGTTCTCAACCTGTGGGTTGTGATACCCACAGAGATAACGTATCAAATATCCTACATAACAGATATTTTTGTTATGATTCATAATAGTAGCAACATTACAGAGATACGAAATAGCAATGAAATAGTTTTACGGTTGGGGGGGTCACCACAGCATGAGGACTGTATTACATGTATTAATGTCACAGCAGTAGGAGGGTTGAGAGCCACTGTTCTAGAAGAATGCTGTTGTTTACTGGCTTGCTCTCTCATGGCTTGCTTATTGCTTTCTCAGCCTGCTTTCTTATAGCACCTAGGATCATTAGCCCACAGGTGGTAGCCCCCACAATAAGATAGGTCTTCGTCCATAGGCCAATCTAGTGGGGAAATTTTCTCATTTGAGATTCCTTCTTCCAAAATGACTCCAGCTTGTGTCACATTGACATAAAACTAGCCAGCCAGCAAGAAGCTATTATGAAACTCAATGTGGAGCTTTCTCAAAACAAAATATAAATCTACCATATGGCATAGAAAGCATATATTTGAGTAGATAGTCAAATAAAATGAAACAAAAATGTCTAAAAGATATCTGCACTCATTCATTACAGCATTGTTTTTAATAGCCAATACGGAAGCAGCTGAAGTGAATAGTCAGTTGTTGAATGGCTACAGGAAATGACATATATAATAAAATAAGACTCACCTTTAAAAGAAAAGAAAGAAATCTTGTCATTTACAACAGCACTGCAAGACATGCCAAGTGAAATTAGGCACAGAAACATGAATATTTTTTGATATCATTCACTTGTGGGCTCTTAAAAAGTCAAATTCATTAAAGCAGAATGAAATTGTGGTTACAAAAAGTTGGCAAATGGGGGATGAAATGTTGGTCAAAGAGTACAAAGATTCCATCATATATTATTAATAATACACTGAGAGCCAATGTACAGTATGCATTATACATTTGAAACCTGCTAAAAGGATAGATCATATATGTTCTCATCATTAAGAAAAAATAGGTATTGATTGTGGCAATCATTCCCCAATGCACATATACATCAGTGCACTCTATTTTACACTAAATATATCAGTGCACTATATTTTGCAACACATACATCAATGCACTACATTTTACACCTTAAAACATGTTTAGTTTTTATTTGCCAATCAATACAGAGAAAGAAAAAAAAGAAAGACAAGCAGAAATCAACAGGAAAAAGCCCACTTCACCGGATTTAGGGGAAGAAAGCTTCACCTGGTAGGAATCTATAATTGCTTCTCCTACCTCCAAGTTGGCGCATTTGTTCTCTGGTGGGAAGAAATTGTGATGGTAAATCTTAATGTTCAACTTGATGGGATCTGGAAACAGCTAGGAGACCCATCTCTGTGCATCACTGTTAGGGCATTTCCAGAAGTGTTTTACTGTGGGATAAAGAGTTTCACTAGAACCGATGGCACCTCTCAACAATAGATCAGATTTCAAGATACTCCTTCCTGTGCAAATGCACGCACCATTGTAAGTGCATACATTGCTGCAAGTGCATACATCACGGAAAGCTCATTAATCACTAAAAATGCATGCAGCATTGCTAGTGCACACATCACTGCAAGTGCACACGTCACTGCAAGTGCATGCATCGCTGCTGCTGACATCAGACTCCAGCTTTTTCAGCTTTCCAATATGAACTGGATAGTTACAATATTCCAGGAATCTTAGAGGCCTTCAGCTCCAAACCAGGACTTCTGAGACACCCATTTTCATGGACTGAGAAGCTATACACCTCTCAGCAGCCTATGCAGCACACACATGGCCATTGTTGTTCTATCCAGCTCCTATCTTGTAAGTCACTCAAGTCACACACACACACACACACACACACACACACACATCAACCCGGAGGGACTACAGAGATTAATGCCACCATCAAGGACTTGAAAGGTATAGAAGTAGTAGCTCTCACATCTCCCTCTAACTCTCCTCTTTGGCCTTTGGGGAATATGGATGGATTATGGAGTAGTGATTCCAATTGCAGCTGCACTGAATGTGGGTTTCCTTCACTGAGCAGGTTAGGACCTCTTCTTGTGTCTAATATGCAGCTATTGGTCTTTCCAATGATTTTCCCCATATATTTGCATTAGGTGCCTCAGAAGCAATTTTCTTCTATCTGGCAAAGCCATCAATGCACATTAACCATTTTACCTCAAGCCTATATCAATTCCCCAGTCCTGTGTCTAATTTAGTTTACAGGCATCTTGATCACCTGCCTCTCCCACATAATATCACATTGGTCCATTACATTGATGGCATTATGTTGAATCAACCAAGTGATCCAGAGATAGGAACAACTTTGAACTTGTTAGTAAAAAAAGGAAAAAAAATGTATGCACTAGAAGATGAGAGAAAAAAAATCTAATCACAATTGAAAGATTTTCTCCCTCATAATTTCTAGAAGTCTAGTGGTATGGAGCATGCAAAGATATTCTTTATGAAATGAAGGAGAGCTGTTATGTATAGCCTGTTCTACCACCAAGAAAGAAGCACAATGCTTAGTGGGCTTATGTGGATTTTGGAAGAGGCATAGACCTCACTGTGTTATTGTGGTACACATACCAAGTCATTCACAAAGGTAGTTTTGAATGGGTACATAGCACAAGAAGGCCCAGCAATCAGATGGGGCTGAAAAGCAGGCTACTCTAACTCTGAGTGAAATGATCCAGAAATATCCAGTGGTATGTGATGTGTCAGCAACAATGGGAATGGTGTGTGGTGTCTTTGTCGGTATCACACAGGTTAATCACCAGAGGTCTTTGGCATGTGTACCAAGGTCTTTCCATCATATACAGAGAACCACTCTGCCTTTTAGAGATAGCTCTTGGCCTGCTACTAGGCATCTGTGAAAACTGAATGCTTCACAAGTTCCCATGTGAATTGAGCCACTCTCATCAGATGGGTTTAATCTGTCTAACTAAACCATAAAGTTGGACATTCACAACAGTGACTTCTCACCAGTTACAAATGGTATATTTATGTCTGACCCAAGCAGGTCCCAAAGGCACAAATAAATCACAAGAAGTGCCCCCAAATGCTATGGGTCCTACCCCAGCTAAAATGCCTTCTGCTCCCAAGGCTGCACCTACAGCCTCAAAGTGTAAGTCCAGTGTTTGGCTGATGGAGATCTGATCTTCAGAGGGTTCTAAAGACTTCTCATGCACCACCTGGAAGTGGATAGCTGCAGTATTACAGTGACCTTCTGGAAAACCCCTGAAGGGCAGCGATGAAAGAAAATCTTTACTGTGGACAGAATAGAATTTTTACATCATACACTGTACATTTTTCTTGAAAGAAAAAAATGGCTATCTGTATGATTGCCTATTGATTCTACGGCTATAATAAACAATTTGACTGGATGGTAAGGGATTCGAAAAGCATATTTCTGAAAACTTATAAGAAAGACATTTGGGGAAGAGATATTTGGACAGATCTCTCCAAATTCAGAAAAGATGTGAAGGCACTTGCATCTGATGTAAATACAAAATAAAAGATGTCCCTAACACAAGAGGACATCAATGGTCAAATATAAAAGGACAATCCATTCTGTGGATAAAAGTCAATGTCTTCCTCTGGCTATGCCTGTTATTGCCCAATGGGTCCATGAACAAAGTAGTTATAGCAGTAGAGATGGAGGTTACACACGGCTTCAACATCGTCAATCTCCACTCACTTCTGCTAACTCAGCTACTCTGGCTGCTGCCCGTCAAATTAGCCAGCAGCAGAAACCAGTGCTGAGCCTCTGATATGCTACCATCCCCAAGGGTGATCATCCAAGGCATGATTACATATTGGCTGCATAAACTACTTCCATCGTGGAAAGGGAAGTGCTTTGTCCATTTTGGGATACACATTTATTCTGGGTATGGAATTGTCTTTCATGTGTGTAACACTTCTGCCAACACTACCACCCATGGACTTACAGAATGCCTCAAGAGGATAACATCTAACCAAGGAACTTGCTTCATGTCAGAAGTGTAGCAGTAGGCTCGTGCTCACAGGATTCACTTGTGTTACCATATCCTCCACCACCCTGCAGCAGGTGACTTTATAGAACAATAGAATGACTTTTTAATGATGCAGTTACAACAAGAACTAAGCAGCAACAGCTTTCAGAATTGAGACAAGATTCTCCGGCAGGTTGTGTTTGCTCTGAATCAGCATCCAGTGTATTGCAGTATTTCTGGCACAGCCAATATTCATGAGTCCAGGAATCAAGGGAGTGGAAGTGGGAAGGGTACTACTCTCATCATTCCCCCTCATGGTCCACTAGCAAAATCCCTGTTTCTACAACCTTATGTTCTTCTGGACTAGAGATCTTGGTTCCTGGAGGAATGTGCTTCTGCCAGGGGGTACAATGAACAGTCCCTTTAAGTAGAAGGTAGGACCTGCCCCAGGCCATTTGTGGTTCCTGCTTTCCCTTAGTAATTGGGCTAAGCAGGGTTTCAGTGTGAGCAGGGTTGACAGATCTGAATAACCAGAGAGAATCTGGACTACTACAAAATTCATCTGAAATACAGGAGAGCCTTCAGATCTGGTATCTCTAGGAGTTGCTACATTCTAGGATTAAAGTCAATGGGAAATACAACCCAATCCTGGCAGGAAGAAACAGCCCAGACCCTTCAGGAATGAACATGTGAATCACCCACCTCTTGAGGTAAAGAACTAAGAAAAAGAATGAACGAGACCTGCTGAGGTGCTTACGAATGGAAGGAGAACATGGAATGGGATGTAATAAATGCCACATGATGAGTGACAGACAAGGATTGTAATTGTCATGTGTGTAAAGGGACCGGTATCAGCTCAAGACACCCCAAGACCAAGTTCTCAGCATGAAGATTTATTTGCTCCAGAGGAACAGAGGATGGTAATAAGGGACAAAGACAGGAGCTAGAGGGTAAGGGAGAAGAGAAAGGAAACAAGGGAGAGGAGGGAGGAATATTTGTCCCGGGGTGGGTGTCAAAGGACTGCCTCTATCTCTATGAGGTGGAGAACCAAGACCCTTCACTCCTGGGAAAGCCGATCCCTATTGCCAACTTGATTAGATTACGAACTGTTTATAGCCAGCACACCTTTCGGTATGTCTGACAGGGTTTCAGACGAGGATTTAGAGATGTCCTGAATGTCAGTGGAAACACCCATAGACTGGGCTCCTGGAACTGAATAAACATGGAAAAAGGAAGACAGCCTGCTAAGCACCAGCAACAGCCTCTCGACTTCCTGATCAGTACAGATGTGAGCAAATTCCAGCTCCCACAGTTGTGAGGCACTTCTGCAACCATGCCTTCCCCTCTATGGTGGGCTCTAGCCACTGAACAACAAACCAAAATAAACCTGCCCCCCTAAAGTTGCTTCTTGTTACACATTTGTTCACAACAGTGAGAAAAAGAACTAATTTGTTCAATTCAGCATATATTTAGTGATCACCAAATGATCACTAAATATATTACATTATAATTTCAAAAAATTTAAAAATACAGTTTTTAAAGGTATACTTTCAAGTACATTTTGACCACATGGTCTTATTTGGTGCAATCTGGTTGCCTTTGAGTAAAATATTTTATTAAGATTTTAATAGCCTTGATTGAAGGAAACACAGTTTCTTCTAGATTACAAAACAGTTATCTTCTGGATTCTTGGGAATACGGGCCAACTCCACAAAGACACGATAAACAAAAAGTCTTCAAGTCAGTTAACTCTTGTCCAACTTTCTTTCCAAGTGGGTAGGTATTGCTGACTGTTTGAGAGGCCAGACCCCAGAAGTCAGTACCAGGGTATGCAAAGAAAATCCATGAATGGGGCTGGGGCTAGACTTTTCTATCTGAGGGGTAACCTAAGGCAAAAGGAGCAAACACACACTTTCCTGATGGTAGCCTTCTCCTCACTTTGTCATAAACAGCCCTTCTCTCTTGACAGTCTCTCTTGACATGCAAACATTTCTCGCCTGCCTGGTTACATATTTCAGTACTCAGTTTCAGCATCTCTTTCCACATGACTACAATCTTTCTTGTACATACCTTTCTCCTCTACATCCCTTTTCTATACAGCCTCATTTTCCTTGCCTCCAAACAGTTACAAATCTCCATACAGACACAGGTATACATCTCATTTACATACCCTCTCACCCTACAGCACTTTACACAATACCCAGGCACAGCTCCTCCGTGTAGCAGCAGCTCTTTGACACAGCTCTTTCTCACACTCATTTACACACACGTACTTCTTCTATATCAATCATTCATTCTTTACTCACTCTCACTCATGCATTCTCTCATGCTTCTTCCTCTTCATCTCTCGCACTTCTCTCTCCCACAGCAGCCTTCCTTCAACATCTGTGCTCCTCTCTGCTGCCTCTGACTCTTCTTTCTCTGCTCTGCCTCTCTGTTTTGTTGCCTCTTGTCCTTTGCTCTCTACCTCCCCACATCTCTGCCCTCTGCTGCCTCTGCCTTCTTGCTGCCTTCTCCTCTCCACTGTCTCTCCTCTCACAGCCAATTATAGGTTGTTTTTACAGGGTTCTACCCAAACTCAAAACATAAGTCATATAGTTTCTCTCCGGCTAGGAATGTCACAATGACCCATGCACATAGTTCCAAGCTGGTGAGGGTACCCAGACAGAAAATGATACTGGAAATCAAGACTTAACAATAACAATTAGTTAACTGTGCTTGAGAAGTAAGGAGTATTTGTGGACTAAAGGTGTTTCGAACTCTGGCTTTGTATCAGTAAACAATATGGGGGAAACACCTTGAGTACATGTCTCTAGGGGTAACCAACCTGCTTTGAACTGCTGGGGTCTTGGCTAATGTACAAAAGACTGTCTTTGTAGCTGAGAATTCTCCTAAGTCAGTCTGAGTTATGAAAAACAGCCTAGCATTATTTCTGTTCATCAATATTATATGACAATCATCCTCTAGACCATCCACAGCTGTGTATGTGCTCAACAGATGGAATATATACATGAGATAAACACCCAAGCAGTGAGAATACACCCACAGCTGTTATTAGGAAAGAAATGAAGTGACTCACGAGAGAAATTACAGACAGGAGCAACTGGTTTCACAGCCGGTGACCCCACGGCTTTTTCAGGTGGTGCTCCCCGCCAGGGAATCACACGTCTGATGGGTCGACCTACAGAGTGGTAATTGTCACCTGCTATATACTTCCACAGTGGCTCTCTACAGGTAGAATAAAAAGTGTGCTCCCTGTTGTAAGAAACACATGTAATCTGACTGAGAACCAAATGCAAAGCTCCTCCAACAGCGGACATTTAGCTTAGCAGGGAAGTTAGTGAAGAATAATTAATTGCATTATCATTTGCAAAAGGACAAGAGCTAGAATGGAGGAATTTTTGGCAGTATTTCAATAAAAGACAAATGGATAATAGTGGACTTGAGCTTGCTTCCTATAGAGGAACACAGCCAATTCTGTCCTTGTGTACTTAACAAAAAGATTCCTTAGCCTTGAACTTTGGATTCATTGGGGATTCCTTGTAACTTTCAAAACACCATTGTTATAAGTTATTCTTTAATCTTAAACTTTCTGCAATTTTACTTGGAGAAAAATAATCAAAACAATGACCTACAATGGGCACATACAGATTTCATGAATATAAAGAATCTGACAAAAACACATAAGTATAAAGAGTCTGACAAAAAATTGTAAATGAGCAATTATACCAAGTATCTTGAAAGTCTATTGCACATCCTGATTCATGCAAATGATGCAGAAAGGGTTTAAGACATTCAATTAGGCATACCCAAAGATTAACACAATGTGGGACCTCTACTTGAGATAGAAATGCAAAATACATGGTCACCTTCTGTAACAATGCTCACAACTACCATATATAAGAAGACTGGGTAAAATGTATGTATCCTCTGCTGGGATTTCACTGAGGCAAAGTCACGAGATTATCCTATGAGTTCTTTTCTAGGTTCTGGGGAAAATACATTTGCAGACTTAGCATCATTATTATTTTTCCAGAATTCTTGGAGGACTGAATTCCCTGTACCCTTGCTTGTTATCACAAGAGCTGCGCTCAGCCCCCAGAGGCTTCTCATATCTCTGCTGCATGGCTCTCTACACCTTGTACCTAGTAGCAATGTGCTGTATTTTCTTACAATTCAAATGTGACTTCCCTGTCCCTTACTGGTAGATGCAGATTTTAAAGGCTTGTGGTATTAGATTAGGCCCACCCAGGCAATTTCCCTTTCTGAAAGTCAAATGTGCCATATTCTAAAAACACAGGAGCAACATTCATAATTTCCACAGCCCAGAAATAATACAGAGCCCCAAAGAGGTGGTAGGGACTGACTCAGATTTTTGCCAGTCACAGATACTAAAATCAAAACCTTCATGGGAAAATAAAACTGAAGACCTATAGCCTTCAACAAAACTAAGTGATTGGCTAAGCCGTGATTTAAATAATATAGTTTCTGTGTGATTATTTCAAGTCAGGGTGGCCGGAAAACAAACAAGCAGCCTCCCCCAAAAGCACCTCCCTCTCTACCCAGCTTCATGCTGCCATGCTAGTGCTGTCTCCCTCACTCTCCAAAACAAAGCAAAATAAAAACAAAAAATCCAAACCAAACCAAAAGTCCCACCAGCCCCCACTAAAAAAAATCTTGAAGGAAAAACACAACAAAACAAAATACTGAGTTTGTTTAGCATTGACCAACAACCCCTGGACAAGGGGCCTGCCCTGGAATGTGGCTGTTATACCCAGTGACACTCAGAGACTGTAGCAGGATGAAGAAGACCTGCACAGGTTCAAATCAGACAAAACGTCAGTGCTTAGAAAGGGAAGAGGATGCAAAGTTACTATTGACACCTGCTAAGAAAGGGAAAACAGGAATCCTTTTCTTGGTGGCAACGGTGACATCTTGCCATGTCAATCTCTAAAGCTTACCCTGAAACATACTAAGTTGCCTTACTGGAATATGTATGCGATGTGATTACTTAATACAATGGGTAATTACTCAATCCAAGAAAACTGTCATAGAAATTAATTTAACCATCTTTCTCTGCACCATTAATGGACTTTTACATGTACTTTTCAGCTTTCCCCTTAGAATTCATTGATATGGTACAAAGGCTCTTCAAACAAAACAGCATACCAAAATAAAGAAAACAAAAACTTCTTAATGAACTATTAAGCTCTTGCATTGTCCTGACTACTTGACAATGTTTCCCTCCTTTATAACACTGTATTCTCTCCTAATTCTATATAGATACAATGAAACAGGGGAAGCTCCAAGAGGCTTTAAAAAAAAAAAACACAACTATGTTGCAGGGTTAGGAAGGAAAGATATCAACCATGTGGCTGTTCTGTACAGTGCCAAAGCCCATCTTGTTGTGATCACTTTTCATGCTTCAGAAGCATCAGTGGAGTGTCTGCAGCAACTAGACACAGTTCTGGGAACTGGGATACTGACCTGGGCTCTGGGAACTGCTCCCTAACAGGAGGTGAAGGAAGCTTGGTTTTCCTAAGTGAGTGATTGGAAACTGGTATCTAAGCCATCTTTTCTGGTCACTTTCAAATTCCATTTGCATTATCTGTGATGACAAAATGTATATATAACATTTAGAAAGTGTTTCTCATCTCGTTCTAGGTCTAAGGGGGTGTCTCTATTTAACACCTACCTGCCAAGTTGGGTTGTTATCTGATTTCAGTGAACATTGAGGTACCACTGCGCCATTATTCAGAAACAAGTGTACCCATTTCGCAATTAATGAACACAATGACAGTCCATTCTGTTGGTTTTTGGTTCACCGTGATGTCCTGGCAGTGAGTGTTATTCCAAGCCCTGGTTCATCGCCATGTGCCGGCACAGTAAGAGCTACAGTGAGGATGTGTTTTCCGTTTCCACCGTGCGAATATCCTCGTCACAAACAATACTATAATTTACAAGGTACACAGGCACGTGTGCAACTGACACCACCGCAGGCCCTGCTGTTTCAGAGCTGCGGGGAGCCAAGGAGAGCCCTGTCGCTACTTCCATTTGTCCACTGCCCAGTCACAGAGAGTTGCCATAATCCTGGCTCCCTTTCCCCCTCCTCCTCAGATACTGTAGAGTACCCAGCCCTTCCGCTACCAAACAGAGTCTGCTCCTGCTCTTGATAATTAATCTAACCTCTTACAAAACAACTTTGTGTAGATTTTTCTACAGGTTGCTCAGTGTGAAATTTCTTTTTCAGCCTTGACATTTGGAATGGATGCTAACAAGTTTTTTGCTTCCCTTCAGGAGGTCAGGGTATATACTAGGGAGTGCGGTTAGGTACCCATGCTATTTACCATATTCTTAAAAATATTTCTTGAAAAATTTGAATTTATAAACATACATATTTCATTTAATTTGTATTAATTATATATCAGCACTTCTCAAATTTTCTGTAGAAAATGGCCTGCTTTAAGATAAAATTTCTAGTCAGAAGCAAACCAACACATTTGAAAGTAAAGTAAAGTTCATGGAAATTGGAAATGTTGAAGCTTTCTGTGCACCTTTAATTAAGAGTACTTAGCGCATCACCAATAGTCACTCTAGCTTGCAAACTGTATTTGGAGGAGGACAGTGCCATTCAAATTTCCTTATTACACACAGCTATTATAAACATAGCTCTTTATTATTATTATTATTATTATTATTATTATTATTATTATTATTACCACTTTACCACAAAATACCATGAAGATCTTTTAATGAAAATCCAACATAGAGAAGTTATTCAGAAAAAAAGGAAAAAGGAAATCTTGCTGTTTTAAAAGGTACTGAGATGTCTAGAGTTAGATATAGTTAAAAACCAACTGATACACATATTTCTACTAACACCCATTAGAATTAATCAGAATCAATTCTCTTAAACTATAAGAACTATTGTTAAATTTTATTGCTTCATTTGTTCAGCACTGGGTTTTACATGGATTCTTTCTTGGGTATTCTTTCATCTTCTGGAATACAATATCATGTAATTATTTCAGATGAATTCTGTGGGTTATAATTGAATCATTACTTTTCCTAAATCCTTGAGGCTCTGTAACACAAACATAACCGTGTGTGTACACGGGAATGAGTCACACAAACATAACCGTGCATGTATGTATACAAACATAACCATGTGCGTGTGCAGGGGTGGTTTCTGCAGGGGTCCATGGCTCAGAACTGCTCATCTAAAAGCTTTGATGATTTTTGTCTTCTCACTTTCAGTGGTGCCAAGAAGTCTGATGTGAATCTTGTTATGCATCCTTATTTCTGCATTTTGATTTAACTTTTATTTGGAAGAATTTAATGATCAAGTGTTTGGTTTTTATTCTCCTAAGGAGCATTGATATGCTCAGTTCTTGTATGTTCAACTTTAGTCTGTGCTAGTTATGCTTAAGATATAGACAACCAGTTTTATTGTTGTCATTATGACAAATACCCAAATAAGTCATTTAAAATGAGGAAAAATTGTTTGGTGCACAGTTAAGATACTTTGGCTCTCTTGTTCCTGACCTGTTGTGAAGTACAATATGGAGGAGAGCATGCAAAAGCATATTGCTTCCTCTCATGTAGGTTAAGAAGCAGAGAGAGAATCAAAGGGAAGAATGAACTTGGCTCAGGATGCAAAGTTTAAAGGCACACCCCTAGTGATCTACTTTGTTCCAACTTCATAATTCATTGGCCTCCTAATATATCATCCAATTATGAATCCATCAGTTGATTGAGTCATTGGTTGGGTCAGTGTCCTCAAGATCTAATTACCTCTTTGTTGAATAAGTTGAGGACCACACCTTCACCCTTTGGAGGGATGCTTCACATCTGGATATATTGCTTCTTCAGGTTAAACAATTGCAAGACTGTACTGTCTTAAACTGTTGTAAACATGTTTTCTTGACTGACATGGGCTGAGATGCAAGTAGCCTGAAGCAATATGGCTTTGAACTCTTTTTGGCTGCCTTTTCTATTTGGAAGTCTATTATCTTAGGGTTTCTATTGTTGCGATGAAACACCGTGACCAAAAAGCAAGATGGAGAGGAAAGGATTTGTTTAGCTTATACTTACATGTTGCTGTTCATCACTGAAGGAAGTCCGGACAGGAACTCAAGCAGGGCAGGTTCTTCGAGGCAGGAGCTGATGCAGAAGTCATAGAAGGGTACTGTTTACACTGGTTTGCTTCCCCTGGCTTGCTCAGCCTGCTTTCTTATAGAACCCAGGACCAACAGCCCAATGATGGCACCACCAATCATGTGCTGGGCCCTCCCCCATTGGTCATTAATTGAGAAAATGCCTGAGGCTGGATCTCATGGAGGCATTTCCTCAACTGAGGTTCCTTCCTCTACTATAGGTCTAGCTTGTGTTAAGGTGACTGACACACAAAACCAGTCAGTATATCTATGTTCTTTTTGGTTTAGTATTTTGATGCCTATTATTTTGTAAACAAAGTACCCATGAGATATCTGAGAAATAGAGTATTTTTAGATATTCAGATTAAATATTTTTATTGTGAAATAAAATTGCCTTCTCTGTATGTTTTTTTTCTGTTCCCATTCATCATAATTCTGTTTCATGTGTTACATATGTAGAGTGTGATGTGTACTCAATACATCCATTTGTGTGGACTCCAATTTAAATCTATGCCACAGTCATTACTTTATATTTATGTTTTTATTTCTCTGTACTTAGAAATCTATTTTTTGCTGAAAACAATTTAGTTAATATTTACCTTATATTTAGTTTGTATTTTGTGATAGGAATATATAAAATCTGCCCCTTATATTTCAAAATATATAATATAGTAATTTTAGGTTAAGTCACATGCTATACCTATTTAAGTTGTTTTAAATATATTTTCCTATAATTTTTATTTTTATTCATACAGTCACCTAGATTCCTTTTCTTTTTCAGCTGTCTTACCATCACTCTTTTTGAGCCATTTGTTTCTTTTTTTGAGCTCAACATATATGAAAAAATAACATGATTTGAGACCTTGTTTTGGTAAAGATTTCCCAGTTTGGCAAGCACATGGCAATTGTACAATTTAAATGACAAACGAAGATTGGTTTTGACTATTTAAGTGGATTTATTGGCCTAAAAAATACTGAAACTAGCTAATACATAGAAATCAGAAACCAAGTAAAAGGTAGCAATCAATGATACCTTTTCATCTTGTAATACTGGCATGATGAAGACATTAATTATTTAATGGAGACACCTGCAAGACAACATTGCCATGGGATGGTGTATTAGGGTCCCATTTAGGAATTATTAGACATGAGAAATATTTTATGTAACAGTGAGAATTTCATATGTGTTTTTAGATGTGAGACTGGAGTTTGAGACAAAGTTATTGGCTTAATAGAGCCTTGGAGTGCATTAACTTAATTTATTAATCAGTTTTAACTAGAAACTTAGGGAGAGATAACTGGACTTGAGGACAGTAGAAGAAAAGTAAATATATTCTTTAACATTTATTTCTTAATTTGTTGACCTATGAGAGAACTTTCCCTACCTCTTTCAGCAACCAACAAATGCCAATACCTCCATGATTTGGGGTTGGACTGCATGCCCAACTCTGCACTCCATACTGAGATTTGGTTTGGCTTGGGAGTTCATGTGTTTTATGCATGCTGTTGAAATTGTTGTGAGTTTATATTTCAGTTTCCCTGCTGTGTCCAGAAGATAATGTTTCCGTGTGGTAATCCATCATCAGGCTATTACATTTTCCTGCTTTCTCTTCTGCAGTGATCCCTGAGTCTTACAAATGAAGGTGCAGTATATATTCCTTTTAGAACTGAGCATTCTACAGGCTCTTATTCTTTTCATCTTGGCCAGTTGTAAGTAATACGCTAATAATCATCTACTACAATTAGGGGCTCTTCAGATAAAGAGCGAGAGAGTCATTGATCAATGTATATAAATCAGTTTAATACTATGTCCACTAGCAGCAAGTAAGTTGTTCTATAGGTCTTATGACCTGTCTAGCCATAGAATCTTAGCCCAAATTCTTATCTTTGGTGATCAGATGTTAGAGAGATGGCAAACCAGTCCTCCATTGGATGTGGGGTTGGTGAAGATCTTTTTCCATTCTGTAGGCTGCCATTTTGTCCTATTGAGGGTGTCCTTTGCCCTACAGAAACGTTTTAGTTTCACAAATATGGATGTTAATGAGGAAATTTAAAAATTCGATGGTGATAAAATTATGAGAATTTATTTTCTCTGTGAAACTGGGACAGGTAGGAACTGTCTATGTAGCTTAAGACAAAATACTACACATTGCCCCTGTTTTTGCTTGATATACTCAAATCATTATCTCATATTTCAGGATTCTTGTGCCAGTAGATAGTTAACACAACTATAAATCAAAGCTAAATGCTCACTGCACAATGCACAATGCTATTACATTAATACCTTAGAGCATCCATTTTACAGATTAAAAATACTGAACCTTACATATGTTAAATGATTTCTCAAAGAGACACAGTTGGATGGAGGGAATTAGACTTCATCTCACTTGCCTGATCTCAGAGTCTGCTCTTCATCACCACACTGTACTGTGCCTACTCACCATGAAGCTTCAATTGCTCATGTGGATGCTGGGACAGCAACAGGGTGTGATAGCTTTTTGTGACCTTTCTTATCTGTCTCGATGGTTAGCATACTCTATCACTGATTTAACATTCTTAACTGCTTATTTATCTTTTATTCTTATTTTTTAATTTTTTTAGGTTCTGAGGAAAGGAACTTGTTGTTTTTTTTAATTTATTGTGGTCCAGGAGAGCAAAAACAAAGTTACACATTCTCACCATAATGTTTCCCATATACATGAAGAGCTTCTGTCATATAGTGATTGTTTATATATGTTTGTACATATATATTATATATGTCATACATTTGACTATTTTGCTAGTCAAATAGTGATGAAGGAACTAGAAATTGACAACTGTGAGCAGATCTGTTCAAGAATAATCTCTCTTCCCTATCTGGTGCTAGCATTTGCTTTTGTGAACATGTTAATTTTTCCACATGATGATTTCTTTAAAGTTTTTTCTTTTTTAAAAATAAGACAAAAACAAGAATTCAGAGATTTGAAAGAGTATCTATAAAAAGCAGAAAAGAACAAAAAGATGCTGTCTTGGCAATGAGCTAATGAAGAATTCTGCTGAAAAGAACCACAAGAGAGAGAATAATGTGGGCGTGCTATTCATGAGACCTGTTTATTTCTCTTAGTTTCCTTTGCATAATGGTGCTATTTGAAACTTGGACACAAACTTGATTTGACATTTTGGTTATTAGGCATAATGACTGGAGCAGAGGAGAAACAGGTGGTGTGGAAGGAATGTGTGTTCTGAACTTGCTAACTTATTTCTATTATTATAGAATTTTGTGAAAGGGCCTGAGTTATTCTGCTTTATGAAAAGGAAGGTGATTTGTTTTGGAATAAACAATATATTAGGAAAATATAGCATCTAAATTTATGCCTTTTTATTCTTCTTTCTCACCTGGATTTAGGAAATTTTGGATGGAAAAGATTGCTGAAGAATAGGCTCAATTTATGAAATTTCTATTTATCCTTGGAAAACAAAAGATGAAAGTCAAAAGGCAAATTGCAATTGGAAGAAGTTTGGAATGATATTACCACAGGCAACTAATCTGACAATAAATGATGGAGAGGACATGGAAAGAAAGAAACACCCAATCACTGTTGATGCGGGTGCAAATGAATGCAGCCATTATAGAAGTCAGTTCAGATATTTTTCAAAACAACTAAAAGAACTACCATGAGCCCCAGCTATTTCACTTCTAGGCATATATAGAGAGAACTCTATACCCTACCATAAAGACATTTGCAATCCTGTGTTTATTGCTACTTCATTCATAATAGCAAAGAATTGGAATTAACCTAGTTGTCCATCAATAGATGAATGCATAATAAAAATCTGCCATATATACATTACATACACATATGAATAATACTCAGTTCTAAAGAAAGATAAAATAAAAAATGTGATGAGAAATGAATAATATTAACTGAGGTTATGTACAATCCCAGAAAGAATAAACTGCTTCTTCTCTTCTATATGAGGAATCTAGCCAATAATATATATGTACATGTAAAAATGTGCATGTGGGTACAGTACAAATGAGAATAAATGACTAAATATAAAGGGTTGAGGAAGGACTGAATGCAGGTTATGGAGACGTGTTATGAAGGAGAATATCAAGGTAATTATTTCTCTAGTTCTAATTCTGTCATAGATTTTGGGGAGGGTTGGTGGTTTATAAAAGCATAAAAATATTTGATACTGAAAGTATAAAATTTAATGTGACACCTCACATCTTCTGTATCAAATAGCATTAAGTCTAACCTAAAGGAGTTCATTAAACTGTATAGACTGGGTCTGGTGAATTTTGCTGTGTGCTATTTTTATTTATTTGCAAGATTTTCAGTAATAAAGTTTATAAAATTAAAAGAGAGCAATAAAAAAGGAGTTGACCATCGGATTAACTTCATCCGGAGAGCTCAGAGATATCTTGATGGATTCTCTGATTTAAATGTAGTCTTTATCAAGAGAAGAGGATGCACACTGGACCACCCAAGTGCATGAAAACCTTCTGATATTGATGTGGGTGCTGGGAACCAAGACTCAAGTTTCCCGATGATTGCCCAGAAAGTGCTCTGCCCATTGAACAATATCTCTAAGCTCCACAAGGTTCTTTAAGTATTTAGTATTCTGTCTAAAAATCTTATTTTTTCCTTAGATTTATTCACTAACAATGGAATTTTTGTGACTATTTTTACAAATCCCCAATATTTTTGGACATTTAGAAAAAATGCAGTTGACTATGTCCCCCAGATTTCTAAATCTTATTATAATAATAATGTATCACTACTTATTAATTATACTAATGCTTTAATATGGCTTATTAATTCTAATAATTTATCAACTATGTAATAACTTGTCAGTATCATTAGTTCTAATAATTTATTTTGACTTTTGTGGATTGCTACATAAAGAGATGTACCACCTGCAGGTAATAACAGTTTCAACTCTTCATTTCAAATTCCTTTACATTTATTCCTCACCATGCTAAAGTAGCCAGGACTGCTGGGAAAGTGAGGAGCAGTATGAGGACACTGGACATCTTTCTTTAATTGTCATAAATGAACATTATAGTTTGCTTTTCCTTAGAAAGAAAACATTTGGGATTCACTGCTTTGAACAATTCGATTTTTACAAGATTTGGCAGATTTGATTATGGAGCTTTCTTTCATTTTTAGTTTGCTGAAAGCATGTATACATTAGAATCAATGCTGAATTTTGTCAAATATATGTTTTGTTAAAACTGACTGATAAAAAATATCTACTTGCTGTTTCTTAATTGTTCTGACATGATGCGGACCCTCATTTGAGTCATCTCAAATCAGCTTTGTACTAGCTCCTCAATGTCTGTTTATTTTCTGTTTTGTCAATGTTTACTTATGTTCTTCTGTTTCTTATACTTTATTTGAATTTGATTTTCTGTTCTTTTCTATTGTTTGAAAACACACTCTTCCTCCCAGATTAATATATGTATACAAATCACTATATATGTGTGTGTATGTATATACGTGATTTCCTGCTTTAGTCGCAATGGCTGAGTTTTGATATATTAGATTTTTATTATGCTCTACATACCATACTTGCTTTAAAATATTTTTTCATTTCTAGTTTACTGATTCTTGAGTGATTTAGAAATCTGTTATTTCATTATAAACAAATGAATCTTTTCTTTCATGGTTTGTCCTTTGGCTCCTAGCTTTAATTGCATTCTGGCCAAAGAATATGCTAATATGTATGATTTCAGTGTTTGGAATTTATTGAGATGGGCCTTATGAACTGGCAAAGAACACTTGGTATGGTAAGTGTTTCATGTGTGCTAAAGTGATTGTCCTCTGCTTTCTGTTTATAAGGTTTTAAATTTGCCTATTAGGTCAATCTTATTTACTGTATTCATTGTTTATATTCTTAATTTATTTCTTTCCCTCTTTTTCCATTCTATCCTACACTTCTTTTGTCCCTAAAATATTGTTTTATGAAGCTTTTTATTTGATACTAATGTATCAAACCCATACAAATATGCTACATGTATACATGCCATATCTATATAAGTTTTCTATCAAAATAGATATAAAATGTACACATTTTATCATCATTAATTTTAGTATATCTGTTTTTAATTTATTTTATATATTTTCATCTCTTAGTTTTGTTTTTATTTTAGAGTATTATTTGTAAATAGTGTAGATCTGCCATTGGTTCTATGTGAAAATTAGTCAATTTTGATATATGGTTTATTCACTTGTGAATTCTAATAGCTCTTGTCTTATCATCAACAAAATTTTACTTTTTGTTGAAACAAGTTACCCTATAAAATCTATTTTTTTCTTGTGCCTCGTTTTGTTATTAGTTTATCTAGTGTAACATTTGAAAGAAGAGTATTAGCTTGGATCCTCTAACAAGCAGATGATAAAATGGGTTTAAATGTTCAACAGCTAGGCAGAAAGGAGGGCCTACAGCAGGGAGGCATCAGAGAACGCTTCCAGACCACCCGGTTTAATATGCCTGAAGTAAAGCTAGGAGGAGGATTGTGTAAAATCTCCTGTTGGAGCAGAGTTCTAAGAAGTCATTGGCCAAGCCACTGAGGCAAAACTGTTTGTTAATGTGGTCCTGGGTCTCATGAGATTGGGTCTTTTTAGTTCCATTGCTAGTCTGAGTTGTTGGCTGGAAACCCCAACAAAGAACCTACAGTGTGAGTATTCAGGACTGCAAGGAGGATTTCAGCCATAATGCACAACTGAAGCTGTAGATATGCAGTCTTGTAGGAGAAGAGATGACGAATTTCATGACCAACCCAAAACTTAAGACTGCAGCTGATATTCATCTATAGAGATTATAATATACTGTAGACCTGTTAATGCCACCCAAATAAAGTGCCATAGTAATTCTGTGATATGAACTTTTCTGCTCTCTTCTTTTCAATCTCCTGGTTTCCACTCCTTATAGTTATAAGGATTGATAAGAATTTACTGTTTACTAATTACTTTTAATATTATTGTTGATTTCTTTTTAATTGTTTTTATTGAGCTATATATTTTTCTCCACTCCCCTCCCATCCTACCCCCTACCCTTTCCCATAATCCCCACACTCACAATTTACTCAGAAGATCTGATCTTTTTCTGCTTCCCATCTAGATTAGATCCATGCATCTCTTTGGGTCCTCTTTGTTGGCTAAGTTCTCTGGGGTTGTGAATTGTAGGGTGGTTTTTCTTTACTTTATGTCTAAAAGCCATTTATGAGTGAGTACATATGATATTTGTCTTTCTGGCTCTGTGTTACCTCACTCAATATGATGTTTTCTAGATCCATCAATTTGCTTGCAAATTTCAAAATGTCATTATTTTTTCCACTGTGTAGTACTTCATTGTGTAAATGTACCACATTATCTTTATCCATTCTTAGGTCAAGGGACATTTAGGTTGTTTCCAGGTTCTGACTATTATAAATAATACTGCTATGAACACAGTTGAGCACATGTCCTTGTGGTGTGATAGAGCATCTTCTGGGTATATACCCAAAAGTGGTTTTGCTGGGTCTTGAGGAAGGCTGTTTCCTAATTTTCTGAGAAATTGCCATACTGATTTCCAAAGTGGCTGTACCAGTTTGCACTCCCACCAGCAATGGAGAAGTTTTCCCTTTACCCCACATCCTTTCCAGCATAAGCTGTCATCAGTGTTTTTGATCTTGGTCTTTCTGATAGGTGTAAGATGGAATCTCAGAGTTGTTTTGATTTGCATTTTTCTAATGGCTAAGGAAGTTGAGCATTTCTTTAAGTGTCTTTCAGCCATTTTACATTCATCTGTTGAGAGTTCTCTGTTTAGATCTGTACCCTATTTTTTTTTATTGGATTCATTATTCTTCTGATGACCACGTTTTTGAGTTCTTTGTATATTTTTGAGATAAGGCCTCTGTCTGATGTGGGGTTGCTGAAGATCTTTTCTCATTCTGTAGACTGCCATCTTGTCTTGCTGACTGTGTCCTTTGCTTTACAGAATGTTGTTGGAGGCTACTTGTTCATTTCCCAGCCACACAGGCCCCTGAAAATAATCACACAGAAACTATATTATTTAAATCACTCCTTGGCCAATCACTTAAGTGTATTGCTAGTTAGCTCTTATATCTTTGGTTAACCCATTTCTATTATTTTATATTTTACCATGAGGTTCATGGTGTACCGGCAAGGTTCCCTCTGGCAGCTCGTGTCTTTCCCCTCTGGTGGTGCCATCTCCCCAACTCAGCCTTCTTTCTGTCAGAATTCAGGTTAGTTTTCCCTGCCTAACTCTACTCTGCCCTATCACAGGCCATGGCAGTTTCTTTATTCATTAACCAGTAAAAGCAACACATAGACAGAGGACTTTCCACACCAAAGTGGGAAGGATCTGTGTATTGTATGAATTTTTAATAGAAAAGAAAAGCATTTCTGAATAAGAAGGACACTCTGATCATAAAGTCCTTCAGGGTACCCACTGCTCACCTGTGCAGCTCCAGCGGCACCTTAACTCTGCTTATTTTAATCCAGTTTTGCTGAACTGAACTGAATTTCTGCCAAAATCCCATTTCTGGCCATTTATTTCCGAATTTCTCCTTCACTATCAAAGTCCTTCAGAGTCTGTACTCTATGCAAACATTCCTGGAATCATTTCAGGGACGCAGTTCTCATTGTCCCTATGAAAGTTCTGCTACCTTTGCAGAATGTGCCATCATGTCTGTCCAAAGTCTCCTGTTAAATCCTTTGCACAAACAAAATATTAAAACATGAAAAGGTTAGGTGAGAAACGGAGGAGGAAGGAAAGCAAAAGCATTATAATAAGCAGATGTGGAAAGCAAGTTCTTGGAAGAATTACCATTGAAGATACAATTATTCTGTAACCAGCCAACAGCTAGCATTAGTCCAAGGAAGCTGCCTGTATTCTCTAAGCGTTTCAGACAATGTGGTACTCATTTATAAAATCCTGACAGCTCCTTTAGATGAAGCATGTATAATAATTTGAAGCAATTCATTATCTGACAAGATATGTTTTAATTTTAGTTGTAATATACTTGAAATAATTTTCCCCAGCACTAAATGTACTTCCCTTCAAATACATGACCTATATATTTCATGGATCACTAAAACAATGAAATGAGTCCAAAAGCCTTCTCTTTTCTGCTGTGTGCTTCTCTTGTCTATAGAGTTCTGAGTGTTTCCTGCTTTGATCCATTGAAAGCATGTAACCGTTGTGAAAACTACATTCTGTCCTCAGGAAGGAACAGCTACTATCATCCTGCTTAGGGAAAGCTGTGAGTGTACCAAGACATCTGAAAGGGAAATGGGGCAGACGGGTGAAAGGGCCTTCACACTAAATCCTCAAGGTTGTGCAAAGAGTTGTACACAAGTGAAAGTTGTTTGTGTGTTTGGGGGAGCTATAAGAGGACTCCAACCAGCCTGCTCTGGGACAGGTTGTCATCCAGCGTGCCCCCTGGCTTCCACTAATTACCATGTCCAGCTGCCAGTGATCAGTGGACCCAGCCCTGAAAATGCAGAATAAAACCCAGTGCTTCATGCTGTGATACCTCCTGTCCATTGGTGGCAGTGGACTAATTATCTCCTTTATGTATGAATATGCTTGCTAGCCCACAGCTACTGCTCGTTGCTCCAAGTCCAACACAAGTAGCTCCATTATAAGGGCAAGTCCAAAGGAGCCTGTCAGAAGCCATAGAAAAATAACTCAAAAAAAATCACATGAGGAGAAAGACGAAGGAGAAGGAGGAAGGCGGAAGAAGGAGGAGGGAAGGGAGGAGAAGAAAGAAGAAGGAGGAGATTGGACAGCAGAGAACAGTAAAGTAAGGGTCTTGTCATTTATTTTTCACTTTTCACTGTCTGGGTCTACTCGGCATATTGTTGAATTTTAGTTCTTCTAGAAGCAAACTGAAAACTCTTCCTGAAACAGTGGGAAGAGGCTATCATCAGAGGACATTCAGTGGAAGAGGTGGTCTGGTATTCTTATGTTCAAGTAAACAGTCAGGGTCAGAGTTTATCACAGGCTCCAATTGTCTTAGGCATCTGTGAGGCACAAAAGACAGACAGCCCAACATGCCAGAGTAGGCATGCAGCCTCAGGAAGCTTCACTGGGGTCCCCACCATGGTTTAGACAGCAGTCTTCACATTCAAGCTGATGTTGGTCTCTTCGTTTCTTTCTTGTCCTCTGTAAAACAGACATTGTGTTGGACTCTTACTAAAAATATCAAGGAAGACTTTATTTAAGGCTACTGCGACAATGGAAAAACTGGACCCAATTCCTCTGCAACATCAAATGGGAACATTTAAAAATGCTTTCTGCAGCTAATGCAAAAGTACTGGAAGACTGCCTAGTGTGGCCAGTGCGGCTAAGCCACAAGAACTGGGAGATAGGAAGGCCCATCTCTCTTCATTATTGCATTTCAAAGGAATGGCCTCCAGGCACTCAAGAAAGGCATTGTTGGCTTAGAAAAGACTTAGATCTCAAAAGGCAATGAAAGTCTTCTGGAGAGAATTCACGGTCTTATAGTTAGGCAAATCCAGTCTGAAGTTTAGTGGAGCTAAAGGTTAAGTTGAGGCCAAGTTCAGTACGTACTCAGGAGGGTCCATGCAACCCACTGGTTTAGAAGTGTCCTCCCTATGGAAGCTGGATTTCTGACCAATTCCAGAGGTATCACAGGAGCATGTCCAGCTGATGAGAACTGGAAAAGATAAACTGCTCAAGCAGGGCAGGAAACCCAAAGGAGCAGTTCCAAGAAGTCCCTAGCTAGAGTCTAGATACTAAAATATTTCCTGATTTTTTTTTGCTTTGTTTTATGTCCTAAATGAGCACCTCCACCTAAAAATTGTATGTGACTATGTGACAAAGAAGAAACACCTGGACACCTGGCTGGGTCAAATGGACTAACCAACTCATGCCCTGCTCATAACTTACTCCCTTCCTGCCACAAGTCCTTTAAAAACCTCCTAACAGTTCAATGGTGCACTACTTCCTGGAATGCCTAGTTATATAGAATCTCCTCTCTCTCTCTCTCTCTCTCTCTCCTCTGTCTCTCTCTCCTACCCTTCTCTTCTCTCCCTCTTTCTCTTCTTCCTCTCCCCTTTTCCTTTCCCTTCACCCTCCTTTCCCTCCTCTTTACTCTTGCTCCTCCCTGCTCTCCCTCACCCTCTTTCCCATCTATGAATCTATAATAAATTTGTCTTTAAAACTTATCCTCAAGGTCTGTGAATTTCATTCTACAAATTCTCAAGACAAAAATCCCCAAAGTCACTGACCTGGCACAAGTTTGGTAGATCTCAAGCCTTGGGGGAGGGGGCTTAATTCCCTAAAGAAGTCCACTGTCCTGAAAGGCACACCAATACATCAATACATTTCCTTATCACCATCACATGGATTACAGCTCCCATAAGATCATTACAGCCCTTCTAGGTAAGGCACATTTTATCAGTCTGTGGTCATTCTTTATTTCAAGCAATGCTCACTAATAGCATAATTGGTATTTCTACCATTGTAGTTACCAGGGTTATCAATGTTAGAACCAACCTTGAACAAACTCTGTCAGACCCTGCCCAAAGAACTTGCCATTCTGCTAAGGCCTGCTGAAATCCCCTGTCTCCTTTTTGAAACTCCAGACCCCTCTCTGTCACTGCCATCGCCAAACTCGGTCATCGACTATCATCTACCTTCTGACAGCTGGGAAGGCAGTTCCTAAAGATAAAACACGCAGTTCACTATTTTGTGATTTTATTAAACTTGATGAGTATGCAATACATTACTCTTTGTGAACATATACTTTTCTCTGCTCTGATTTCTTTTGTTTCTTTTTCATGTTTTTTTCCCAGAAAGTTATAAACACACATATTTGTAATTGAATAGACAAATTCAATCTAGCTAATGCTCACATTGGCTAGGCTTTTTTTTTCTAGCCACTAAGTAAATATATGTCTTTCCTGCCTTGGAGGTACACATTTGGAACAAAGTCAAATTAATTTATTTCCAAAATAATATGCCAAAAAGTAATGTTATAAAAAAGTATGTAACTAGAGCCAAGAATGGTGGCACATGCTTATAATCCCAGCACTTGGATGGTTGAGACAGAATGATCGCAAGTTTGAGGCCAGCATGGGCATCATTAAAATACCCTGTCTCAAAAAACTATGTAGAGGAAGGGCAATCAAACAAAAATTTTTAAAAGGAAAAGAGAGAAAATGGAGCCAAACATGTTGTGATGGTTACTGTTAACTGTCCATTTGCAAGATCTCCACTCACCTAAGAAATTGGTCACTGTCCATGCTGCCAACAGATTACCTTGATTATATTGATTGATGTGGTAAGATCCACCTTAACTGTAGCTGCAACCATTCCCTGAGCAAGGCATAGAACTGTGAAAAAAAAGGGGGGGGAGCTGGGCACATAACTGTAGTGGCCCTTTGTTAGACTGTGAATGTAATATGACCTCAAGCCCCTGCTGCCTCTACTTGCCCTTCATAAAGGGCTGTACCTTAAGCTGTGAGCTGAAATAAATCTTGTTTGGTTAACGTTGCTTTGGTAGGGGCTATTTTATCATGGCAAAAGGAAACAAAACAAAGACTAAGACATACATTAACCACTAGTGTCACACAAAGAATCTTGTTCTTCCCTCTTCTCCGCTCTCTATTCCTTTGTGATCTTCCTCAAAAGAACGCAGATGAGGCACGCAGAGCAAAGTGAAACACCATCATGGGGTGAGAGTGGGTACCAGACAAAAGTCCCACTTCAGAGCAGAACTCCTTTGCATGGTGAGAATGGACAATGACCACACAGACTAACAAGTAAAAATGAGTTTTAGGATGGTCTTAAACTATATTCTAAAGGCTGTGGCATAGACAGCTTTCTTGGGGGAGGAGGGGTTACCTATCCAGGTTACTTGCTAGGCCATTTGGATTGATTCTTTCAGGAAAGATCAATGGTATGTATATTAGTTATTTTTCTATTACTCTAATAAAACACCATGGCCTAAGGAACTTATAGAAGGAAGAGTTTGCTTGGCCTTATAGTTCCAGAAGGGTAAGAATCTATTCAAAGAGAGGAGGAATAGCAGCAAGTTGCAGGGTTGGTGGACAGAGAAGGAAAGTTAAGAAATCACATCCTCTCAACTATTAGCACAAAGCAGACATAGTGAACTGGAAGTAGGGTGAGGCTATATAACCACCCTCAGTGATAGACTTCCTCCAGCACAGATGTACCATCTAACACTCTCCAAAACTGTGCCACCAACTACTGGAAACCAAATGTTCAAATACCTGAGCCTATAGGGAACACTCCTCATTCAAACCATCACAGTGTGTTTTCGCTCTATCAGAAATTCTTCTACTAGACAGTAATTATAAAAGATTTAGGGCTATGGAAAAGGATGCAGATAGTTAGTAGTTAAAAATGACATGGCTTCTCCCAAGGTCAAAGATATGATTCCGCTGGTTCCCTGGACCAGTTTCTCTCCACTCACCAGGTGCCACTCACTAGCTCCTGCAGTTCCTTATAAAAACACCTGCTACAGGAAATTAATATTAATTACATACTCTTTGGCCTATTCACTAAGGCTTCTTATTAACTAACTCTTATATCTTAAATTAACCCATTTCTATTATTTTACATTTTACCACAAGGCTCATGGTTTGTTACCTCTTGCTTCTTGGGTGGCTACATGGTGCCTTCCTGACACTGCCTTCGTTCCTCCTCTATCTCTGCTTGGATTTCCTGCCTTACTATATTCTGCCCTGCCATAGATCAGAATGGTTTCTTTATTAACCAGTGGTAATAAAGCATATTCACAGCATGCAAAGGGGCATCCCACATCATCCATCTCTTTCACCAGAATTTTAGTCCAGTAGTTCCAGTCTTTGGTTTATAAAATGATGATTAATGATTATAAGTGATAACTACTTGATGCAGTATCAAGTGCTAAAATTGTATTTATATCTGAATAGAAATTCAGACAAGAAAAGACAGAGTATTGCTGATGTACATTAAAAGAACAAAGGAAAACGAGATTTGTTTAATGAAAAGACAAGTTTGGGTTTATTTGCTCTAAACAATCTTTTCTAGAAATTTTATACTGAAAATATTATTTCAACAATTAAATGGTTGCATATGCTTTCTAAAATTCCAGAAGAAATAGGACAGGCATTATTCAACTTTTTCTTTTAAAAAATTGAGTAATATCTTAAACAAAGCAAGATATGGAAGTTAACAAAAGTGATTCTCTGAAGGCCTAAGTGAATGTTTGCCTGGCAACAGTCCATGTCTAAGCTGAGTTTAGAGCATGGCCAAAAGCACCAAGAAGAGATGTATGATACCTTTGCTATAAAATCTTTGCAAAAGTGAAATCTATCTCAATTACATAAAGAGCAAGCAAGTAATGGAGACACATACATGACATTACAAGTTCCATTACATGTTTCCCTCTGTGATGAGGGAAACTCACTCTGCTTGAGAGACACATGTGTTTGGGAGACAAAAAATAAAAACATATATTTGCATTCATACTATTAAAACACATAGTTAATATGGAAACCATTTGGATGAATGTGCAGCCTGAAGTCATTCCATGAAAACCAATTATTTCTTTTGAAAAAAAAAATTCTTGGTCCTAACTCAGGACTTCATCAATGAATTATCCCAATGAGTTGTTCCCCGAGACCAGCTTCATGAATTCCAAGGTAGTGTTTTAGCTGAGAAAGTCACACTCCATACAGGGGAGTAAGCTTCAAGTGCTTATCTGTGACACCAATCTCTCATCTACATGAATTCTTTTGTGCATTGCAGAATGAATCGACTATGAAATACACTTTGGTTAGAAACCCAGTTTCCTTGCAAGGCAGAGCTATTTCTTATTGACTTTTTAGATTAGGATAAACACCTGCTACAGGAAATGTTTTCTTATGGGTGTTTTGTTTGCTGATTTAGCTCCTAATTCATGTTGTGGGATTCTTCATGACATTATTTACATGACAAGTCCAATTATCTTCTCAGTTTACTTCTGGCTATGCTGATAAACAACAATGTTGGTATGTGGGAGCATATGTTTCCTATTCTGTATGGACTGAGGGCATGAGTTGGATTCCACTAAAAAGAATTTCAAACAGTAAAATTGTAAAGCAGAATTAGAGGAGTAGGGCTGATGGTCATATTTCTTCAGGCATTGTAAAAATATATTGTAACATGCAAGCACGAGAATATACATGAAGGTTCCAGTCTTATCTCTTATTGTTAATACCAACAGTGCTGCACTGGATGAAAAAAAATAATAATCCTATTCTTGTTATACAAGCTACTCAGTTGGAATGCAAAGAAATTGTTCCAAATTAAAACATAGATCACAATCACTCAGAAGGAAAGCTTATTTTGTTTGGTGGACATAAGGAAAATAAATCAAGAAATAATGTGGAAAAGCAGACTTAGATTAGTCACAGCTGATCTCCTTCTACACTGAATGTAATTTATTCAACAGTGTAATTCTCAGGAACCCTTTGATAATAGCCACTTTTATGAACATACAGTCCCATATTTCGTTAGCTTGGTTATCTAACTTTAAAAGAATAATAACATTATTATCTTTTGGGTAAATGAAAGGAACACACACAGAATTTAAGATACTTGCTCTTAAGTTTTTACCTACATTTTGTGAACGACTGTCAATATATTGATATTCTGAGTTCTTGATTTCCTGAAAGACCCCATCAGATGGCAATCATTCTGCTTTGTCAGTGTTCAGCATAAGAACTCCCACAATGCTCTAAATACAGTACTCATTCTCTTATCTAGCCCCTTTCCATCAAGACTGACTTTAATAGGTGACATATGACTTAAAGACACATTTGATAACTTAGGTATTGTTTATTCCACAGATGCTTGTTGAGTAGCAGATATCATGCTACTTGCTAGGTATAGAGCAACAAAAGAGGGACATGTGTGTCTTTGTTTGTGTGGAGTTTAGAATCTACTGGGGAAAAAAGAAACCCACGGCAAATACTAGCAGGGTAGCGATATGTAAGAGGGGAGTTCTTGCTGCCTTGAGAACTAGAAACAGATCCCTAAAAGAAAGGTGACATTGAGGAAGATAAATCTGAGATTCTGAGGATGACCAAGGGTATTTTATTTCAGAGACTACATTTTCATTAAGAGACAAAAATCAAAAAAAAATAAATATTTTTACCTGTTCATTCATTCTTTGATGTTACCAGAGCTAATGTAGAATAAGGGAGCAAGTTCAATGGCCTCTTGCTCTCTCAAGCCTTATGAACCTTTGAAATATTTATTTTTCTGTTAATCTTAACCTGAGCTCTTCACTTTGTGAAGAAAGAGAGAATGATGATAAGAGAGATGGAGGGAAAGGTACACAAGCCACCTTTCCTGACCTAGTTACAGACCCTCAGTCTAGAACCCTCTTTCTATAGGAGCCACCTTTCCTGGGTAAGTGTAGTTACTACCCATCAAAATGCTCTCTTTACAACAAGTGGAGGCCACCACAGAAAACCACAACTGGACATGACGTAGTGACCAATAGTTTGAGAGAGCTCAGTCCTAACAGGGCTCAGGGAACATTACAAAAGAGGGGGAAGGAAGACTGTAAGAGCCAGAGGACTAATAAATCTGCTGTGAAACAGGTTCTCCTGGCAATGGTTACAAATATTGGACCAGAACAATATCAAGATCAATGAACATGTTAACCTAGAAGGGAAAATTTTTGCATGCAATATTTGTCTTTCTGTGTCTGAGTTACTTCACTCAGAATGATTTGCTTCAAGGTCCATTCATTTACCTGCAAGTTTCACAATTTCATTTTTCTTAACAATTGAATATCATATTATAGAAATGTATCATATTTTTATTATCCATTCATCATCTGCTAGACAGTTAGGCTATTTCCATTTCCTGGATATTGTGAATAGATCAGTGAAGAACACTGAAGGGCAAGCATTCTATAATAAGATTCAGTGTCCATGGTGGTTTGAATAAGAATGGCCCCCATAGGCTCATACATTTGAATGCTTAGTCCCCAGTTAACATAACTATTTTGGAAGGGTTATTGTGGTACTGTTGGAAGGGGTAGGGCTTTGAGGTTTCAAAAGCACATGGTATTTGCTGTTAGCACTCTCTGCCTCTGTGTGTGTGTCTCTCTGTGTGTGTTTATGTCTGTGAGTATGGAGTGGGGGATCCATCATCCTTGAAGATCAGATGTAAACTCTCAGTTATAATTCAAACACCATGTCTAACCATGTCTATCTGCCTGCAGCCACGCTCTCTACTATCATGGTCTTGAACTGTAAACCTCTCGAAACATGAAACCAAATTAAACGCCTTCTTTGATAAGTTGCCTTGCTGATATTATTTTAACACAGCAATAGAAAAGTAATTAAGATAGAACTTGGTACCAGCGAGAGAACTATTGCTGTGACAGGCCTGACCATGCTGGGTTATTGGAAGAATGTGTAAAACTTTCAGACGCAGGACTAGAAAAGTGCTGTAAGTGAGGCAAAAAAAACAAGATGACAATCTTTCCTCTATTCTGAATACTACTGTTCAAGTTGCATTGCAAATAGAAGAGACCCTCTAGAGTTCACCAAAAGAAAATGTCCTTGTGCTGCTAAAACCTGTATGCTTATATAAGGAACATGGTAAAGGTACATGTTTCTGACATCTCTATTGCCATGTTTCTGAGATACATAGTCATAATTTTGTTTTAACTGACTATTTACACTCTTATTAAAATGAAACATTTACATAGAAATGCAAATAATAAAGTATTAACCATCACAAGTTAAACATAATATATAGCTACTTTCTAGGTCAGGAATAGAGCATCCCAACATCACCAAATTCCTGTTCATGCTCCTCCCAATCACTACCCTACCTCTAAAACAACCACTGTCTTAATTTCAGTCACCAAAAGCTAATAAACTTCATACAAATGAAAATAGCTATACCAATCAGCCATGAGTGTGTATGCCGCTCCAGACCAGGTCCACTTATTGCAGTATACTCTTTCAACACATGCATATATATGATGTCTTATTTATCCAAAGGTGCAGAGGATAGATGACTGGATTATTTTCAGTCTGGGTACATTACAAATAAGACAGGAATGCAAGCATTATCATCCATGTTTTTGAAACAAGGGGAAGCTAGAATTAATTAAGAAATTACTAAAACTGTTTTAAAGTTATCTTACTAATTTATATGGCCATCAAGAAGTATGAAATGGATAGTAATTCCACATTTTGCCAGATTGAAACTTTATAAACTTTATTGATATATTTGACAATATTGAAAGATCCCATTATAAAATATTTTATGTAATGGCTCTATGACAGAAGTTAGTATAGCAATTTTCTGAAAAAAAGAAAAAACAACTCTAGAGACAAATGGCTTTCATTAAATATATGGATGTCTTTGTAAAAATTAAGATAATTTTTCTCTTACATTTTGTGCCACCGAAAAAGAGGAAGCTCTAAATTACTGGGTTTCTATCCGCTTTTGTCTGAAAGAATTTCCTGATAATCAACTCTGTTATGGGATATTTGCACACTGTGAAGATGTATTGCTGTGATTGGTGTAATAAAAAGACAAGCATTCCATAGCTAGGCAGAAGCAATAGGCAGGATTTCCAGGCAGAGAGAGAATGCTAAGAAGAAGAAGGGGAATCATTAGGTAGAGGCTGAAGAAGCAGGATGGGCACTATAGAGTAAAGGTAACCAAGCTATGCAGAACAATATGGATTGAAAGATGTGAGTAAACTTAAATTATAAGAACTAGCTAGGAACAAGCCTAAGCTAAGACTGAACTTTTATAATTAATAATAAGTCTCCATGTCATTTTTTGTGAGCTGGCAGCCCAAAGAAAAATCTGTCTGCACAACTCTGACATGATGGTTGACTCCCAAGATCTCATGGTAAAGATTGGTGTTAAGAAGACAGTCTGTTGAGAGTGTATGGAGGCACATAAAATGGCACCTATCTGGCTCAGGAATTAAACTGAACTTGAAGTTACATATTAAGACTAAGTTAAGTGCTAGATAGGTGAACCAGTAGGGAGAAGGAAATTAAGGACAAAGAGAGCTTATTTTAAAGAGGCTGAAACACATGGTGAGAGTCACGAAAGAAGCCGAAGAGACTAGAGTGTCCACCAGGGGCCAGATCGTTGGGGCCTCTATAAGACACAAAAGAATGCAAGGAGACTAGGGAGGAGTAGAAAGAATGAGAGAGGGTGAATAAGAGAAAAATGTATGATCTTCATATATATGAAAATGATGTGATGAAACTCATCATTTTGTACAATGAGCATGGGTTAGTAAAAATTTTTAGGAAAAAATACCTCTCATTAGTATTAAAGAAAAACTTTTTTACAAGAAGCTATATATAGTAGTAGAAAGAGTCCTTTGGCTACAATAGGTTGAAAATTTGCTGTAAGGGTCAACCCAGAAGCTGAGTATTAGAAGGCAAACATTGCAATATTTGGGATATGCAATGAGACCAATTATGAATCACCACTAGTATAGTATGAATGAGAGTCAAGGGCCAGGTTTAAAATTAGGAGATAAGTATCAAACAAAATCAGTAGAATTTAGTGATGGAGTTCAAACTATTGAAAGCAAGGAAAACTAAGAAGATAAGGACTCACAACAGATCTGAGAAGGTGAAGTCTGTTACTCTATTCCCGTCTCAAATATACTTACTGACAGCTTCCTACAAAACTGATCTGAATGGAATAAATGACACAGAGGCAGAGGACTCCCAAGTGCATCATCAGTCAAAGGTTGAACAGAGTGGGTATGTTGGGTGTTGCTGGCAGCACAATGAGATGGAGTCTATGCAGCTGCTACAAGCTTAGGTGCACAGACATCATTTAGCCACTGTTCACATATCCATACCACATGAAGTGCAGCTGGATTCTCCAGTGCATAAATGACCCAGAGACTGGCAGAGATGAAGGTGTCTTAAAGTGGGTGAGGAGGAGGATGAATCAGGCACCTCCGTTATCTGCCAAAAACCAACTCAAACCAAGAAATCTTACTGTGTTACAATGATTCTGAGGTGTAGCATCCACCAGAAGTACTCTACAGGAACCTGAGGGGCCCTAACTGTGGCCACTAACCCGTTAGAAGGACCTTTTCTTTTCAAAGATTCAGTGGGATGTCTCTGCTATCACAGATGGAGAAGGAAAAATGCATGAATCTGAAGATTCTCTGTTGTGGGGGCCAGCCATGAAAGCTAAGTCTGGGCAAGTCACCCAAAGGAATTTCTTTGCTTCCAACCATTATCACCTGGGACTCTGGCCATCGATAAATCTAAATGGAGTCTGGAGTTTCAATAGTTTACCCTGAGACAATGCCTGGCAGGCTGAGATTGCCCAACCCCCACACAGGAGCAGACCATTCAAAGGAAATGCGTGGCATTCCAAGAGCTGTGGATAGAGACACCTGCCTGCGCACCTCAACAGGACACCCCTAGACAAATGTCAGCCAATCAGGGGCCCTAAACCTCAGAGACCCCTCACCCCCACCTCTACTACTATAAAAACCCTATTCTAATTGAGCTTGGGGCTCTCCAGATATTCTAATACATTGGACATGCGGAGAGATCAAGTTTGCAAACTTGATTAAAATAAAGGCTCTTTGCTTTTACATATGGGACTCAGTCTCCTTTGTTGGCTTTTGTGGGGACCCTGCGGATTTGGGCATAACATCTGGTAGACAGATAGGGAGAGGGGCCATGGCTAGGAAATAAAGGTGGTAGATTCCCAAAACAGCCAGCTTCTTTTTCAACATCCTGACTTGAGACAAAAGCTGCCAGGCACCCTGCTAAAGGATTAGCTCAACAAGGTCAAGACCTGATCTGGACATGTTGACTTGACCAATCAACCATCCTATCTGTCTTCAAACTGACCAACCCTAACATAAGGGAGGGAGACTCACTACAGCCCCTTTTGAAAAAGCCCTGCCCACCTCCCATATATCTCTCTCTCTCTCTCTCTCTCTCTCTCTCTCTCTCTCTCTCTCCTCTGCCTGTCGTTCTGTATTCCCACCCCCTCCTCTCTCTTCTCTTCTGCTGCTCCTCTTCCCAGAGACCAGATCCCCCTCCCCTTCACCCTTTATACACCCCTTTCCTCTAAAACAAAACAAAACAAAACAAAACCTCATGTGAGTTCTGCCGCATGGTGTCTTTCTCTCCCATGCCACTTTTTAAATTACAACACCAAGCACCTCTCCTATTCACAGAGGGTCTTTTTCTCTGTGTATCTGCTGCATGTGTGTGTTTCTTCACTTCCAATAAATGCCTTTCTTAACTGCTAAAATATAAAAAGAAGAACAAGAAGAGAATAAGAAGTAAAGAAAAAGAAAGAAATATATACACAGATTTAACAGAAATTTGAACGGAGAAATTTTTTTAATGCTAATTAGCAAAAATCAAAACATTTGATAATATTTATCTATAAGTGTTATGCTTTGAAAATCCCAGTAAAACACTGGGAGTATTACTAAAGAAATTACTGTGCTACTCTACCTCAGATATGTCAGAAATTACCTAAATGTCCTCCAGAAGACAAATACTAGATGCTTTATTTAGCTAACTCTAGAAGCTAAGAGACAATAATTGTTTTTTTAGCAAACCTCTTTCAATTGCCTCACTTCCTTCAGTTTTGAAAAGCCTGGTGTTCATACTGTTTTTAGCATATCTCACACCTGCTGAGAGGGCTTTGTGCTTCCCAGAGCATCATCTCATCTCAACCCCCTAGACACCTTTTAAGGAAAATGAGAGAGCTGCCTGTGTGAGAGGCGTGCTTGCCAAAGTCAGTTCGACTGTGGTTTTGCTTCAAATTCCAAGAGATTTCAAATAGTAAGGCTGAAACTGATGCCAAATGTTGCATGGTAAATCAAAGAAACATCCCTAATGATGACACAAGTGAACATAGAATCGTCATGGTAAAAAAAAGTAAACAAAAGAGCTATGGAGGAGCATTGTAAGTTATGCCTCCTGTTGAATTCATTATTTTGCCATCCTGGGGTAAAACCACACAATAGTGAGAGACGTTTCAGTCTTGTGTAGCAGAGACAAATTATGTGGAAAGTAAGAAGCGATCAGATGTTTGTCTGCCAGGACAAGCAATTCAGACCAATAGTAGCTTTTCAGTTCATTCAGATGTTTGGAATAAACCACTGGCTGGAGGCTGGAAATAACTTCTTCAGAAGGATTTCCTGAGACACTAATGCTATGCCGGGAAATTCAATGGTGCTGAACAAAGAGAATACTGTTGTAGCATTCTGCCTCCAAACCAGTGCACCTGGCCACTCTACAGAGATGCCAAAGTCCTTCCAACCACAATGAGACATTGCAGGGATGGACTTCGGTGGGCACCAAGGGCTGTTGTGTTTATACCTGGTTTGGGAGGGGCGGGCTACAATTATACACCTTTACTATTAGCTGACTCTGATTCTCACAAAGTTCAGAAAAGTTTACAAAACAATTCTCTAATTTGGGTTACAGCCTACATTCCTACTTCTAAAAGCACACGGTATGGGTATTCTGGATGACCTGTTCTGACAAGCGAAGCTCACAACCGGTAGTACACCATATCTTTTGTGTTACACTCTAGATTTCACGCATGACACTCTTTCTCTAGCCTCTAGAGAAACACACACACACACACACACACACACACACACACAAGGAAAGAATCTTCTTTCTTTCTTATCTCTGCTTCTTGCTTCTAAAACACCCCACTGCAGGGCCTTTCAGAGGTTATTCATTGAGTGGATTTGCTTGACTTCATTAGGACAAACTGACTTGGCTCCAAAATGGTATTAGGACTTCCAGATGGTGAAAAATGCCCCTCTCTTAGCAAAATAACAGGAAGTGTATATTATACACTGTTCTGAGGTCATAGGTCCAGGCAGGAACTTAGCACTAATGTTTAACTCAATTTACATTGAAGCAGACTGCCTTCTGGATCTATGTTTATGGCCACAGACAATGATATTGCCATTTGGGGAAGCCTCTTCTTACAGTGAATGGTGGAGATTACAGAGGCTCAAGGCTGTGAAAATAAGAAAGGATTGTCATCCTGTCCCTAAACAAGACGTTTACCACTCCTCCGCTAAGTCTCAGGGAACACTGCAGAAGAGGCAGTGAGAAGTGTAAGGTAGAAGACTGAAATGGCACTCTTTAGACCCAATACCCACACCAATTGTCATCACCTGCGCTGCAAGCCCTAACAACAATGAGTCAAGGAAAGGGGAGGGGATTCATGGGGCCCTGCCTTTTGCCTCTAAACTATTGGACAGATTCTGGGAGCAAGGGAATTGCTATCTTTAATTGTGTTTCCGCTGTGATACCACCAGTCTCCAATGAATAGATCCAAACCTGTGGTTATGTAGATCATCCTAATCTCCATAAGCCAAAATACAAAGTGAGTAGACAATAACCCAAGAGAGAGATTTGTGTAGAGAATGGGAACTTTAAAAATGGGGGGTGCTAGGGGGTGGGATTGAGATTTGTCAGTATGTATTATGTACATATGTAAAATTTCTAAAAAAGTTAATGAATGAAAAATTTCAATATCTTCCTTAAGTATGAGAGCTTCATTTGTCTGGCTCTGTACATTCTCTCTACCACAATAAGTATTTTATACACCAGAAAGGTTCAATGGTGGGCAGGTGTTGTAGAATATTATTTTAAGATGTGTTACATTTGTTTATGCTGTGGAACATTTGTTGTAGTGATGCAATAATGTGTTGCATTCTTTTAAGTTTCATTTGTTTAACTCTGTGAAGCTGTGTTACTTTGCCTGTCTAAAACACCTGATTGATCTAATAAAGAGCTGAATGGCCAATAGCTAGGTAGGAGAGAGATAGGTGGGGCTGGCAGGCAGAGAGAATAAATAGGAGGCATAAAAAAGAGAAAGGAGATCAAGGAGCAAGCAAAAAAATAAAAGGGGAGGAGGAGCCAGTAAAGAAGAGGCCAGCCACCCTACCATACCACCAGACATGGAATGAGAAGGAAGGAAAGATATACAGAAATAGAGAAAGATAAAAGCTCAGACCCAAAAGGTAGACAGAATAATTAGTTTAAGAAAAGCTGGTTAGAAATAAGCCAAGCTAAGGCCGGTCATTCATAGGTAAGAATAAGACTCCATGTGGTTTATTTGGCAGCTGGGGCAAAAGAGTGAAGAGCAAAATCAACCAACAACAGACAGGAAAGTAAAGTACCCTTTGCTGTAGTCCCTCTGATGCAATTCTCTGAGAACCACAAAGGGACACCCTCACAGAGGGAATACTCACCTCCCTCCTGAGAGTTACAGATAAAGCACTTTGTGCTCTGGTACTAGACAGTGAGATCCTCACATGGTCAGTTTTCAGGAGTCTGCTATATGGTGCTACTCTTTGAAGTTATTTAAAATCTCTAAATGGCATCTCCATGACCTTATCCAAGATATTCCTGCTGCTCTCTGAGCTCGGTTTCTGTTTTCTTTCACTGAAGAACTATCAAAGAAGCTGTATGCATTTTCATTTTGAAAGAATAGATCTCTCGGCCACCCCTAAGATCTCTTCGCAATTCCCTTTCTTTTCTCTAAGCGTGTCACACATTTTTCAGAGGAAGGTTGGCTTTTTCTTCATGACAGGGAGGTGGACTCTTTAATCTAGATATGGATATTAATGAAAGCATCCTAAGAGTGGAGAGATTCTCTAGTTTTCACTATTTTAAATGTCCCATCTCAGTCTTTTGACACATGCTATAAACTATAGGGAGTTTAATGAACCCTCTAAAGAATATAAGGAACCTTCTAGCATACAGATAGGTCTTGCCTGTTTAGATGTTCTATTTGCTGTAGTTGGGTCATTGTGATAAACGCAACGACCAAAAGCAATTTAAGGAGGGAAGAAGAGTTCATTTACAGTTTCATTTCTAAGTAAATAATTTATCTCAGAGAGTGATATCAGAGTAGGAACTCAAGCCAGGAACCTGAAGCAAAAATCAAAGAAGAACCTGTTTCTTACAGATTCTTGCTTGCTGCTTCCCTCCCTCCCTGCTGTCTCTCCCTCCTTCCCTTCTTCCTGGTCTCAGCTATAGCCCAGGCAAAACTGCCCAGGATGGTGTCTTCACTGTGGATGAGACTCCCACATCAATTATTAATCAAGATAATTCCTAACATATACAGCCACAAATCAATATAATTGGGTCAATTGTTTAGTTAAAGTTCCCTCTTCCTACATGATATTAGGTTATGTCAAATTGACAATAACCAACTAGCACCAAGATCTCTAAATTCTATACAAAAAAAAAAAATCACACTTCCTGGGCCAGTATTCTAGGTGTCATAGTTTCTTTCTCTCTCTCTCTCTCCCTCCCTCCCTCTCACTTTCTTTCTTTTTTTTCTTTTCACATTGCTGGATAATTTGTCATACCCAACAATCAATAATATGTATGGATGCATGAAACTTATTGCTTAAGGGTAGTATGTACTTAAGAAACTGGTTCAGTTTGTTCCTTAGTCATATATAACAAAGCAGATAACAGATTGACACATTTCAACCTCAACCTTGAGAATAAGAATCTGATAGCACACATCACATTCATGACTCATAGGAAACTCAAACACTGAGGCGCTGGATGTCACTTCACAACTGTTGGACTGGCAAAGTTGAAAACCATTACAAGTCTGGTTGCAAAGAGGGCACACCTTTGTGCTTACCAAAATATGAATCCCTGCCTTTATAAGAATCCACTAAAATTAAAAACACATCAATCATTTTAGATAACATTTCAAGCCTTAAGAATCTATTCCAGGAACTGGAGAAATGGCTCAGCGGTTAGGAGCACTGGCTACTCTTCCAGGGGTCCTGAGTTCAATTGTGAGTAACGACATGGTGGCTCACTGCCATCTATAGTGGGATCTGATGCCCTCTTCTGGCATAAAGGCATACATGTAGATACAGCACTCATAAGTAAATTATTAAATCTTAAAAAAATTTATTCTGAAGAAATAAAAGATCTCAATATGAAGAGATGGATACACATGGGTATGTAAATGAATAGTTCTTATGTAATCTTGGCTGCAATACTTTTGCACAAAATTATTTCTTGTTAATATCACATGAACCATGTATTATAAACCACCAAACAAACCTCAGCTTCATAGTCTATGACAGAAGACTTATAGGAGATTCCTACGCTGGTAAGACATTCTTAACGTAGCAAGATTCTCTTATTTATCAGTGATCTTTTTGGGTGCAGAGTATCTACTGCATTGTATGAACAGTCTCAGTTCTCGAATGCTACTCAGATGAGGATATTGATAAAGTCATGAGCCTCTGGAATTTGTGTTTTTCTCTACTAAACTTTTCTAGACCCCACACGTATCTCACAGACATGCAGCAGGAAGGACCTTCTCACAGGACTCTGGCTCCTCCTCCAATGTGATTGCCCATAGGTTTCCAATCACAAATACTTTACAATATTATACTTACATTTAAACATTTTGAATATCAGTGTCTCCATTACTCAATTAATAAGCTATGCCACAAACTTTATTAAAACAGTATAGACGGAGGCTGTTTGTTCATTCCCGGCTACCCAGACTTCTGAAATAATCACAAAGAAACTGTATTATTCGAAATACTGTTTGGCCAATAGCTTAAGTGTATGTCTAGCTCATTCTTACATCATAAACTAACCCATCTCCATTAATCTGTGCATCACCATGAGGTCGTGACCTACCGGCAAAGTTTTGGTGAATTCCTGCAGAGGCATCTGTCTCCTGTGGGGGCTACATGACTTCTCTCAACTCCAACTACTCTCTCCTCCTCTTTCTGCTTGGAACTCCCACCTTGCCCTATTCTGCTAAACCACTGGCCAAAACAGCTTTATTCATTAACCAAAAAAAGCAACACATAGACAGAAGGACTTCCCACACAAAAACAGGATAGAACTGAAGAAAAGTGTGTGATACTTTTCTTAACCATTCTCCAAACATAACACTAAAAACCAAAATTCTTCATTTCTTGAAAAAGGGTATCTTGAAGGCAAACCTTGTCCATTTCATTTATTCAGTATAAACCAAGCTCCTAGAGAGAATATTGAAATACCAGTGTTGCACAGCTTCTTAATTTATAGATTAATAAGAACTCATCCCCTTTATGATGCTTTGTAATACAACACAGCAATACAATTACATCTCTTTCTTTTCTTATTCACAACCCATTTATGAAAGAGAAGGCTTCCCTCTTCTTTTTGAACTCATTATTTCTCTCCTCTAGACCATACTTCCAAGCAAAAGATCCCAGATAGTTTTGGAAGGTCTAATCTAATATATCAAAAAAAAAAACTGAAATGACTCCCTTAATGTAGATATCTTATTCCCTTCTCCATTATCCACCTTTCATCCATCTCTACCCTCCCACTCCCCCAAGCTCTCCCAAGTCCTTCCCTTCTCCCTTCTCCTTCCATCTCCCCTTCCCTCACCCCCACACCTTCCTAGGCTGGGATGGAGAGGGGAGGGCCTTGGACTTCCCACAAAGCAGGGCACCATGCCATCTTTTAAGGAAGCAGGGGGAGGGAGGAGAGGAGGGGGGAGCGGGAGGGACTGGGAGAAGGGGAGGAAATGTAAAAATTTTATTTTATTTTTTTTGAATGAAAAAAATAAAAGAATATGAAAAAAAACCTGAGACACAGTTTTTAAGTTCAAGTCCATTCTCAAAAATGCCTTCAGTGTTCTGAACTTCTCTGCATTTAATTACAACTTTCCAATGCATATACATATGTGTGTGTCCTTCTTAGATTGCCTACATTGAATATAAGAATGAGCTCTGCAAACTCATCTGGGATTCTCTCTCTCCTATTCCTAAAAACCAAGCAAACAAATAAACAAATGAAAACTCCTTTAAGTTCTCAGTCCCTTGTTGTATCATGTGATGGTGCTCTTTTAATATAACTTGACAACACTCTACATACATCACTGACTTTCTTAGATTTTACTATAACAGAATACCACAAACTGCCCTCCCCTCCTCCCATTCCTTCCACCTTCCCCCCAGCTCCAACTGCCAGGCTAAGAAGCCAAAAGGAACCGACCCTACCTCAGGCATGGCAAGACTCAGAGCTGACTTATGAGCATGGAAGCTTGCTAGAACTGAAAAGAGCTAAAGGATACTCCTGTGTTTCCCTTGGTGACTTAAAAACAAAATAAAACACATACACACACACACACACACACACACACGAAACCAAATCACATAGAGAAGGTGTCTGTGTCAGCAAGATTTGTCCAGACCATAAATCAGCTTTTTAGGCCCACATGAACCCACATTGTCCCAACATTGACTATCTAGGTGTGTCTTTGTAAGCCATCATATGAGCTTTGGAAAACTTTGTTACACTGTTACTAAAAAATAAGATTGTAAGTTTTTTACATATACATTTCAGAAACCATATAGATGTGTTTTGTGGACAGCCTATACTGCTGGTAATAAATTTCTGACTCTTGCTTAATGAAAAAAAAAGAAGAGAAATCCAAGGCACACACATATAGTGAGTTTCATTGCTTTGCTATTCAGCGATGAAAAATAGAAGGTTAAATGAGCATGAGAAAGCAAGAGAAAGGAAGTTGAATCTATCTTTTTTTTAAAAAATCTGGAACCCATTCCCATGACAACCAACTATATATTGTGAACACATTTATTCATCCATGGAAGAAGAACCTTCATGACCATCAATTTTCAACACTATTGCACTGGGCATAACCAAACCATAACAGCCTCTAAGGTTTACATGCTAGCACATGATTCCCATGTCTCCTGTTCAGTTCAGTTTTTGTTTATTTCTTTTACCAACTCTTAGAAGTATCAGGTTTCTGCTTCCACATACATAATTGTAACAGGAAAACCACTGAAACTTTACTTGATGTAGTCTATTGACAGAGCTTGGCTGTAGACTTGTGTTTCATTGACATTTATTCATTTCTCTGTACAGAATCCATTGACTATGTCTCTGTTACATCGAGTTATGCTTATTTTTTTTCTAATTTCAAAATCTAGATGTTTGTCTCACTTAACTGGATAGTGAAGTATATATTTTTTTAATTTCTCTGAACAGATGGCTGAGCAAGACCCCCTCCCATTCCAACTGTTGTCATATTTTGTATTTTCACAATTGTGAATGAGAACAAGCATAATTTTGAGTTAAGTTACCATTGTGCTTATTGTCCCATAAGTGATGCTTCTCCCGTATTCCTATGGACCTGCCATATTTCTTATTTTAAGTAAGTTATCTATTATTGGCAAGGAGTAATATAAAAAACTAGAATAGACATACACTGGTTCCGAGGATATAAATTGTTGCTGTCATTTTGGAAAGCAATTTAACCACATCTTTGAAAATTAAACATGAATGCATACTGTAAGCCAACACTTCATTCTTGAAATGCATCATACAGAAAAACCTCCTGAATGTTCTTAAGAACATACATAAAGAGCTATTGAAAAGGATTGAATCAGTGGTACATTAGTTGAAACATATAGCTAGATAAAATATTTACTTCACATACAAATACAAATGCTACGGGAGCCCCTTCCGCTCCTTCAGCCAATAGCCTTTAAGATGCCAGCCTACTTGGGCATGATCTATTTGGCTTGAAAAAACAGTGGTAGCTGTGCGCTCACTCTCTTGCTTCGGAATCCACTTCCGGCTACCAGATTCTTTTACTGGTTGTTCAGAGGGCTGTTGTCTAGGATGGTGATCTGTAAGTTTTTCCCATTAAATAAATAACCCTTTTATTAATCATAATTCCAGACTGGTGTGGGATTGTTTTGTGACTTACTCCTTTATCTGGCGTCCAATGTTTGGGCAAATACCCTCATCCCCCCTCAGCATGGCTTGGCTCGAGCCCTCCCTCAGCCATGGCCAGCAGTAACCTCCACACGTCCCGGGATACATGGGCCAGGACAGTCTCTGCCCACCTGCTTTAATATTTTCTGAGCGGTTTTTAAATCCCCCCTTGCAGTGCAGCGCTTAGGCAACGTGAGTCACAGAGCTCACAGCACAAGCAGTTGCCGAATGCTGAAAACCCCTTGGGGCAAAAACTCCCTGAGAAGTCCCAGCAGCTCATAGGCTCATATAGACACCCTGTTTGAAATCCCCACCATAACTGAATGGGAGCACTGCCACAGCAGCTTTTGCAGCGTGACTCTTTGTCCCAGCATAAGGACTCGGGGAGTGCAATCGGCCTTTCTCACAGGAGCTGTGTCATAACCCCTGGCATCAGTTTGGAGTGGAGCAGCAGGGAGGGCACACCCGGGGTGGTCCACGCTATTTATCAGCCCTAGAAGCTACCTGGGATTTTGTGCTCTGTGCCTGGACTCTGGGGTTTCTCCCTCTGTGTACTACATCTAACCTTTTGAGTGAGATTTTAAAACAGGATTTGTCTGTCAGGACACCCTTGCAGAGGTTCCAGTCGCGACTCGGAAACATCGCCATCTGCTGGTTAACAGGTAAAATGGCAGGTTTCATTTTTAATGCGTCTCTTGCCATGGTTTTTGCTGCCACTATGGAAGAAATCACAAGAAGCCTATATGCCTATGGAGATACCTCAATTTACTGGTTATTAGGTTTCTGTTTTCTTCTTCATATTATATCATTATGGAAGTATATGGCATTAATTGATAGGATTAATACCATGATAGGCAAAATTGACTCCATATCTAAGGGTACTAGGAACTTAGCTGAGAGGGTCCAGGCTGTTGAATTTGACATTCAGAAGTTATCACAGAGTTTTGATAAGGTAACAGACAGAATGTACCTCCAGGATGGCAATTTACACGATGTTCAGGAGCATTTCAAGGAGGAAGGAGACGTTATCTTTGAAAGGAAACATTAGGACCTTGGAATCACAGGTGCAGAATGGGGACCAGAAAATTGATCCTGTAGGGAAAACACTAGAAACATTTGCAGGTCAAGAGATTCAGGCTTTATGGGAGATTATGATTAAGAGATTTGAAATGATTGAGGAAATTATCAGAGCTGATGAACAGGGTAAGAAGACAGAAGGGCAGGATACACTATCACCACTGACTGTCAGAACTGGTTTCCCCAGGATTTTAATGACATACCCTGTAATTTACTCTGACAAAGCACCAACTTCTAAAGGCTCAAAGGGAGCCAAAAAGGTAGATGGATGCCGGTAGGAATGAATGACCTAAAGGAAATTAAGCAAGCCATCATTAATTATGGCTTGCACTCTGCATTTGTTAAGGAAATGATAAGAACTTGGGCTCCTAATGTCAGGGCTATGCCCCATGATTTCTCACAGGTAGCATCCACAGTATTGGAAGATGGATCTTCCTTGATGTTCGGAATTTATCTCAGAGAAGAATCCAAACACATGCAACAGCAAGGAAGAGCAAAGGGTGTGGAGGTTTTCCAGGATCAAATTCTTGATATAAGAGCTTATGCTGATCCACAGATCCAAGCTCTTTACGATGAAGAAGTATTATCGCTATGCCACAAAGCAGCCTTGAATGCTTGGGATAGAATACCAGAACCAAGGAAAAGAATAGAGTCATATACCAGGGTTAGGCAGGGACAGGGAGAACCCTATACTGACTTTTTGCAGAGATTAATTAAGGCTCTGAACATAGGACTAACAGATCAAGAAGCTAGACGAATAGTTCTTGAATCTCTGGCTTTTGAACACGCAAACTTAGAATGCAAAAAGATAATTGGGCCTTTAAAGTCTAGATCAGCACCTATGGATGTATGGATCCAGCATACCATGAATTTTTAGACATTTAACTATGATGATGAATCTTGGGTAGGGGAAGCAATTTCCAAAGTAATGAGGGGACATCAACCTGCCAAATGTTTTAATTGTGGTAAATTAGGACACCTGAAAAGGTATTGCAGGCAAGAAATTTCTAGGAATAATACCTCATCTGGGGATGGCAAAAATAGGAAACCTTGGCCTTCAGGTATATGTAGGAGGTGTGGTAAAGGACAACATTGGACCAATGAATACAGATCAACAACAGGCAGACAAGGCAACCTGATACCATTGGGAAACTCCCTGAGGGGCCTCTCACAGGCCCCCAAGCCAAAAGTGGCCCAGTTGTTCCCAGTTACCGTGGAGGACATGCCACACCAGGAAAATTAAAAACTCTAGAACCTTCTGTGCAAGACCATAAGGTTCTAAATATTGGCTCAAATTTGGAGGATAAGTCAGAAATTCAATTAGGAAATAAGAAGTGTATATTTTGGCAAACCTCTATAAATGATCAGAGACCAAAGCTGAGAGTACGTATAAATGGAATTGTGATTGTTGGCTTGATAGACACAGGAATGGATGTGAGTATCACCACTCCAGATTCTTGGCATCCAAATTGGCCTTTTCAAAGGCAGATGTCCAATTACTAGGAATTGGAACCATATCTCGAGTTAAACAAAGCATGAGATGGGTTGACTGTATTGGGCCAGAAGGTCAAAGAGGAAAGCTAAGGCCATATGTAGCTGATATTGCAATAAATTTATGGGGCCGTGACCTGCTACAGCAATGGAATACCCAGATTAACATTCCTGCAGTCCCAGGAACTCATAATTCTAGGTAGGATGTAATAAGGTACTATGCACAAAGGTAACCAGCCATTCAGGCTGTATAAAAACATAAAGCAACTAACAAACCTTTAGAGGTACCAACAGCCCTACCTTTAAAATGGCTGAGAAGCCAATATGGCTTAAGCAATGGCCTCTAGCTGAAGATAAATTGCAGGCTTTAGAACGACTGGTACAGGAGCAATTAGATGCTTGACACATTGAGGAGTCAACTAGCCCTCGGAATTCTCCTGTGTTTGTTGTAAAAAATGATATCTGGTAAATGGAGAATGGTGACAGATCTAAGGGCTGTCAATAAGGTAATTCAACCTATGGGCCCTCTACAGTCTGGAATTCCTCTGCCTTCTCTGTTACCCAAAGGATGTCCTCTTACTGTTATTGATTTGAAGGATTGCTTCTCCACTATACCTTTATAAGAAAAGGATAGAGAAAAATTTGCCTTCATAGTGCCTACTTATAATAATTCTCAGCCTACTAGAATGGACTATCCTCCCACAGGGAATGCTCAATAGTCTCAGCCTGTGACAATACTTTGTAAGTCAGCCACTGGAAATAATAGACTTAGCAATTCCCTAAGTCTATAATTTACCATTACATGGATGACATTTTGCTATCTGATTCAAACACAGATAATTTAGAAAGAATGTCTGAGGAAGTAAAGATAGTTTTGCCTGAATGGGGATTACAAATTTCTCCTGAAAAGATTCAAAGAGGAGGTTCTGTTAATTACCTAGGTTACAGAATAGGTTTACAGAAAATTAGGACACAAAAGGCATAAATTAGGAGATACCGGTTATGGACTCTTAATGACTTTCAAAGATTGTTAGGAGGCATTTCCAGTTTACGACCAGCTGTTGGGATAACACTTGATCTAATAATTCATTTAAACACAATCTTAGATAGTGATAAAGATTTGAATAGTCCCAGAGAATTAACAGCTGAAGCAGACAGAAAAGGAACTGACAGTGGTTTGAGGAAAAATTACAGGAGGCACATGTGGATAGGATGAATCCAAATCTTAGTTGTAGTCTAGTCATATTACCTTCCAGAATTTCTCCTATGGGAATTTTAATGCAGAGGGAAGATATTATTTTAGAATGGATCTTCTTACCACACAAACCAAGTAAAAAATTAAAAACTTATGTAGAAAAGATCTCTGAATTAATTATAAAACATAAACTGAGACTTCATCAACTAGCAGGTATAGACCCAGCAGAAATTATAGTTCCTTTCACTACTGATGAAATAAAAGGTTATGGGAAGACAATGAACCATGGCAAAGGGTTTGTGCTAATTTTCTGGGAGAAATTACTAGCAACTATGCCAAAAGCAATAGACTTAACCTTATAAAGAGAATTTCTTGGATTCTTCCTCAAATTGTATGTGATGCTCCAATAACAGGAGCCCGTGCATATTATACTGATGCTAATAATCAGGGAAGGTAGGTTACAAATCAGATGAATTGAGTAAGGTGGAACAAAGCCCTTTTACTTCTGTCCAGAAGGCAGAATTATATGTCATTCTTATGGTGCTAAGGGATTTTAAAGAGCCTCTTAATATAATTACTGATTCACAATATGTAGAACGAGTTATCTTGCATATTGAAACCGCTGAATTTATATCAGATGATATAGAATTGACTTCATTGTTTATCCAGGTACAAGACATAATCAGGAATAGGCTTTGTATATATATAACACACAACCGATCCCATGTGGATCTGCCAGGTCCTCTAGCACAAGGGAATGCAGAAATTGATCAGTTATTGATTGGAAGCATGTTGCAGGCCTCAGAATTTCATAAAAAACATCACGTCAATAGCAAAGGTTTAAAGAAAGAGTTTTCCATTACATGGCAACAAGCTAAGGAGATTATAAAGAGATGCCCTACTTGATCTTTATCTAACCCAAACACTGCTACTTGCAGGGACTAACCCAAAGGGTACTCAAAGGAATGAAATCTGGCAGATGGATGTGTTCTACTTTGCAGAATTTGGAAAATTAAAATATGCACATCACACCATTGACACTTATTCAGGCTTTCAGTGGGCAACTGCTTTAAGCTCAGAAAAAGCTGATTCAGTAATCGTACATTTATTAGAAGTTATGGCCATAATGGGTATACCTGCAAAAATAAAGACAGATAACGGTCCAGCTTATATCTTTAGGAAAATGAAGCGGTTTTTTTGCTTATTATAATATTAAGCATGTTACAGGTATACCTCACAATTCTACAGGCCAAGCAGTTATAGAAAGATCAAATTGAACTATAAAGGATATGTTAAACAAACAGAAAGGGGTGGAAAATGCCCCCCAGAAATAGATTACATAATACCTTATTAACCTTGAATTTTCTTAGTGCCAATGAGAAAGGGACAACAGCAGCAGAAAGACATTGGATAATGGAAAAATCTGCTGAACTAAATCAACTGGTTTATTTCAAGGATGTGCTTACCTCTCAATGGAAGCTAGGAGATGTGCTACGTTGGGGAAGGGGGTTTTGCTCTTGTTTTCACAGGAGAAGAAAAATTGTAGATACCATCAAAATTAATAAAGGTTTGGTTTGAAGAGGAGAAACCTCTTGGAAAGGAGAAATGACAGCTCATCTACAATGATGATAATCATACAGGTGGTAAGAAAAACATATAGGATGGGGGCAGGGTTCTGTTCTTATCCCCACAGGAAAACACTCATCTTTGAAAAATTCTAGGGACCCTGGATGCTTGAATACTGACAGTTGGAAAAATAACTACCCAATAGGGACTATCAAGAAAACCAAATAGGTTCTGTAAGTATAAAAATTCTAAGATATATGTTTATATTTCTAAATTTATAGAGCTGGTTTTGGAGTTGGACTCTGGCTCAGTACCTCTCTAATTCCAAGCCTGTTGTTAAGAGAAAAAGCCAGATTTTCTGGAGTTTCTGTCTCAAGTCAAGAGCCATGATATGGGACAGAAAGAAAAATGAATTTAGAAAACATCTCTGCTTTTCTTCATATCTATTTTTATCTTTATCATGCCTTTCATTGAATATATACTCTGTATGTCTATATAAATAATGTTTAAGTTTTCCACAATGAACAGTGAATTTTTCCTGATGTAATATTTGATGTTTCCAGGAAGAAAATGGGGCCCCATAACAACAACTCCACCTGGTTGATATGATGTCATGATACTGATAGCACTACTACAAGACCTGTTTCAGGTACCAGCTGCACAAGATGGTTCCAACTTGGTTAGCTGAAATGGTGCACATCTTTTACAACATTCTGGCCAGACCTCCACAAAATACTCAGAGACTATTTGCAATTTTACCAGACATTGATCTTGAAATTTAACCATTATTTTACTTTCACAGGATCCCCTAGAAAGAATGTTGCCCCCATGACAGCTGGAAGTAATTATAGAGGATGACGTCCCCTCTCCCAGCACAGTTTGTCCTCAGACTTAGGGACATCATTTAGGGGTTGATTATAGTTGGTATACGGTTGAGGGTTGGGGGAAGAATTTTATAAGCTCAGGGATCTTTTTGGGAAAAAAAGGGAAAATTGGATGATGGGATAATAGATTGGTATTTGTGAGCTATTGTTTATAGATAATTACATTGGATACAAAGTTAAATTATATTGAATATTGTATGCATGCATGCTTCTATCTCTGTTTAAAACATTTTTTATGTATTGATATATATATTTACCATATTGCAGTGTACATCTCTACCTCTGATTAACATACTTATATATTGTTTATGTATTGATATATATATTTACCATATTGCAGTGTATACTTGTACATTGTTTACATTTGGAGGTCATTGTCCTCATTTGTTGCACAGTTGTTTATTTTCTTAGTCTTTAAGTTAGATAGGAATTAAGAATTACAGATTAATAGTCATCTATGTTTGCCATATTTATAGTTAGACTAATCTGGAATTTTAGATACGTAGAGATTATATTCTGTATAAATAGATAATCTTCAACCTCTTCAAAGAGTTGTAGAAAATGGCATTTAATATAACTTAGAGTTCTGTGGTAGTGAGACACAATCACTCCTGGCAACACCAATCTATTCCCGAGAGATTGTTGAGCACCAAAGACACTCCACTTGGAGCTTGTCTTCTTGGCAAAACCGGCCTCTGGGCAAGGAACTGCCCATACCTCAACTACTGACAAAATACATAGTATCCAGAAATGGATACTATGTCAAATCTTGCCAAGACAGGGTAAGACGGTTTTTAAAAAAATTCTTGCCTTTAAAAATAATCTGTCAGTTATTCTAGGCCTTAGCCAAAGTTGGTTGATTCAATGCTGCAAACGTACTTTGGGTGATTGCCCAGGTAGCCAGTTGTCTCTGTGATTTATTGCATGTTTTGGAAGTTGTTTGATTGCACTTCCTAATTACTCAGGTAACATTATTTCCCTTCTCGGATCTTCGATGGGGTTGAAGATTAGATAAATGTAGTTACTTTCTTCTCATGACTTGGCCAAGTTATTTATTATATAAGACAAGTTAGTTAGACTAGGATATTTGTTTGTATTGTATATAATTTTGTAATAGGTTTATCACTCTCTTACTTAAACAAAAGGGGGAGGTGCTGCGGGAGACCCTTCTGCTCCTTCAGCCAATAGCCTTTAAGATACCAGCCCACTTGGGCATGGTCTATTTGGCTTGAAAAAGCAGCAGTAGAGCCATGCGCTCGCTCTCTTGATTTGGAATCCGCTTCCGGTTACCAGATTTTTTTACTGTTGTGCAGAGGGCTGTTGTCTAGGATGGTAATCTGTAAGTTTTTCCCTTTAAATAAATAACCCTTTTATTAATCATAATTCCAGACTGGTGTGGGATTGTTTTGTGACTTACTCCTTTATTCAAAAATATGTAGAATACACAGAAAGTAACTAATCAATGAATACATTATCCCTGAAAAACCGTGTATTATGACATTAAACATTAAACTAAATCCCTCTCTTATTACCTCCAAAGTATGTGGTATATTCAGCAATACAGTTTTGCCTTCAGATCTGAGATCAACCAAGTGCAATGGCAGTAGACTATGTTGTTTTAGGAGCCCTCCTAACCAACCACTTGAAGTGAAGTTTCTCATGTCTGGCTCCGTGGGTTTTTTGGTTAAATAGTCTATGGCTCTAGGATCACCCTGTGTGATATAACTCCACTTAAACTACATATATATTATGTGTACATTTTAAGTAAAACTATAAAATAATGTTTACCTATGTCTTTTCAAATGTACTTAGTGTCATTTATCTCTTTTTTCTCTCTCTCCCTCTGTATTACCCTCTCTACCCTCTCCCCAGTCAATGCCCCCCATTTCTCCATTCCTGTTTTATGGCACCTGTGTCTTACTATGCCCCGTTCTAGAGATCTTTCCCATCTCTACCAAGGTCCCATTTTCCTTTCCTGGTTTCCTTGGTTACTTCAGATTATATAATCACATCTAAAGATTGGAATCAAAGATCCACAAATAAGAGAAAGCATGCAAGATTTGTCTTTTTGAGTTACATAACTCAGTACAATATTTGCAGTTATATATAGAGACATAGACATATATCTGTTAATTTAATTATTTAATTTTTCATTACTAATGAATAGTATTCCATTGACATATATATTATATTTTTATCAGTTGAAGGACATTTAGGTTATTTCCATTTCCTAGCTTTGTTAATAAATCAAAAATAAATATTTATGAACAAATATCTGTAGAATAGGGTATTGACTCCTTTGGGTATATCTCAAGGAATGGGTTATCAGGTACATTTTCATTTTACAGATCTTTAGAAATCTTAGTTAGATTTATTCTTAGATTTTTAAGAACTCTATTGTGAATGAGAGTGTTTCCATGATCTTTTCTCCAACATAAGGATCTCAAGTCAGAGGCAAACCTGGACTACAGAGCAAGAAAATGTCTTGAAAATTAAGTAAATGCCATAGTGTTATATGATATTCTTCACTGTGACATTGTATTGTATCTTTAGCCCCTATGCTGTTTGTTTAAAAAGAAAGCAAGAGAGAAAGTATGAGGTAGAAAATTTTAGTCTTTATTGAATAATGCACAGTTTTGGAGTGTTCTCAAGGGTAAGAACATCAAGAAGAACAAAAACAATAACAATGGAATTCAATTAGACAGTAGAAGAGATATAAGTCTTTTCAATAATAAACTCATAACAGACAAATATTAAAACTGGAGGAAGTGGCAGAGAATTATAGTTCACTACCAGATTTTTTCTTCTGTAGGCTGTTCATTATTTACATTTATAAAGGAAAAAATTATGAAAATATTTAAATTGAAGTCAAAAGGATGGGGGCTCAATGGACTCTAGAAGAAATAAAAGTTCGCGTAATATTAAGAAATAATTTTGTACACAAAATAGAATTCTGGGCCTGCACACATCCAAATGAGTACATTCTTTCTAAAGCAGGAGATTGACAATTGCCTGGTGTGCAAATCTGGAGGATCATGGTAGTCTAAATATAGAAAGGATTAATCAGAATTATCTCTGCAACATGACAAAAAAAAAATCTTAAATGCACCAAAACTTCTAGTAACTTTAACACATGGAAAAGCAGGAGCACTTTGAGCTGTGGGAGTAACCAGCATCTTCCCAAACGTGGAGATAATATGTTGTATGTACGTATGTGAATCCCGCTTGTTTGTATGAAGAACATAATGTACCTAGGAGCCCAAACAATCTACCAAAGGTCATCAACTAATCAGTTACACATGTTACTCAGCAGCACTATTTCTTAAGTGAAAAAAAGAAGACATTTCAAGTCTATTAAAACTTAAATGCTATGAAATTTAAAGAAATTATTAAGGTGCTTTTGATCTTAGCAATTCTGACAGGTGTAAGATGGTATCTCAGAGTTATTTTGATTTGCATTTTCCTGATAGCTAAGGAAATTAAACATTCCCTTAAGTATCTTTTGGCTATTTGAAATTCTTCTGTTGATAATTCTCTGTTTAGTTCAGTACCCCATTTTTAATTGGGTTATTTAGATTTTTAATGTCTAATTTCTTGAGTTCTTTATATATTTTGGAGATCAGTCCTTTGTCTGATTTGGGGTTGGTGAAGATCTTTTCCCATTCAGTAGACTGCCTTTTTGTCTTATTGACTCTGTCCTTTGCTTTACAGAAGCTTCTCAGTTTCAGGAGGTCCCATTTATTCATTGCTGCTCTTATTGTCTGTGCTACTGGGGTTATATTAAGGAAGTGGTCTCTATACTGGAGAGGATGTGGAGTAAGGGGAACACTCATCCATTGCTGGTGGGAATGCAAACTTGTACAACCATTTTGGAAATCAGTATGGTGGTTTTTAGAAAACTGGGAATCAACCTACCTCAGGATCCAGCAATACCACTCTTGGGAACATACCCAAAAGATGCTCAATCATACTACAAAAGCATTTGTTCAACTATGTTCATAGAACAATATTTGTAATAGCCAGAACCTGGAAACAACCTTCATGCCCCTCAGCTGAAGAATGGATAAAGAAAGTGTGGTACATTTACATATTAGAGTACTACTCAGTGATAAAAAACAACGACATCTTGAATTTTGCATGCAAATGGATGGAATTAGAAAACAGTATCCTGAGTGAGGTAGCCCAGACCCCCAAAAATGAATATGGTATGTACTCACCCATAAGTGGATACTAACTATAAACAAAGGACATTGAGCCTATAGTTCATGATCCTAGAGAAGCTAAGTAATAAGGTAAACCCAAAGAAAAACATATATAGACCCACCTGGAAATTGGAAACAGACAAGATCACCTGACAGAATTGGGAGCATGAGGGTTGGGCATAGAAGGAAGGGAAAAAGGGGAAGAGGAGAGGAGAAGGGGAGGGTTGAGGATAACTTGAGAGAATGGGATAGTCAAGATGGAGGAAGGATAGATATGAGAGAAAGGAAAAAGATATTTTGATTGAGGGAGCCGTTATGGGGTTAGCAAGAAACCTGGCTCTAGAAAAATTCCCAGGAATCCACAAGAATGACCCCAGCTAAGACCCTAAGCAATAGAGGAGAGGGTGCCCAAACTGGCCTTACCCTGTAGTCAGACTGATGATTATCTTAAATATCATCATAGAACCTTCTTCCAACATGGAAACTGAGACAGAGACCCACATTGGATCACTGGACTGAGCTCCCAAGGTCCAGCTGAAGAGTAGAAGGAATGAGATTTTGAGCAAAGAGGTCAAGACCATGAAGGGTTCATCCACTGAAACAGTTTACCTGAGCTAATGGGAGCTCACCAAATACAGCTGGACTGGGAAGGAATAAGCATAGGACCAAACTAGTCCCTCTGAATGTGGTTGACAGTTGTATGGCTGGGGCTGACTGACGGGGCCACTAGCAGTGGCACTGGGATTTATCTCTACTGCATGTACTGGCTTTTTGGGACCCTATTCTCTTTGAATGTATACCTTGCTCAGCCTTGGACCTTCCACAAAGCAAAGTGCCTTGCCCTCTCTTAGGATTAGAGGGGGTGGGGTGGGAGGGTATATGTAGGGAATGGGAGGAAGGGATGGGTTGGGAATTTGGATTGGTATTTTTTTAAAAAAAAAATCTAATAAAAAAGAAAAAAACACAAAAAAAGAAATTATTAAGGAACATAATTTTGAAAGATAAATATTTCTTTGGAATATTTCTTAAAGATGATTTTTATTTCTCTGTGTGTGCACAGATGCACACACATGCAGTTTTGTGAGTTTCTGTGTATCATGTGCGTGCAGGTACTGGTCGATGACAGCGGGCATCAGATCTCCTGGAGCTGGAGGCACCAGCATTTGTGGACTCCCTAGTGTAAGTGCTGAGAAACAAAATCCAGGTCCTCTGAGAGAACAGTAAGTGCCATGAATTGCTAAGCCATCTCTCTAGTGCCCATCTCAAGAGTATTGCTAAATTTATCTTTTGGCATTTTAACGTCAAGGAATATGGCTTTAGTTCAGCTTGGAAAGTTTTGCTGAATGCAGCAGCAAAAATTTCCACCGGGGCAAGCCAGTATGCCACGGAGCCACCATTCTCCTCAGCCCTTCTTTTCCACAGTAAACAGACATGAAAGAACTGAATGAACATCAAAGCAAAGCTTGTCATAGTCGGTAAAGCCCTCAAAGATTCTGCAGATAGATTGAAATAAAGCCCTGTCCATATTTATTTCATGCATTTCCCAACATGCAACAATTAGGTAACAAAACTCCAGGAAGCCAATAACCCATTATGAACAGATTTGAAATTGAGGGGGAAATTGGAGACACAAATTAGCTGCAGAGTAAATTACTTCCTAGCAGTGGAGAGCAGTTTCTCAGCTAGCCTCTCGCTCCCATGCACTGCTATTTCTTTTTTTAAAAAGACGGGTGAGTTTAAGCTGACCACAAGCAAAGCAGGTTATTTGTTGCAGATGGTTGCCACACTTGTGTCTGCAGCATTACACAATCTGAACAGTAGATTGATGAATAGATGGATGGATGGATGGATGGATGGATGGATGGATGGATGGATGGATGGATGGATGAAAAATAAGCAGAGCTTTAGTTGTATGCCTAACAAAGATTCTGGACTTTAATGCTGAACTTCATGAAATTACTGTTGATTTGGGAAATAAGTTATTCCAAAGATCTTTTCAGCCTTGAAGAGAATGGTATTGTATTGTGACAAACCCAAAATTCCTCACAGTAAAGCCAGCCCTGTTTTCCAACCTCTGTTCTGGCCATGGTTAGGGAATACAAAGCTAGGAACATTAGAAGTAAATTTGGATGAATTCATGTTTTCTCATGAGAATTTAATTTAAACAGAGGGACCTGGGGTGTCATGTAGACATGACTGCAAGACAACAAAGTCAGAACTTTAAGATTACCTCCATTAGAGCCTCCCTAAGGTCCTAGATCATTCTTCCCTGCCTCCCAGAAGCATGGCTGCTTAGCTGTTTGTTAAATTCTATGGCGTAACTCCATTTTCTGCCTGAGTTAGTGAGAGTCATTTTCCTTCCATTGGTTGCAATAAAATGAACATTGCCTAATATATCTGCCCAGAGTAAAATGTCATGAAACAATGTGAAATATAAATGTGTGTGAGCCTAGAAAAGGGATGGACGAACTGTACAAAGTAAAATGCCCCTCTAACTACAAGTTCATAACCCAAACTAAGAAACCTACATTAATCTTAATCATTCTTTCTTTCAAATATATTTGTTTCTTAAAATTAAAATGTAATTACTTCATATCCCCTTCCAATCCTTTCCATGAACCCCTCTTGTTCTCTCTCTAATTCATATCATGTATATATAAAGTGTCTCACACAGAGTCATACATATATTTAGGACAATATAGTCCTAATTGTATAAATACAACCTGCTCACTCTGTATATTGTTATTTGTATGTACATTATTTGTGAACTGACCACTCGAATCATGAGATGTATGAGATGTTGAGTAGCTAGAGAGATGTCAGTAGTTAAGGTCACTTGCTGCTGCTCTTCCAGAGTAGCCAAGTGCAACTCCAAGCACCCACATTGAGTCCTTCACAAATGCCTGTAATTAAATCCCCAAAGTATGAAATGCCCTCTGCTTGCTTTCACAGATAGATAGATAGATAGATAGATAGATAGATAGATAGATAGATAGATAGATAGATAGATAGATAGATAGATAGATAGATAGATAGATAGATAGAGATGATAGATGATAGATAGATAGATAGATAGATAGATAGATAGATAGATAGATAGATAGATAGAGATAAATAGATCCCTCTCTCCCTGTCTCTCAAGTAAAAATAACAAAAATGAATCTTAAACAAAACAATTACAAAACAAATCCTTTGGTGGCTGGAGAGAAGGGGCAGGTACTAGGGATCCCTTGCTATTCTTGCAGAAGTCCTGCTGTGTTCAGTTCTTAGCACCATATCAGGTTGCTCATAACTATCTGTAAACTCCAGTTCCCAGGGTTCCAACACCCTTTTCTGGTCTCTATGGGAACCAAACACATACTCAGTGTACGTACACACATAGATACATACAGGCAAACATTTATACCCATTAAAAACTTAATCTTAGTTTTAAAAGAGAGATGTTGTTTTAAAAAAGAGAAAAATGTTAACAGATCAATAGATTAAACAGAAAGCAGATGTTTATATGTTTACTTTATTCTGTGGAGCTAGTTTTTCTCCAAGGATTAATTAAATTAATTCCTCAAATCTTAGTGTTTATGTCTTACAAAAATGATGTTTAGGAAGGATTGCCACCTGGAGTTTTTGTAGTCATGTGGATCAGAAGTTAGCTGAGCTCTCTAATCCTGAATGGGGGAAAACACAACTAAATTAAAATATTAATGTCCCATCATTTTTAGTTAATCTTTAAAGATGTTAATCTTCCTTTATCCAAGATAAGTGACATTGGGACTCTAAGAAAACAATAACATAGACTTGTGCCAATCCAATGTACTTCGTGCTAGCAGAAGTACGTTTGTAACATAAATTCTAATTGGTTTTAAATATAAAAACCCGGAGTCAGAAATTAGGGGGAGAAAACTGAATGATCAGAGAAGCAGAGCACCCAGCCACTAGTTGTCACCTCTACGAAATCCTCAGACCAAATGGGGCATCCTAGCTCTACAAGTCCTCAGGGTTTAACCTGGCTGTGTTTCTCTTTGAGATTGGATCAATCTCACGTAGGCCATGGTGGCCTTGAACTCAGAGACTCGTCTGCTTCTACTTCCTAATTGCTGGGATTAAAGGTGTGTGCCACCATTGCCTGGCCTCTACAGCTAACTAGTGGCTCATTCCACACTCTGATCCTCAGGCACTTTATTTGTTAAAGCACAAACAGAGTATCACCACATATATCTTCCATGATACCTAACATTTGATGATTAAGTTTCAAAGATACAGCCCTTATGCTATTATATTTCCTACAAGTTCCTTAGCAAAGATATTTCAAAGAATACATAGAACATGTATGGAATAAGATTCTTAGGCTACATTAAAAATCATACCAGTGTTTTGAAATGAGAACTCATCAAAATTAATATTTAAGGAATTTATATATTTATTATTTTTGGCGGATCTTTCATATATTTGTTTTTAAGTGACCTTTTGATATAATTACCTTGAAGTAGAGAGGCTTGTTATTTCTTTGTGGGCTATACTCTTTAACCTAATTAAAACTAATTTTCTTGAGTCTTAATTTCATTGAGTCCTAATTTCATTTCTTACATGTTCTGAATTTCTGATATTGATGAAGTACACTTATTATTCATTACTAGAACTTAATTACATTTCATTACGATAAATCTTTAATACATATAGCTTTCAAAACATTAATAATAGAAGAAACTAATTTTAAAAATCTGTAATTGTTTATTTTGCTCAGCTTTCAAATTTTATTTCTTCAAAAAAAAGGAATTAGAACTTTTTTCATAATTGTTGAGTGAGATAAAGAATATTTTATATTCTCAAAAGAGTGTATACTGCTATATAGGAACATTTCGGGATTATGTTCATGAAGAGCAAGATGGCATAGCACTCTCTGTGATGTAATGTGCCCATTATGCCATGTAGATCATTTGTCTTAGACAGAGCACTGAGTTCTTTGCTGTAGGCTGAGAACTGAGGAATCCTAGCGCTCTTGCTTGCCAGGATGTTAACATCCTGTCCACCGGTGAGCTACCCTATGGAGGGAGGGAATCTGTCACACCCAGCTCTTCTTGGTTTCAGAGTTCTCAGCCTGTCCAGCAGCAAACCACAAATGGTAGCAAGTTGTGTCCAAATTAAGCAGCTGTCCAGCTGTGGCTTCAGAATCCTTCACATCTATAGTACCACTCAGGAAGATCACTCCCCAGCACAGAGGTTAGGACTTCTGGTTACTGTGCTATGTGAAACTCAAGCTGCCTGGCACTGAAGTCCTCAGTGTGCCTCTTAAATGGTGCCTCACTGTAGCAGTCCGAATCTGAGGAGTGATGAATGGAATCAACTCATTATCTGGACAAGAAATTCAGGGGCTTAAATGAAACTTTCAGCAAAGATAAAGTGATTCTTTTTAAAAATGGAGTGTGTGTTGAGAATGAAAAGTTCAATAAATCAAATAATAAAGTCAAAAGTGTCACCAATTCGTTAGACTTGTTGAAAGAAAGAATATCATAGATTGAAGGTAGAACTGAGGAATTATTACATTCGGAAGAAATAGTGAAGAAGCTAGCACTAAAATACAAATTCCAAGTCAGAGACGTGGTTCCAAGATCAAATCTATAAATCTTTGGTGTACAAGAAGAAGTCAAGATGAAAAATAAAAGTATACAAAGAACTATTTGGTTAAATTGTGCATAAGATTCCCCAAACATGAAAAACAAATGAGCATCCATATCTGGGAAGCACTAGCTGAAAATGGTAGTATGTACCTGAAGTCTTAGCACTTGGGAGGCAGTAACAGAAGATCAGGATTCAAGGTCATCCTAAGCTACATATTGAATTTGAAGCCATTCTGTGCTATAGAAATCCTGAATGAAGAAAAAAGAAAAAATAAGTATGGCCAGAAAATAATCTCTTAACATAATATTATAGTTAACATGTCAAAATTAAAAATGCAGAATATTGGAATCTGGAAAAGAGAAATATGAAATTACCTACAGACTAGCAGCAGATTTCTCAGGAAAAAAATAAAAATGTACCACATGGACTGACGGATTTCGAACTGTGAAGAAAATAACTGCCAACCAAGATTACTATACCAACTAAGTCATCCTTTCAAAGAAAAGAAGAAATAATAACCTAACACACTAACCATCAACTAAAGCAATTCATGACCAAGAAGACATCATTACAAAAGATACTTAAAGGAATACTGCATACAAAGGAAGAAAGAGAATATGCACAATAACAAGACCACATGAAAGAATCGATCTCACTAGTAGACTAGAGACAAATAAGAACTAGGAAAGAATTAAACATTGAGTGGGTAAATCAGCAGACTACCAAAATGCATAAAGGAAAAATAGTACATCTTTTAATAGTATCACTAAATATAATGATTTTTAACTCTCTAATTAAAATACAGACTGGCTATATGAATTGAAAAACAAGACCCAACTCTGCTAAATGTAAGAAGTTAATGGAGAAGAGATATACAGGCTGAAGGAGAAAGAATAAAGATTGATATTCCAAGCAAATGGAAATTAAAGGCAAGCGTAAGTATCTGCACTCACATCTAGTAAATCAGAGAAAAGAGACGAAAGGGCCCACTGTGTATGAGTAAAGGGAACAGTCTATCAAGAAGAAATAAACTGTGAACATAGCTGTGCCTGTGCAGGTTTGAGTGTTATATGTCCAGCAGAGGCATATGGTTTTGAATGTTTGATCCTCAGTTGGTGGCACTGTTTGGGAAGGTAATGGGACCTTTAAGAGGTGAAACCCTGCAGGAGCAAGTATGGCACTGAGGACATGATTTGAGGGTGTATAACCTTGCCTCACTTCCTGTTCTCTCTCTCTCTTTCTCTCCCGCTTTGCTACTTCCTATATGTAGATGAAATATGATCACCCGGTTTCTAGGTCCTAGTACCATGCCTTCCTCACCACTAGCCCTCTAAATCTGAAAGCTAAAATAAGCCCTTTTCTTCACAGCTTGCTTGTTGTCAGGGTATTTTATCCAACCCATGTAAAAGTAGCTAATGCAGCACCCAACACTGATATACTCAGTTTTATAACATAATCACTGCTGGACATAAAACGTAAATCAAGGTACATTAATAATGGAAGATTTAAATACCCCATTTTCATTAGTGGAGTCATCATCCAGTCAAAAAAAGAGATCTAATAGACTAACAGGCATCACATAATATTCTACCTAGACCTGAGGAATATACATTTTTAGCAGCCCATGAAACGTATTCCAAAGTATGTCATGTTATATGCCATAAGGGAAGTTCAAAAAGTAAAAGAAAAATAATGGAAATAACTCTCATTTTATTAGATAATAATGGAATAAAACTAGAAATCAACAGTAAAAAAGGATATAAAAATATGTGAAAATTTGACAATATGCATTTGAACTTTGATAGAAAAACAAATCATGGATCAAGCTGAAAAATTCCTAGATTAAAATGAAAGTGAAAACCAACTTACTACAAACTTTTGGGCTCTGGGAAGACATTTCTAATAGTAAAAGCTTCTTATTTTGGGTGCCTAAAGTTAAACAAAAAAAAGGATGCTCATGCAGATAACAAAATAATGCAGTTCCAAATCTCAGAAAGAAAAGAATCAGTCAAATAAAAATGAGTAGACAGAAATAAATAATAAACATTGGGGTAGAAACTAATGAAATGGAGACTACAAGAACACTACAAAAGACAGGGAAACAAAGAGTTAGTTCTCTGAAGATTAAAAAAAAGAGAGAAAAAAGAAAGAAAGGAAGGAAGAAAACTGATAAATCCACACCCAAAGTAGAGAAAACTAAGATAAGATCCAAAATAATAAAATTAAAGATTAAAGGGGGATATTACAGAAAAGGTCTCTGATATCCAGAGATTATTATTAGGATATTTTGAAAGCTTATATTTCAATAAACCAGAAAATATAGAAGAAATACATAAAATTATACATATACATGTTACCTAAAAAAATCAAACAGAAAAAAAAGATACAAACACTTACACAAAACAATGATAAGCAATGGAATTATGGAATTAAAGCAATTTTAAAATGGGCTTCCAACAAAGAAAAGCACAGAATGCAAGAAATTCATTGTAGGATTCCTACTAAAGTATTATAGAGGTAAAACCATAAATGCCCCCCAAACTATTGCTTAAAATACAAAGACATAGAACCACTCCAAGCTCACTCTACAAAGATAGCATTACCCTAATACCAAAATTGGATAAGGACAGCAAAATCACAAATTCCTATTTACCATTCCTTGTGATTATAAATGCAAAAATCCTCAAAATAATAAGAACAAGCTGAACTGAACAACATAGTAAAAAGACCAAAGACCCTGACAATCAACTTAGTTTCAATCTTAGTTCAAAATATTATATATATACACATATATGTATGTATAATATATATATAACATACAAATTAAATTAGAGACAAATGCTACGTGATCATTTTAATAGATACAGTAAAGTTTTTGACAAATTCAGTATTCCTTTATGACCAAAACTCTAATAAAAGGACTGGGATGAGTGCATCTCAATATACCATAAATCTATAATCCAGAAGAAACACAACTTTATAAGCCACATACCTATAGTTGGTGAGCAATGATAGGAAAACTGAAGAGAGATAAAGATGAAAAACTGAGTGATGATGGGGTACCCACTTACTACACTTTTATTCAGTGTAGTACTTAAGGTTTTAGCCAAGACAAAATAAAAAAGAAAGACACAGAGAGGAAGAACCCAAATAATTCATATTTGCTAATTATATACATAAACCAGTATAATTCTATACTTAACACTTAAGTATAATTCTCTTCTTAAAGCAACCAAAAGGCTATCAGAAAACTGTTAGATATTATAAACACGTTAGCAAATAGCAGGACACAAAGTCAACATAGAAAAATCAATGGTTTTCTATACACCAGTAACAACCACACTGCAGGAAAAATCAGGTGAATAATTCCATTCACAACTTCAAAGGCAGCCCAAAAACAAATCTGACAAAGCAAGCAAAGACCTCTACAGTAAAAACTGAAAAACTGCAAAAGACATTAGAAGATAGAAAGACCCACGTGCTCATGCATCTGTGGAGATTCTGTTGTGAAGATGGCCATATTGATTAAAGCCAGCATCAAATTTAATGTAATCCCCATTGAAATTTCAATTATATTCTCTACTAAGACAGAAAATGAATAAAATTAATCAGAAACACAAAGACCCAAAATGCCAAAGCAATCCTGTATAAAATGAACAGTGCATAACAAGTTCCAACTGGGTTACAAAGACATAAAAACAATCTTTGTCCTGTTATTAACTCAGAAACATAGACAAAGGGGCTAGAACAGAGAACCTAGAAATAAACTCTCATAGCAACAGGCATCTTATTCTTAGCAAAGTTGTAAAAGAACAACTTACTTAACACACGATGTCAATAAAGCTGGATACCCACATGTAGGCACACTAAACCCCTGCATCTTGCGCTCTACCAAATTCAATTTTAAAAAGGTTCGAGGACCATAACATAAGACTAGAAACTTTAAAACTGCTGGAGGAAAACAACTCAAAATGAAAACAATAATATGACTCTCTGAACAGGACTATAGTAATTCACAAAATAAGAGCCAAAATTGACAAATGGCATTGCATAAAGTTAAAACGTTTCTTTACAGCAAAAGAAGCAATGACCAGATGAAGATACAGCTGTTGCAGTAGGTGGATAATTTTTCCAGGTGTTCATATGACAGACAATTAATATCATAGAATGTACAAATAACTTAAAAAGTTAAACAACCAAAGAATAAATTACTCAATCAATAAATGTACAAATAACTGAATAGACAGTTCTAAAAAAAAGCAAAAACTGCTAATAAAGTTATGAAAAAAATCAATAGTTTCAGCCATCAGGGAAGTGCCATTGCCATTGAGACTCCATTGCATCCCAATCAGAATGGTCATCATCAAGAAAACAGATGAGTGGTCATGAGGATGAGTAGTGGGAGCCTACTAGTAGGGAGTAACTGGAAGCCACCAACCTTAATTAAATATTTTCTTTATAAGAGTTGCCATGGCCATGGTGTTTCTTCACAGCAAAAAAAAAAAAAAAAAAAAAAAAAAAAAAAAAAAAAAAAAAAAAAAAAAAAAAAAAAAAAAAAAAAAAAAAAAAAAAAAAAAAAAAAAAAAAAAAAAAAAAAAAAAAAAAAAAAAAAAAACCCACTAAGACAAGCTGATACCAGGAGTGGGGTATTGGTGTGATAAGCCTGGCCATGTGTTTGTTTGAAGAAATTTGGACTTTGGTAATTTGGGTTTGGAAAACACTGGGATGCTTTAAGTACTGCATAATGAAAGGTAGTAGTAGTGCTAAGAGTTATTTTAACTATGGGGTCCCACTCAAGAGGGGTCTCACTCAAGAGGTTTCAGAGAAGAAGAATTTTAGTATGTAGCCTAGAGATCTTTCTTGTGATATATCAATGAAGAGTAACTGACTTTTGCCCTTGTCCAAATAGTCTACCTGAGGCTAAAGTGAAGAGTTTTGGATTAATTTCATTGGCAGAAGAAATCTTAAAACAGCCTAGTATAGATCTGTCCTGTGGATATTAGTGGTAACTCTAATGAAGATTTATAATGGGTAAAGAAGTGGAACAAAGGAAACAGAAACCTCAGACAAAATTCCACCCAGCTAAGTTTCAAAGTTATGAAAAGGAACTAAAGAAAAGCTTAGATCTGGGCATGGTGAGGCACATCTTTAGTCCCAGCACTGGGAAATCAGGGGCAGGGAGATCTCTGAGTTTGAGGTCAGCCTGGTCTACAGAGCAAGTCCAGGACAGCAAAGCTTATGCAGTGAAGGACAGAAAGCTGGTGAAGACATAATTGAACATGGGGGCTATGTTTCAGCCTCGGTGTCCACATGGTTCTGGATTTAGAGTAAGGTTAGGAAAAAGGAGTTATGGAATAAAGCCACTGCCATGAGGCATGAGTCAAAGGTCCCTGAATGAAGGCCTAGTAGAGAAGCCATTGCATGAAGCTGTAAAGTCTTGGAGTAGGTGTGGTCTTTTTGGAAGAAGTGTGTCACTGTGGGGTCAGGCTTTGAGTCTCTTTTCTCAAGCTTCACTCAGTGTAACAGTCAGGAAACTTCCTGCTACCTTCTGGTCAAGATGTGGGCCACACCAGTGATGGTAATGGACTGAACCTCTGAAGCTGGAAGCCACCACCTCAATTAAATATTTTCTTTATAATAGTTGCTGTGGTCGTGATGTCTCTTTACAGCAATAAAAAAATCCTCAGACATAGCTTTAACTAGTTTTTGAATCTTTAGTTATGCGTGTTACTTTTGGAATATCAACGAAGGTTATAAAATTAGTAAGGGTCTCTGGGAGGGGAAATTCTCAGGGGGTATAGATATAATGCAGTGGTATAAAGGGAAGAGGGGAACAGTGGAACAGGAAAGGTTAAGTGGGGAAGAAGGTGGCAGAGCAAGGTGGAAAAAGAAATATGGGAAAGGATGACTGATACTAAAGGCCTTTTGAGGAAGCCAAATGGAAACCTACTACTATAGAGCATCCTAACATATGTGTATTCGTATATATAAAAAGAATTTAAATGGAGGTACCCCATAACAGGCGGCAATATTGTACTAACACTATATGTCAGCAAATAAAATCCTCCCTACCAGGAACGGGTTACCTCTTTTTGAGTTATTGGCCAATGGATCCCATCAACTCCCAAATATTATAGACTTTTGGAAATGCTCTTGATTACCCTCCAGAACCTGAAAGTAAGACCCTGCTGCTGAAGATATCATATATTTGAGTCATAAAACTAGAAAAAAAAATACCAAGCTAGTCCTGACCTGAAGCCTCATCACTACTGGATAGCTTCCAAGTGCTGGAAGGTTCTTTACATGATACTGAAGGAGAAAAATAATCATTAGTCACATCCAGCTGTATACCTTTTAGGCTACAGTAAAAATTATTACCGCAATAAATTCCCACTGGGGCAATACTGGCATGGATATTATGGGAGTAATGAAGCACTTTCTCATTGGATTTAAGGCCCACACCATGAGTTGAAACCTGACCTAATACCATTATCAGATCAAAAACCTGAAACTAGATAGGCCATAGGCCCTAAGAGAGAACGCAATACTATTATTCTGCTAAATTGACATAATATTTAAATAGCTCCTAATGACTTCTTGCTATACCCTTATATTAGTGCCTCTCTCAATCATAATCAGAAAAGCTTCATATAGTAGATAGCACAGAAACCCACACTGTTCAATGGATAGAGAATAAGGCACTGCAGAGTACTTAGACCTAAGTAGGATGTTTATATCACATCCCTTTCCTAAAGGCTCAGGGATCTTCAAGGAAGAGGGAGCAGAAAGATTATAATGTACTAGAGGTAGGGGAAGACTAAAAAGAAAAAGAGTCTTCTAAACACTGCAGGGGAGCTGCACATGTGAACACAGAGTGGGAGTGATAGCCTGCACAAGACTCATGCAAGCTACAGCCAGAAGAAATCCCAGCATGCAACCACACAAAGTCCCACCCCTAGCTGAGGAACTATGGGCAATTGCTAGCTGCTAGGAGAGAGAAAGCCAATTTTCTTTAGGGGTGAGGCCAGGTATTGGTCAACCAGGTATCAGAGCAGGCCCCGCTCCCAGTAGTATTTGAACTGTGCAAATTGAACTCAATGAGTTTTAAAAGAAAAAGAGGACAGATAGTTGGATGGATATGGAGATGAAGGAAAATGTGGAAGGAGTTTGGGGAGTTGAATGAATATGTTCAAAATGCATTGTATGAAATTCTCAAATAATTAATTAAATATTATTAAAATAAAATTTAGCATAGTTCTTACAAATTAAGAAATCAAAAAGTAAAATGTATCGTTACCTTTTATACTGTGGTTGAAAACCTATAAAAGATGAACAGAAATGAAAAGATCAAAAACCCAGTAAATTTCGACAGGCTTAAGAGGAACAGAAAACAGAAGAAATTACTATGTAAACTCTAAGGAAGTTATAACACCTGAGCATAGACAAAGCTCCTTTCTTTCTAGGACTAAATCAAAGAGGAAAAACTCAGTGGATCAGGTGGATCTAATGATTTGGTAAACCAAAATGAAACTGAGTGAAGTGCCTCATGATTACACTTGGGAGACTGTGAGTTAGAGGGCAGCCAAAGCTACAATATGAGACGCTGTTTCAAAGAAACAATCAACCCAAAAGAAAAGAAATGTTTGTTGTTGGATATTAATTTAAGATGTGTTACTTTTGTTTAGTCTGTAAATAATTACTTAATGATGCAAAGATGTGTTGCATTCTTTATGTTGCATTTGTTTAACTCTGTGAAGCTGTTTTACTCGCCTTCCCAAAATACCTTCTTGGCCTAATAAAACTGAATGGCCAATAGCTAAGCAGGAGAGGAATAGGTGGGGTTGTCAGGCAGAGGAAATAAATAGAAAGAGAAAAAGAAGAGGAGGGGCAAGAAAAGAAAGAGAGGAGGATGCGAGGGGCCAGTCACCCAGCCACACAGCCAGACGTGGAATAAGGAAAGAAAAATACAGAAACAGAGAAAGGTAAAAGCCCAGAGGCTAAAGGTAGATGGGATAATTTTTAAAAAGCTGACTAGAAATAAGATGAGCTAAGGCCAGGCAATCATAAATAAGAATAAATTTCCATGTGTTTATTTGGGATCTTGGTGGCAGGTCCCCAAAGAACAAAGAGTAAAAAACAACCAACAACAAATGTTAAAAGAATAATTAAGATATAGTTAGATGGATCTGGGTGATGAAAACAAGTATTTTACAACAAAAGACTGAGCCACATGGGGTATAATATTTTTAATAAAATTTTAAATAAAAATGAATGTAAAAATGTCTTACATGTAGTCATTTATTATAACTTCGTGTTTAAAAGCTGAGAGAAAAATCTGTTTTCTGCAACAGTTAAATCTATTAAGATAAACTTCCTGTTGATTTACCTCATCACCATGATTCAACAGGAATAATTTGTCCAAACATTAAATTGTAATCTCTAGAGTCGAAGCACAGTAGTTACTTCCTCACCCCCAGATCCATGTTCCTATGTGCCTTTTACATTATAGAACTCTATTTATTCAGTGGGATGGCCAGGAAATGAGGAGATAAAGAAGATAGAAAAGCTGTGTTCTGGTGGTCTTGCATAAGTTATGTCTTATTTCAAACAAGTTTATTAAGAAGTACAGCATCTTATACACAGTCTTCAGAAGAGAAATGAGACATTGTGCTCAGAAATGAGACACTGTGCTCATACCATAGGACAAAGTCAGCAGGAAGCAAATTAAACAATGCTGGATGGACAGGGAACGTGGGCTATCTCAAGGACATAGAGACCAGCACGTAGTGGCCTTGGGGCTGGTAAACTTAGCCCCTTAAGGTGGGGAGAGTTGAGTTCTCAGGATCAAGCTGCAGATTTCACTAATGGCCTAGGGCCACAGCCTTGGTGGATTTGCAGCTACAGATCCTAAGAAGACAGCTTGTATAGCTGGTTTTAGAGAAAAAGCGTGTTCTTTCTCCGTACATCATATCCTCAGAGAAAGCCTTGGAAAATCAATCCATTCCTGAATATGTGCACCGCTCGGAATATGAGCTAAATTTCCCAGTCTCCTATTCTGTTGAGTCTTGCTAGATCAAGGGGTGATAATAAACAGTGGTGCTTACTCCTTTTTGATCTGTGCTTAAAGGAAGCATTTCATCCCTCCTCCATGCTGCTGTTTATCTGACGGTACAAAGTCTGAGCTCTGCCACTTACTATGTGAAAGGGAACCACAAGTAGGGTAAGAAGACAGAAAACAGTGGATGGAGCCCAGTCATGTGTGTCACCAAGATTCTCTTGACTATTCTTCCTGTGTAGAAATAGGAACACAAGTTTCACATAGCAGATGCCTCTCTTTCTACCACAGCAGGTACTGCCCACTTTATCCAGACTCTCACACAGGAAGAATGGGGAGCTGCTCAGCCTAGAGGCTCATCTTCACAAAAAGAGGGGAATGCAAGCACCAACTTCTATGCCTTTCCAGTGCAGAGCAGAAAAAGCCCTTTCCAGCCTCCGAGAAGCCAGGCATGCAGTATAGCACAGAGTGATGAGAAGCCATTCACCATCAAAACCAAGTTAAATGTTCAGCCTCATGGAAGTATCTTAGTCTTTTCTTTCATCTAATGGCTCTAAACTGGAAAGCTAAAAGCATCTTAAGAATTGCTATTCTGTATGAACTTGTGAGGAAATAGTTTAATCCTCGCTAGTAAACATACATAAGTGATTTAGCAGTGATATAACCAAGCAAAATATGGACATCTGGACAAGGATGTTCCTTCTTTTACAGTGAAATTTCTTCACTCACAGATTATCAAAATATCATTCTTTCATTCGTTTAATTGGTTTGGTGTTCAGAGTGTTCTCTCTCTCTCTCTCTCTCGCTCTCTTTCTCTGTGTGTGTGTGTGTGTGTGTGTGTGTGTTCATGTGTGTCTCTGCCTGTCTCCCTGTGTGTATGTGTATTTGCAAATATTTTGCAATTGAAGGAATCTGTGTTTAGAATCCCTGTTAAATACTGCAAATGCTGGGCTGGAGAGATGGCTCAGAGGTTAAGAGCACTGACTCCTCTTCCAGAGGTCCTGAATTCAAATCCCAGCAACCACATGGTGGCTCACAGCCATCTTTAATGAGATCTGGCACTCTCTTCTGGCCAGCAAGCATACAGACAGAACACTGTATACATAATAAATAAATAAATCTTAAAAAAATAAAAAATAAAAGAAAATAAAAATGTTTGTGCAGAAAAAAAAGAAATACTGCAAATGCCAACCGATATAGAGAGGATAAAGATGAGATGAAAACAAGTGACGAGTCCCAAAGAACATGCACCATGAGTTCCCTGCCGCCAAAATAAGGACAAGATGGTGAAAGACTCTGAAATGAAGTTTCAGGAGGTATAGATGAGCTTGCTGTAACTCATTCAATATTTACTCAACAGGATAAGTCAAGTAATGATTTTCTGATATAATGGCAATTTGAAAAACCATTAAAATAATTTGCTACTAATCTCACTACAGAGAGCTTTTGTTCTCCCCATGAAATAGTGTCAATAGCTTTGGAACTGGAACTCACACTGTGAGTTTTTTTTAAAAGGAAAAAAAGAAAAGACACATTTACAGAGAAAACACATTAAGCCACTCCACATCCAGGACTACTGGAATAACCAGGGCTTGTGGGAAATATGCTCATTAATTTAGCTCCAGCTCAGAATTGTTGCTCAACCAAGGATCTAGCACACTTCCTTATAATCTGCCAAATCTTAGCTCTACCCTTTGTGTCTCTTTTCTGAAGGTATCCAGTTTCAACTTTTGGGGGCTTAGCTTATAGCATGTTTGTGTCCTTCTGCAAGAAAACTAAGTTAATCCAGACGGTTTAACAATCCCTATCCCTTTGACCAAGTGGTAACAAACAGAACAGTGACTTTCTGGGCTAGCTGCATGATTGTTGACAGATGTTTCTAGGTGCCATTATTTTTTCATATTTTCTTAGGGAAAATGATCGTTTTGGGCTTGTACCTTTTCATCTTGGGAATATTTATTAAAATAGTTCTCAAAGCTGCTCCCACTATAAAATAACATGAAAAGAAAGTAGTTTGTTAGTCATTGAAATTGCTTATATAGTCACCAGGAAGCAAGCCCATCCCCTAGATTGAGCTTTGTCTCCCAGGAGAGCTCAGATGCAAAGAGGGAAGAACACTGCTGCTCCAGTCTGCCCACAGTCACTCCTTGCTGGTGAATGCTTCTACCATATGCCAAAGGATATTATAATTCTAAACATTTATACACCAAACACAAGGGTACACAAGTTCCCAAAAGAAACACTACTGCAGTTAAAATATTGACACTCACACGGCAGTAGGGTGTGACTTCAGCAGCACATTCTCGCCAATAGACAGGTCACCAGACAAAATCTAAACAGAGAAATGCTAAGACTAAATGATGTCATAAACCAAGCGGATCAGCAAATATTTACAGATCATTTCTCCAAAATACAAAGGAAGAAACCTTCTTCTCAACAGTTCATGAAACTTTGTCCAAAATCAACCATATTCTTGGACACAAAGCAATTCTCAATAAATACAAGAAAACTAACATGACACCATACATCCTACCTGACCAAGACAGATTAAAGCTGGATATCAACATCAACAGAAACTTAGAAACTCATGGAAACGGAACAACTCACTACTGAATGGAAAACGACAGAAATTAAGAAGGAAATTAAAAACTTTTTAGAATTGAATAAAAATGAAAGCACAGCAAATCCAAACTTATGGGACACAACAAAGAGTTCTAAAAGGCAAGTTCATAGCACTAACTGCCTACATTAAAAAATTACTGGCTGATTTTAAGGTCATCCTGGTCTACAGAGCAAGTTCCAGGACAGACTCCAAAGCAACAGAGAAACCCTGTCTCAAAAAAAAAAAAAAAGAAGAAGAAAGAAAAAGGAAAGATCTCTCATACTAGTAACTGAACAGAACACTTGAAAGTTCTATATTTCATGACTGAAATCAATAAGACTGAAGTAAACAAACAAAAAATTCAATACAGAGAATCAATGAAACAAAGAGCTTGTTCTTTGAGAAAATTTATAAGATTGATAAACCCATAGCCAATTTAATTAAAAGGTATAGAGAGAATATCCATATTAACAAAATCAGAAATGAAAGGGGGTATAACAACGGACACTGAGGAAATTCAAATAGTCATAAGGACATATTATAAAGAACTGTATTCCACTGAATTAGAAAATATAGAAGAAATTGATAATTTTCTCAATACATACCACCTACCAAAGTTAAATCAAGATCACATATAAAGCAATTTAAACAGAGATACTAATCCCTAGTGAAATAGAAACAGTAATTAAAAGTCTTCCAACCAAAAGCAGCTCAGGGTGTCTGGCTGTGCTGGCACATGCCTTTAATCCCACTACTCAGGAGGTAGGTAGAAGCAGCTGAATCTCTGTGAGTTCAAGGCCAGCCTGGTCTATAGAGTTATGTCCAGAGTAAGCAGGGCTGCACAAAGAAACCCTGTCTCAAAATAAAATTAAAACAAAAAAAGTCAAGAGCCAATGGGTTAAGTACAGAATTCTACCAGACTTTAACAAAATAATTAATGCCAACATTCTTCAAATTGTTCAGTAAAAGAGAAACAGAAGGAACATTGATTAACTCTTTTTTTCCTCTTATTGAAAATGGATTTTTCCTGACTCCCAATAGCTGCAATACTCGGAAGAGCAGGCCCTGCACCTCACCAGGGCAGCACAGAAGAGCCCACCCTGTTAGCAGATGTGTGGATAAGCCAGCCCCAAAGTTGTGAGCATGGGAGAGCTCTCCCCATTTCTCATCTGTCTTTGTGGTGGCATGGGCAGAGGAGAGACGTCCTCCTCCCCACCCATCAATACCTGGGAGGCAGTTGAGAGAGCTGGCCCTGTGGTCACAAGAGCAGACGAGCCAACCCTATTAGTGCAGGTATGGGTGAGCCAGCCACGAAGTTGTAAATATGGGAAAGATGCCCCCACTTCTCATCTGGCAGACCAACCCTATAGCTGCCCAGGCCCAGACCCAGGGTTATGACTTGACCCACCCAGTATCCACACATCTTTGATCTGCTGGAGCAAATAAAGGAAGCTGACCCACAGACCGGAAGCTGACCCACAGACTGGGAGCTGCAGGATCTCCACAACACAGGGCAACAACAGGATATCCAAGAAGACTAATGAGGACCTAACATCAATAGTGTAGTAGAAACCAGAGGCTTTGAACCAGACGTCTCTTTGCAATGACCATTTTCAAGTAATGATTATGGACAAAGGAGTCTATGGCATGACTACTTATTATGTCACACTAGAACTTCCGTGAAAAGATTTTTAATTTTTTTTCCTTTTTTATTTTGTTCTTTTTTTTCCCGCTTAAATTTTGTTTTAATTGGGAGGGGGCAGGGACAGAGAGTAGATGAAATGGATGGGGAAATGAACAGTATCAAGATATATGAAAATAGATTTTTTTTCTCACATAGTATATCCTGATTACAGTTTCCCCTTCCTCTACTTTCAGTTTCTCCAGTCTTCCTTCCCATACAGATCCCCTCCTTTTCTGTCTCTCAGTAGAAAACAAACAGGATAATATAATATAACATAGTAAAGTATAATAATATGATAAAACAGAACCTAATACACATTGGAATGAGACAAACAAACAAACAAAAGAAAAACAGCCCAAGAGAAGGCACAAGAAACAAAGACCCATTCCTTCCCACACTCAGAAATCCCATAAAAACCTCAAATTGCCAGCCACATGCAAAGGACATGGAACAGATCCCTGCAGTCCCTGTCATGCTGCTTCTGTACCTGTGAGTTCATATGAACTTTGATCATTTCGATTTAGAGGTCCTTGTATTCCATCCTCTCTGACTCTTACACTCTATCTGCCTCCTCTTACGCAGAGTTCTCTGAGTCCTAAGGAGAGAGATTTGATGTAGACATCCCATTTAGAGCTGAGTGTTCCAAAGTCTCTCACTCTCTGCATAATGTCTGGCTGTGGGTCTCGGTATTTGTTCACATCTACTGCAGGAGAAAGCTTCTCTGATTATGGCTGAGCAAGGCACTGATTGATCAATAGGTTGTTTTGTTGTTGTTGTTTTTCCAGTCATGTTTGGTGATACCCTATATCTCTGGCCTAGTCTCTGGTTATTCACAAAGTCGGAAAGGATTCCATCTTGTGGCATGGGCCTTAAGTAAAATCAGACATTGGTTGGTTACTCCCACAAGCTTTGTGCCACTATTGCACTTGCTTATCTTAAAGGCAAGACACCATTATAGATCAAAGGGGTTGTGACTGGTTTGGTGTTTACATTTCCCTTTGGTAGTATTCAGATGACTTTCCTGCACCAAATATGACAGCGTGCAGGTGTGAGGGCTCTATGTAGCCACCCATTCAATGAGTTCAATGAATGTTCAATGATTTATATAGATGCTTCTTTAGTAATATGGCCTTGTTGTCAGTTTGTGGAGAATAACCTATAATCTTGACAACAGCAGGGTTGTTTAGGGGTACCCATGGGACCCCTAAGGCTAATAACTCAATCAGATGTAACCTAATCTCTGTATTACTGGAAGCGTCATTTGGTGATCAAAAATGTCCATTTGGGGCTCCATCTCCCTCATTATTTGGGGATTTCATTTAGATCACTTTTATATATGTGTATGTTTTAGGAAGCTTCTACTTTGTTAGGTTTCCCTAGTACCTCACAAATGACCCTTAATTTTAGCTGTCCCAGCACGTATTCCCTCCCTCATCTCCTTATACCTTCCCACTCCCCAATTTATTCTCTCATTCCAGCTCCTCCATTCATAACTTATCTATTCTAGTTCCTTTTTTAAGGGTATATATCTCCACCCCTTAGTCCCATAATCTATACCTCTGTGGTTCTATGGATTGTAACTTGGTTATTGCTGATTTAACAGCCAATCTCCACATACAGGTGGAGATTTGTCTTTAAGGTCTGGAACTTCTCACTCAGGATGATTTGTCTCCAGTTCTATCCATTTAGCTGTGAAGTTCATGATATCATTTATTTAATGGCTTGAGGAATACTCCATTGTATAATTATACTATATTTTCTTTATTCATTTTTTATTGAGAGACATCTAGGTTATTTTCCTGGCCATTATAAATAGAGGAGAAATTGTTCCTGGGTAGGATTAAGCGTCATTTGGGAGTATGCCCAAGAGTGGTAATAGTTAAATCTTGAGGTAGAGCGATTCCCATCTTCCTAAGAAATCACTACACTGATATCCATACTGGCCACACAAGTTTGCATTCCCACCAGTAACAGATGATTGTTCCTCTTACTCCATATTATTGTTCCTCTTACTCCATATTCTCAACAGCATGAGTTGACATTTGTTTTATTGATCTTAACTGCTCTAACATGTGTAAGATAAAATCTCAAAGTAGTTTTTATTTCATTGGACTGATAACTAAGGATGTTAAACATGTTAAATAATTCTCAAATATTTGGCTTTCCTCTTTTGAGATCTCTTTTCTCATTTTAGATCTGTACCCCATTTTTAACTGGGTTGTTTTCTTTGTACCTAGTGTTTATTTTGTCTGTAGGCTGCTTCTATGCTTTATGGTATCTTTTGCTTCACAGAAGCCTTCCAGTTTCATGAGGCTCCATTTATTATTGATTTTAGTACCTATGGTAACAATGTTCTATTGAGAAAGTCTCTTCTTGTGCCAATATGTTCAAGTTTATTCTCCATTTTGTCTTCTATCAGGTTCAGCCCACTGGCTTTATGTTGAAGTCTTTGATCCATTTGAACTTGAGTTTTCTTCTGGGTGATAAGTATAGATCTGGTGCGGGAGGTCCTTCTGTCTATGTGTTGATTTTATTGGTTAATAAATAAAGAAAACTGGCTTGGCCTATAGCATGGGAGGAGGAAGGCAGAGTTAAGAGACACCATGGAGCTGCTGCCAGAGTCAGACATGCCAAAACTTTGCTGGTAAACCACTGCCACGTGGTGATACATAGATTAATGGAGATGGGTTAAATTAATATGTAAAAGTTAGCCAATAAGAAGCTAGAGCTAATGGGCCAAGCAGTGATTTGAATAATACAGTTTCTGCGTGATTATTTTGAGACTAAGCAGCCAGGAACCAGCTCCCCTTCTCCAACACAGATCCATTTGGATTCTTCTACACAATGCTGTTCAGTTTAGCCAACACCATTTGTTGGAGATGCTTCTTTTTTTCCAATGTATATTTCTGACTTTTCATCAAAGTTCAAGTGTCCATGGGAGTGTGGTGTTATGTATGGATCTTCTATTTGATTCCATTGATCAAATGTATCTGTTTTTGTAAAAATGACATGATGATTTTACTACTATAGCTCTTTAGTACAACTTGAAATCTGGAATTATGATACTTCCAGCTGTTCTTTTATTATTCAGTATTGTTGTATCTATCCTGAAGATAACAGGGAATGGAAAGATCCCCTATGCTCATGTATCAGTAGGAATAATAAAGTAAAAAAAAAGACAAAATTGAACACACTAAAATATTGTCTAACCATTGTTAGGAAGCATGTATTTTTAAGTGCATGTATTTTAAGTGTTTCATATAATGACTCATACAATGAGTGAGTAAAGAAGGAATATTGAGCCTTACTAACAAAATTTTGAGTGACTAGTCAATCCAAGGCTTCACTGAGGCCCCAAAATATGGTGAAGAAATGTAATTCCTTGTCTAAATCCAGAAACATGTTTGGCAAAGCGTAGGGCCAGGGCCTTGAGAGGACTGCAGTTTCAAGTCCTGGGAACTCAGCTTTCTCACCTTGGACAGCTGTGGCCATCAGTCTCAAAGCCACTGAGCACTAGTTCTATGACCCACTTGAGATTTCCTGTGCTCCATTTGTGCAACATGGCTTGAGTAGCTTCCAGCTGACTTCACCCCATTGTATGATAGCTTTCTGCTGACTTTGTCCATTTTTCCATTGCAAACCAGTATAGGATGCTGTTACTTCTTAAGAAGCTTATTTGGCATAAGGCAGAGCTTGTGCAAGACCTCCTGGTCCCAGATTTTCTTGTTTTATGATCCCCTGGTACCTAGGAACCTGACACTGAAGAACAACCGAGGATCTTATCAACATATACCAAAGGAAGCTTCCCAAAACGCATGCCTTCTGTAGTGCTTTCAAAAGCACACTGTGCTTCAGACAGTGCTTACTTCGGTGGCTTTGTGATCATTTACCTGTGCCTCCCGGGTGCAGCTTTCCTGTGACTCCTGCTTTTCAGTGTGGGATGATACTCATACCAACAATTTATTACAGCAAAGCCACATGCCTGATCTGTAATGGGAAAATATGGGAGCCTGTCTAGAGGCTTCTATGTACAATCTCCCTTTAATGTCCTATGGATCCTCACAAAGTTGACACTTCTCCTTTAGTGAAATACAGTGTGGAGTGTCTCTGCTCGGTAAGGCCTGTGTAAGACTCAGGTCCCAAGGTTTTTAAAGACAAATCATGTAGGTATCAATCTCTAACCACAACAACCAAAAATTTAGACTCTCAACTAAAAGTATGAGTTCTGTATAAATTGTAGCCTATAGATAGAGGGACACAGCAGCCTCACTGGCAGTGTGAACATCCCAAGGCCAAGTTAGAAGATGCCAGCTCTGCCACTTGCTGGCTGTGTGTCTTGACCCCTTTTTAATTCCATTTTCTCACTGACTGTTGAGGCGATGTAATAAGGAACAGAGGACCCAGTCCTCACAAAGCATTTAGCACAACGTCTGGCAGGTAACATGCTGTGCAAGCTATTATTGTTATAAAGTTGAACAAAATTGCGTTAGATGGTATTGCAATCAATCAAAGCTGGATGAGATTTCCCTTGGAAGAAACATGCAAGCACCTTGCTAATAAGCATCAGCGTATGTATCTGTGTCTGTAGTCTTGTCGTTGCTTTTAACAGGGGGGCACGTTTATTTAATAATGGTCCTATAACTGTATCCACACTAGCTGAAAAACAGAAAGTGTTAAGAAAGAACAACATGGGCTAGTCTTTAATGATCTTCAGATTTTCAAGAGATTTCATTTGAATTGCAATGTGAATGTTTGCTAGCCACAGCACTGAGAAAGGAGCCGCTGCAGAAGGTAATGAGCTGGGCAGCGTAGCAAGGTCACTTCACATGCCTGTCCTCATCATGTGATAAATGAGAAACATGCCTTCTATTTATCACGCTATAGTGCCAGATACTGGGCTTTATGCCCTCATTTCATTTAACCTTCACATCAACCACATGAATTACATTTTCATTATCCTGATTGCATAGATAAGGAAAGTAAAATATGGGTGGCATGTCAGAACCCCAGCAGTGTAAGTCTAGGAATTCAAATTGAAAATGACAACTCAGAGTCAGGGTTCTTCCCCAGTTTGCAGTATAGCTTCTTGGAGTCTAAAAGAGCTTTGTGTACTCCAAAGTCCACTGATATTAATTCTTTCTCCCTAACTGAATCTAGGCATTCACACTCAAAATAGAGGAAAGCAGCTACACATTAACTAAGGATTTAGGAGTCCGGCAAAGTTCTCTAATCAGGATTCTTCTTTTTAATAGCCTTCTCCAAAAGTTGAATTATTTTAATGCCCTTGCTGCAGCTAGCTAATTTCATATACAGTTTTTATGGGAGGTGATCTGTTGGGAAGTAAAAATTTTTCAATAAGAAAGGGGAATAAAATATGTATTTGGAAAACCAGACAGACAGTTTTGACCAGACTTCCTTTCTCCAGAAAGATAAATTCTTTTTGTTTGTTGTCTCCAGTCTTGCCTCTAGCTATATTCAAGGTGTGCAACATGCACAAACAAACATATACTCAGCTACAAAGGAAAGAATGCAGGAAATTCAAAATAGCATCACCCAAGGCCCCAGGGAAAAGTCAACGAGCCAATGCATTCCGAGACTAGATTCCTTGCTCTACTGAGTAGAAAAGCTCAAGACCTCAACCCTCCGGAGACCAGTGCCTCCATTTCAAGGTCACTTGTATAATAAAGAAAAATAAGGGAGTAAGAAGGAAAGGTCAGGATTTGCATGGATTGTGTGGAATAACAACATATCTTTGAAAGTCACCAGGGCACTAGAGGGGCGCTGGGGGCACTTGACAACCTGCCTTGCAAAAATAAAAATCGGAATGTAAAATATACCAAAAAGAGGAGCAGCCTAAAAGCACTGGAGCCCAACTGCAGCCTTGCAACTTTAGGAAACTGAGGTAATTTCTTACTTAAGGGAAGGAATGACATCTTTCTCAAACTATGCCTTACTCTTGGGAACTTAACTATGCAAACTGTTCCAAAATTTAAATCGAAGCATCCATGGGGATTTGGGGGGAAATTCTGAAACAACGTTTAAAAGGCAATTATCTACCATTGTTACCACAGGAGGGTGGTAACTAGGGAATACTTCGAGCATGGTTCTCTCTGAACAGCGCTATTGTGCTTTTGATGCTGATTTTTTTTTCTTCAAATCCCATGAGAGGAAGATTTTCCTAACTGGGCAAACTTCACACAGATATCTCAACTAGCTGGATTTAGAGGGGGACAATCACATGAATAGACAGATGAGGCAAGATTAGAGATATAGGCTTAATATAGCTATAACCTTTATCATTGCAGCTGGAGATAAATTACATTCTCCCTGCAACACTGGTTTCTCTTCAGAGAAAAATGTCTTAAATTTTTAACTCCATGAAGTTTCCACCCTCTTTTACTTTTAAAACTCATGTCCAGTATCAAGAACTGTTTTTATCTGGGTGTTCACCAGTCAGTCTTTGCCAGAGGTGTATAAAGCTTCAGGAACATGGGAGAACAAGCATAGAGAACCAAATTGGAGACATTTTCAAGGCAGAATAAGAGAGGGACCAGCAAACGAGAATTGGCATCTTCTTTCCACACCGAGTAGGTGTTGTAATGGTCTGTCCTGTCCCTTTAAGAGACAAGCCCCGCCTACTTCCCCCTTCCATCCCACCCAAGGCAAGTGATCTTTTTTTCTGCTTCCAGCCACTGCTCTCTCTTTCTACCCAGTCTCTCTTCAGAAGAGGTGCTGTGGCCCCTCCTTCTCTTTCCCTTTCCTTCCATAACCCACTAAATAAACTATACTCACTTTCTCTGCATGGCATCTATTAATCTCCCACCCTCTGCTGCTCCTCGTGGGACCAGTCTCCAGCTGGCCCACTGAGGTCTCTCACCAGCCAACTCCCACCCTCCTGGGACCCACAAAGGCCTTGGGGGGTGGGTCTGCTGGCCCTCAGCGAACTGTGTCACTTCATCTAAACCATTACAGATGTGTGCATGGATATGCCACAGAGAAACCCATCACTGTGTACAGTTGCTATGCATGTGATATTTCTAGGCTATCATAGTCAAGAAGACAGAGTTCTAAGGTGTGCTATCTGTTATCTTGGCATAATTATTTCTAGTGCCCCTGTAACTCTCAAAAATGCCCTAGTTCTGATATAGCACCTTACCTCAGATGTTACTTTACAAATTGATATAGTGATATATAGCTGATCATATAAGAATATTAATATATATACCCAATACTCTCATCCACAAACTCTCTCTTAGCAAAAGCCTACAGCCAGAGTTCTTATTATTAAAGTACCAGGGAGAACCTGGGGAGGTGGCTCAATGAATACAGTCCTCACTGAACAACCATGAAGACCTGGGTTCAGATCCCCAGCATCTGTATAAATGCCCATGTGGTAAAATTTTCGTAGCCCTTCTCTTGGGGCTCAGAGTCAGGAAGATCATAGGGTCTTGCTAGTTAGGTCTTCTAGGTGAAACGGTAAACTCTGGGTCCATCTCAAAAATAAGGTGGTAGGGACTGGAGAAATAATTCAGAATTTAAGAGCTCTGGCAGAGGACTCAAGTTCAGTTTCCAGTACACAAATACACAAGTCAGGTGGCTCACAGCTGTCTATCTCCAGCTGCTCTGACCTCTGTGGATACATACACTCTTATGCATGTTCTCTCTCCCTCTCTCTCTCTCTCTCTCTCTCTCTCTCTCACACACACACACACACACACACACATACACACACACACACACACACACATACACACACACACACACAATTAAAAATACAATAAAAATCAAAAAAACAAAATAAGGTGGAGAGCTATTGAGAAAGATATCTCAGTACCAACCTGCAGCCTCCAAATTGACTTGCACAGGCAATCACACCTGCCCACACACTGTCCTAGAATGTTAATGGTATTTAACTGGGTTCCATAATAACTGTCTCCATTATTATTTGTCAAGAAGTAATGGTTCAATCAGATTAGTCGTATGAGCTATATTAGTCTGCTTCTTTCTGAACTGAGGAGATGTAGACGACAGACATGGATTGTGCTGTTCAGAAACTCTTGTAAGACACAATTCCTCTTCGGGACATCTCACAGAGGAAAATAATCACACCAGCAGTGCATTGGTGATTCATATGAAACAAGTGTGGCTTATTTTTACTTCTGTTTCCTCTCTGACACTGAATTCAATAGACTAGGACCTATATTATTTAACACTCACTGTGTTGTTTTCTCAGTCTTCAAAGAGAAAGAAGAAAAAGAGGTATCAACTTCCTTATGGCAGAGGAACAAAAGAAACTATCAATTATAAGAGTGTTCACTAAACAGGAGGAACTTTTTAAAGTCTTTCCTGCATTGATACTCATCCTTGAGAGACAGCATCAATAAAATGGGGAATAAAAGAAGCCCCACCAGTGGGGTCTGGCCTTTTGATGTTGCTGTATGATGTTGCCAACTATAAGCATGATTGGTTGTGTTGATAGCTACCTTGGGACAAATGGGGTCCACAGGCTACAGGCAAGACGCACCTACAAGAAGACAAATATACAGAGAAACCAGTTCAACACTATGTGACACAATTACTTGATAACAAATCCAGAAACCAGATGAACAACACTTACAACTTGTACGAGCATAAAATCAACCCTCTAATAGTTTGCAGGAAAACTGGGGACACTCATTCACCAAGAGCCCTGTATGACTCAGTGAGCATACCCATGAAATAATTCACAACCACAGGAGTCTACCAGGAGAGAGAGACAAGGCTAGGACACAGGTCTAACATTTAGATTCTGAAGGAACTACTCAAGGAACTAGCATATGCCTTGTCTGGGTATAAACTCTGACAAGACGTCACCATGTCGGAGCCCAAAAAAGAAGAAATTGGTACATACTCACCATTTCTCCTCCTTTCCTCCTGAGTGAGGAAGGGGAAAAAATCGAAAGTTCAGGCCTCTCACTGGGGAGAGAAAGAGTTGGTGGTTCAGCTGTCCAATATTCCCTGCTTTTTGGGTGTCTCATGAAAGTAGTGGTTTATTTCTCAACCAATTTAGGCTGCTAATGTGTACCTGAAAAGTACTGAGAACAAAATACATAATGTTCTGTGGGTTTGGAATGTTCTCTGGGAACCAGAAACAGAAGTGACAAGCCAGTGAATTTGGAGAGCTACTCTCTGACTAGGGAGAAGCAGCAATAGAACCTGTGTGCAATGCTCCACCTTCTCCAGAGGCTACCGATTCCTATCTGATCTGACTTCAAGACATATTCTAGTTGCAAGGGTATGCTAAGAATGAAAGAGATGGATGCCACCTCAGAGTTCACAGTAGCATGAACTACCGCACAGAAATGATATTGAGAGCAAAAATGTTGGAGGAAGAGAGAGAAGGAAAAAGAGGGAGAGGAGACAGGCAGAGAGAGAAGAAAGAGGAAAGGAAAAGGAGAGATTGGAAATGGAGAAGTAAAATTCACAGTACAATACATCCCCAGAAACAATCAGAATACTGGGTAATGGTAAAGCTACATCCCTATGTAAAGTAGGTGAAGACTGGAAGGAATGCATGTTCTTTTATTATGTGTGTGTATGAGCACATAGTCGTAAGCCACACAAAAATATAGGGAAATGCATATGAATCTAGAGAGATTAAATAACTTTCTAAAAGTCAGCCAAAATAAATGGAAGGATATAAATTTTCGGACAATGAATTCAGGATTATTTTTGTAAATACTTATGTAGGAAAATGATGCATGAGCAAATGAGACTCATAATATAAAAGAACGAATTCTGGGCACAGATTTTGAACCTAAAGAAAAGGAAGGGACTTTAAGAGCAAACTTGATGGTACAAAAGAGATGGCTTTCAAAGAGGACCAAAAATAAGAAAAACTGGACAAGGGAATAAAGAGTGAAGAAAGTGTAAGTAATTAGAAGACACTATAGTGTGTGTGCATTATGCATGTGTTATGTCTGTGTACATGCATGCATGTGTGTGGGTATTTCTCAGAAAAAAATCAAAAGAGATAAAAAAGCTTATTGGAGTTTTATGACACATGTTATGACATGTACAACCCTCAAAGACAACATGCTAAATGAAAAAGGCAATAACGAAAGGACAAATGTAGATGGTTTTACTGTTTCTATGATGTATTTAAAATATTTAAGTTCATAAAAGCAGGAAATAGAAGGGTGGATACCAAAGGAAGAAAACGAGGGTTTGCTATGCAAAACTCTATGCAGAGAGTTTTAGGCATGCAAAGATAAAACATTATAGAGAGCTGCTGTCCAACAATGTGGATATAATAAACAATGTACACAATATGCCTATACATTAATTACCCGAATACATTTAAAATGTTAAGTTTAACCACATTGTAAAACTTCACCTTCCTAATGTTCTTATGAGGTAAATGATATACTTATCATCATTTTATAGCTAGCTAAGCTGAAACACAAAAATCCAATTAACCTTTTGCCTTAGCTACAGTCCCTGTTACTGTGATAAAATACTGTGACAAAATCAATCTGAGGGAGGAAAGGGTTATTTTGATTCGCAGTACAAAGTTACACTCCACAATGGTGGGAAACGGATGGCGGAGGAGTTTCAGGGAACGGGTCACATTGTATGCACAGTCAAGAAGCAAAATGATGAGCACCTGTGCTCAACTCATTTTCTTTCTTGTATTCAGCACAAGATTCCAGAGCCGGGAATGGAAATAATGCTACCCACACCCACAGTGGGCAGGTCTTCCAATAAATTTAGTCTATCACCTTTAAACTTCACTTCACTAAGATTCTTTTTTTTTTTTTTTTTTGCTTTTTTGTTTTGTTTTGTTTTGTTTTTTGGTTTTTCGAGACAGGGTTTCTCTGTAGCTTTGGAGACTGTCCTGGAACTAGCTCTTGTAGACCAGGCTGGGCTCGAACTCACAGAGCTCCACCTGCCTCTGCCTCCCGAGTGCTGGGATTGAAGGCTTGCACCATCACTGCCCGGCCAACTTCACTAAGATTCTCAAGATACAGGAAGAGTACTACCAAATTCTTTCCAAAACATCACACAGATGATCCCTGATAGTTCAGTTCTTGATAGAATACTAGAGTCCCCCTGAAATTTCATGAACCAGGCCCCTACTGTCTGCATTTCTCTCAACATCATTGTGTTCGAAGATCTCAGCAGAATGGCTCCACGTACTGTCGTCAAGGCTTTTCTAGCCCACATTCCCCTGATACCAGTTCCACTTACCTAAGAACAATATGGTCAGGTTTATTACAGCAATAATCCCAGTCCTGGTACTCACTGTTTTCTGTTTTAGTTACTTTTCCAGGTGCTACAATAAAATAATTTGACAAAATAGATGATAGGGAGGAAGAATAATTTTTTGGCTGGCCCCAACTCCATCTTCACTCCAATTTTCAGGCCATGGGCAGGTTGAAGCCAGATTCTTAGCCAAAATGTCATATGAATGACTCTTAGCTGATTTCCTAATAGATTCCTTGTTTGCCTCTAAGACATTATGACCTGGGCCTCCACTGTCCATGTTTATCCCAGCCTTCTTCCAACCTCCTACCAGAATTAAGCTCTGCTTCCAACATGCTAGAATTTTTCTCTCTCAGAGTACCAAACTCTTCCACATTCCAGCCACAAAACACTTCTAAAGACCACAGCCCCACATGGTCCTTATTATCACAGAAAGACCCCAATCCTGGTGCCTGTTTTAGCTACACTTCCATTGATACAATAAAATAATATGACAAAAGCAACTTCAGCAGAAATAGAATTTATTTTGGCTCATGGGTCAAAGGTAGAGTCAATCATAGTAGGGACGTCAAGGGACCAAGAGTTTGTGACACTGGTCACATTGCAGCCACATCAGGAAGCAGGAAGGGATGAATGACACTCCGTCTCCCTGTCTCCGCTTCTACCCCGACTAAAAGTCAGAGAGTTCAAACCTGCTCTTATTCCTTCAAGGTGGTACAACGGAATGTTTGAACTAAGGTGTGGTTACTAGCGGTCTTAATCCTCAAGGCCAAATAACAAGATGTTTGATCTAAGGTGTGGTTAATAGGTGTCTTGAGAATTAAGGAAGGAATTACACTCATTTGTTCCTTGTATCATGGTAAGGAAGTCTTTTTCCCTGCTCCTTTTTGCTTGGGGCATAAGAGAAATAAATTTGGGCAGATTACAATATTCACTGGACGCCCTCCCGGTTCTGTCAGTTGTCTCCTATCTTTTTCTTTTCTCAATCTTCCCTTTAAGTCTGGGCAAATAAGTTGGACAGGGCCAGAAAGGATCCCATCCAGATCCTGTGGGGCTTTCCACCTCAGTTAGGCTAATCAAGGTAACCTCTCCTAGACATTCCCAAGGCCCCATCTCTCAGAGGATCCTAAATCTCATCAAATTGGCAATTGAGGTTAATCAGGGTCAAATTGGTCAAATTGCCCAAGCTCATATAACTGAGTAGTGCAACCAGGATCAAACTCATTTTTATCCAAAACTTAATATTGTCACCACTGCCTTTTCCAACTGCTAAAGAGATGTGGTGGTAAAGCACCTAATTCATAGGCAGTGGGACTCTCCCAGGCATAATCCAACCATCAATTTCTGAAAGTCACCACTCTAACCAAGTTAAGGACCAGACGACATATGAAAATAGTTTAATCCCCATTCCTTGTCTCTAACAAAGGAGACTATAGAGGGAGAGCAAGTTTGGCAAATTGACTACATACTAAATCCACTAGGGAGGTTTTAAAATTGTACAGGTGATCAGATTTCACATTTGAATTTAATTGATCTGGATTCTTGTAGTCTCTCCAGATAATTGTGATGTGTAGCCACTGATACAGATCAAATATTAACCCGGAGAGAATAGATATTTCAGAGCTCAGTTAGCACAATATAACAAGTGAGATAGATCCAAGGGCTGTCTGGCCAGTGTAGGATAGAGTAGGCAAAGGGAGTTGCATGGAGACTTAAAGTGGGACTGTAAACCCACATGACATTTGAATAGGTGAAAGAGAGAATGCAGATCAGCTAAAGAAATGAACACTAAAATTGGTCTTGCTTGGATGGAGGCAAGAGTGTAACGAAGCATATGCTTTTGTCCCCAGCACAGAAGTTTCTGGAAACGAGAATGCAGTCAGTTTTACCAGTTCCATCTGTCCTGCAGCTGCCTCTGGTAATCACGCAGGTTTGTCTGCTGCCAAAACAACAAAATTCCTGATAAGTAATTGAGCGCCATGGACTCAGCCCCAGTTCAAGCTTTGAATCTGGGATTCATCACTGAACAGCGTTGGAATTCCATGAGAATCAAGGGACTTAATAAAGTGCACACTCATTTCTCCTCACATCCATACCATCACCCACTGAGGTCCACTCATCATCATATTAATAAAGAAAAGAATATTGAAGGAAACCTGACTACTAGCCCCGATTACCCTGAACATGACTAACTTCTCAAGGCTCTAGTTCCCTCTTCTATGGGGACAGGACAAAGAATATCTAGGATCACTTCAGTTCTGAAATTCCTGGAGTCTGGGATATAGACATCTAAACTTCCTGAAGGATCCTCCACCTTGCAACAAGAACAAAACCCGCTTTCAGGGTCTACAGTATATCCTAGGCAAGTAAGACTGCAAGACTAAATAAAATTACTCTACTAATTTGCAACTTGCATCTTTTCTGAATCTCCAGTTTCATTTTGATATTAGTTCTAGGTCCAAGTTGCGAAAATATAAGAAGGCCTTGTTCTTAACAGGTCATCTCCTGTATGTTGCATTGCTCACATCATGGTGTGGTCCCCTCCTAGATTTCCTAGATTTTGTTGGGGTTTTTTTTTTTTGCCTTGCTTTTCTTTGTTTTGTTTTGTTTCTTTAAAGGGGGATCAGAACACAAATTCTTATTCAGATTCCATCTTCCTGATGCAAACTCCAGTTCATCCTAACTGGTACTGAGGTCTGTTCCCCTGCCATGCTCTCTTAACATACTTTACATTCACTGTTGCACACAGAACCTTCCATTCTCTGCCACGCTATAAAATTGTTTTATTATCATTTTTGTTGTCTCGTATCTTTCCTTTCTCTCCACCATAACTAAAGAAGCTTTTTGTCCCCTTTGGTCATTGATAGTACCTTCGGAGACTAGGTGATCAATGCATACTTATGGAATGAATAAACAGAATGCATACACAGGAACTAAAAATAGAATAGCAGGAATATGGCAGTAAATATGAGAAGAAATGGCTACAACACTGGAAACGGCCCTGGATTCTGTGCTTTCCAGATCTTTAAATCTTTTGCCTTTCATTGCGTCTTTATGTTTAACCAACAGAATGAAAATGCGCAGTGCACAGTACATCCAGGCCGAGCCATGGCAAGCTACTCTGGCACCTCCCTGCTTGGAAAATCAGCTGTTCGAGTCTCCATTCTCTGAGATAAGGAAGCGCAGGATGACCATGTAGAGAAAGAAAGGTGCTTACCCAGCCCCAACCAGCTCTAGTCCATGCCAAATAAGGCTCCATGTGAATGAGTGACAGATCCTTTCTGGATGGCAGCCAACTTGAGCCTTCTACTGATATGATAAGTTTTGCACAAGAATCACCCACCTGAACCCAGGAAAGCCAGAAAAAAAAATGTAAGAAATAAAGACAAATAAGTGCTTTGTGGGTATTATTGTGGAGAGTAGCTCATTCAGACAATACCAAACATCCCAGAAATTCTACATCTGGAAATCCACTGAAAACACCTGTTTTTGTGGAAAAGAAACCTCTCCTGACGTTTTTTGTTTCTTGACAGCAAGAAACTAAAAACACAACTCTGTTTGTAAGATAATAAATAAATAATTATGGCTTACCTTTATTGGGAATGCTAATGATCAGATGTTAAGAAAAATGAGATTGGCCTTACATGTACACACATGACATATACTCCAGTTTCATTCTGTGGTTAAAAAACAACAACAGTAATATATCCTAGGCAGAGCATGTGACAAGGAAGAGGTATAGATAAACTACGTTATAGGATGGCAAGTGCTGAGATGTAAACATCTGTCAAGTAAAAGGACAAGAGAGTGCTTTCTCTTTTAACCATGTAAGGAAGTCTCAATAGCAGGTGAAGGATAAGCTGTAAGACACAGCTGAGCAAACAGAACTCAAAACAGAGAATACAAGTTCCATATGTTTCATTATTCTGCCTTGTCACTAGTTTGATTTAATTTAGCAAGTTCAAATTGGCAAAAATCTCTAGGTACAGCATATGAATATTTTCAGTCCATTCCCTAAGATGTAAAGTATCCCCTTGTACAGCACATCTGTGCCATACTTTCTGCTTCCCTACTACTGTCTTAGTAGCTATTTGAGTTAATAAGATTAGTAGTTCTCAACCTGCAGGTCACGAACACTTTGGAAAACTTTTAACTCCAAAAGAATATTTTTATTACTATCTATAACAGTAGCAAAATTGCAGTTATGAAGTAACAATGAAAATAATTTTATGATTGGGGAGTCACTACCATTAATACAGTGAGGAACTGTATTCTTGGGTTGAAGCATTAAGAAACTGCAAACCACTGTATCAGATCAACAGTTGCAATGTTGCAGCATTTTTGTACACGTAATCTTACTTTACTTAGTTCTTGCTCCAAAGCATGAGAATAGTGATATAAAAACACCAAAAGGCATGTTAACTCTGAGGCTGCATAGCAATGCTTCGAGCCATGGAAGAAAAATCATAGCACAAATGAGACTAAGTACTATGTGTGATATCAAGCCTCTCCTGGGAGTAAAGCAGTGTGCCCATGTGGATGAGAGACCACTGTAAGATAATGTGGCTAGGTGCATTGTCAGAGCCCACCAAAGAACAGAACCACAAGGTTATACGTGTGTGTGTGTGTGTGTGTGTGTGTGTGTGTGTGTGTGTGTAACTGGCTCATTCTATTTCACAGACTTAATAAGTCCAAATTCAATAGGGTAAGTTGCCAATCTAAATCCCAGACAAGAGTTACAGTCAACTACACGTCTCATGTTACAAAAGCAATCCCTTGACAGAAGGAAGCCTTTCTCTTTTATTTGACCTTACCTAATTGGCTTATGTTCAACCATGTTATAGGAGGGCAATCTGATTTACTCCAAAGTCTACCAATTTAAATATTGGCCTCACCAAAAAAAAAAAAAAAAAAAAAAAAAAGTGCATCCATGACTTCATGGCTTGCAAGATGCAAGACGCTCAGGGCTCAAGGGATGAAGGCACTTACTGCCAAGCTCTGATGCTGAGTTTAATCCCAGGAATCCACACATGTTGAAAGGAGAGAAAAATGTTCAAAGTGCTTTTCTGAACTACATCCACGTGTATACATACACATAGGATGGTAAATAAATAAATGTAAAAACTGCCTTCATAGAAATATCCAGAATGCTTGACTAACCAACTAGACACTAAGAGTCAGCTACAAGTTGAAACATAAAATTAACCAGCACAAGAACTTCAACACATACTGCTTAACTGCCAATTTGTAAGATGTATATGAAAATTATCTCAAATGTTATGCTTACCTTTTCTGAGGGAATCATTTCTGAAAAATAGCTATGAATTGAGCTCAACTCTGGGAAATAACTATGAATTTGATTCTACTGTTCTTAAAGTTACTTAAAATTTATCTGATTGTCTGTTAAGTCGATTTCAGTTGCAATAAAAAAACGGACAGAAAATAGGTTGGGTTATTAGGGAGCAGTTTCTGCTCCAAAGGAAATGACAGCATTAGATCTGGAAAGGGATACAAAGAACTAAAGTCAATTGTTGTGCTGAGCTTGTCGCCTATTTAAGCTTTCTCTGAAAATAAGCACAATGGTAATATGAAAACAGAGACATGAGATGCGGCAGAGCTAAACAACACGAAAGTAAAGGACTGTCACTATGTCAAAGGGAGGAACTGGTAGGGAGGAACAGAAAACTGCAGAATAGAAATGATGTCTCTCTGGGAATAATGAAAGGACTATAAATGCTCTCTGTTCAGAGAAGCGGCTGGAAAGAAGATTGCCTTAACAGCATTTGGCCCCTGGCACTAAAGTTCTGAGGTTCAGAAAGATGAAGAAGATAAAGCTGGGGTCAGAGTGCCGTCAGTTTGTGTAAACCATCAACTGCCTTTCCTGGGTTCTTCGCTCCTTCAGCCCAAAGCCTCAGCTAGAATCACACGCGATTTGTACTGAAAGCCAATTTGATAGTCACTCTGTCGCCTGCATCTTCATTCCAAATTACCCAGGTGAGAAGAATTATGTCTGGGGCAGAAATTAAACAACCAACTCATAACCAGTTCAAGCTTGTCTTCAGCAAGAGGAATTTATTTAATTTCCCTTTGCACTGAGACAGAGTCAATAGAATAGAAACTAGGCAGTCTGTCACCCGTATTTATTGAAACATCTTCTACACCCCCCATATTTCTTTCTCAGGTTTTAGTGTACTGCTGCCCTGAAATTCCTGAAGGTGGGATTATTTTCAAAGGATGCGCTAGAATCCTGACATGACTTAGGACTCAAGAGCCCAGGGTCAGAGGCACCTGTAAGTTTGCATCCACTTTCCCATAGCTCTCCTTGCCTGTGTCTGGAAGTGGAGAATGGGAGCTCCTAACATCACCTCTGATTGAGACAACTCTGGAGTATGGCTGGTGTCAGAGGTCCTTCTGTATTTGTGTTGCTTTCATTGGTTGAATAAAGAGACTGCCTTGGCCTTCTGATAGGGCAGCCCTTAGGTGGGTGGAGTAGACAGAACAGAATTCTGGGAAGAATGACAGACAGGCAGAGGCCATGGTTTTCCTCCCTGAGATGGACACTGGTTAGACTCATGACGGTAAGCCGCAGTCAAGTGGCTATACACATTAATGGAGATGGGTTAAATTAATATGTGAGAGTTAGCCAATAAGGGGCTGGAGATAATGGACCATGCAGTATTTCAATGAATACAGTTTCTGTGTAATTATCTCAGGAGTTAAGTTAGCTGGGAGCCAGGACCGTGGCCCGTGCCTATTACTATATATGGTTCCTACTAAGCAGCTGTTGGGGAGCTGGGGACACCCTCCCAGAAACCATCCAAGACTAGTCCCTGGCCTGGCTTCTGTCCTGTTCCCATTAGCAATCTCTCCTGGGAACATGTCCCAGCAAATTAATGGACAGACCATCTTTATCTCAGATAGCCAGTGAAAGGCTCCACCATTTATGTTCTTCAATGCTTTGGATGCTTCTGCCCAAATAATCCACATTAAACAAATCCAAGACATTTTATCCTGAGCCCTTGATTCTATAACCAAATTTAGTCTGAGTTAGAAGCATTTTAATTCCACCACCATTGACGATGCCATACATGATGTCATTAGTAGCCTGCAGGCTTTAGGATAAAAAGTAATTCCAGGATAGGGCAGAGACCGTGGACAAAGGGATCAAACAGACTGATGCAATATATCACAACAAATTCTATCTGGATAACCCAGTTTTTGAGTCTGAGTGTCCAAAAGAAACACTGACCTCAATGAGTTTTATATAAGTAAATGAGCCATGTCTAAAGTACCTGATACATACATAGTAAATGCAAAATGTTATTTCATTTTGCTGTCTAGAACAAATGATTTCAACATAAGGAAAACAGAGTTGGTCCAAGGGCATCTTCCTACAGGGAGGTAGAAATCTTGTTAATTCTGTCATAGCTAGCGGTTTATAATTGAAAGAGCTTAACATTGCGCTCTTTTTATTCTGTTTACCAGTAATCTCAATGTTCTCTTGGATTACTGAGGTTTGTCCTACTCATTCATTAGTGTTTATTGAGTGGTACTGAAATACATGGAGATTTCTTCAGTGCCAATAAATAAATGAACAAATCAACATTAAAATGATCAGTAAAAGTGATGAACAGAATGAGGAAAGGAGCATAGGGAAGCAGTGTCTATGGAAGAAGGAAAAGCTGTCTGAGAGAGGGACACTTGATGTACATCCCGAGGAAGACAGAAGCCAGTCTTTTTCATATACAGGAAAGGACCTTCCCAACAGAGAGAATAGCAAGTTGAACTACCTAGCCTAGGATCCTAATGGTAGAAGATTAAAATCCTAAAGGTCATCAGGAACAGGGAATGTCATTCCTGTGGTATTGAGCAATCTGACTCAGTGGTGTACACACAGACGAAAGGTTTTTGTTTCTCTCTGTTCTTGGCTACTAAACAAATTATATCAAATATCCCTTGCCAGTCTTTTAACAACACTTTAGGCAGAACTTAGAGCATTACAGTTGGGTTCAGGTATTGCATTAGTCAGGCCAATAAAATGAAATGGACTTAACTCCTTGATGGAGCTCGGTTCTCTGATCTTCAGCTGAGGCTGTTCAGCACTTGAAGGAAAGCAGGACCTCCTCCTCCTCTTCTCTGCTGTCCTTTTCTGGATGTCACCTTCCCCTCTTTGGTTTAGGGCCTTGAAGAAGAAAAGAGGGAAGGGGAAGACCATCTCTGACAATACTGTTGCAGCTGTTCCTCCTCCGTTATCACTGCTGTCACAGACATCCAAATGCTGTCACACGGGAGTGTGTGGGGATTCTTCAGGAAGCCTCGCAAATCATTCCATTCCTTGAGAAAGTCAGTCAGCTCCCTCCCACTCTACCTCTCCATCCCTCATGGAAGCACACTGGAATCTCTTGCTTCCAAAAACTTTGCTAGTGCCTGGTTCAGTACTCCATTGTATAAATGTACCACATTTTCTTATCCATTCTTTGATTGAGGGGCATTTAAGTTGTTTCCAGTTTCTGGCTATGACAAATAAAGCTGCTATGAACATAGTTGAGCACATGTCCTTGTGGCACGATTGAATATCCTTTGGATATATACCCAAAAGTGGTATTACTGGGTCTTGAGGAAGGTTGTTTCTTAATTTTCTGAGAAATAGTCACACTGACATCCGTAGGGGTTGTACCAGCTTGCATTCCCATTTAATTAAAATTTTAAGTAAATAAAAAAGAAAGTAAAGCTTGAACCTATCAAACCTTGGATTGCTTTAGTGTTTCTTATTGTAACAATATAAAATGATAAGACCCTGTGGTACGAACATGTATCCCCCTAGTTCTTACTCCCTACCCCCTTCAGCCATTCCTCCATGTGACTTGAGTCCCCAGGGACCTGCAGAACGGCTTTCCCAGGGACTCCATACTTGCCTTGGACCAGGTAGACTACTTGTATCCTCCTTCCTCTCTTCCGCTTTGTTCTCACCAGAGTCCTGTTGGATCTGCCTCTGATTACCCACCTCAGCCCCTCCTCCTATGTCACCTCCGTCCCATTTGGACTCACTGTCACCCACGGCCAGAGGCCGGGTCCCGCGAGTTCTGCTTCTTCCCACTTCATGAAGCCAGATCCAAAGTTCTGCTTAAGGAACTCCAGAGTGAGCCCTCTTCTCTGCCTGCTCACCTATCACCCATTGCACCCTCCGCACCAATCTGGGACTGCTTGGAGTCAAAACCCAGAGCTCCAACCAGAGCTTCAGCTCTGGGACTCAGAATCTAAATCCTAAAATCCAGAGTAACCTCAAGACTAAGAACCAAGCCTCACTCTTCTGGTCCACAACCCCTCAGGTTGGAGCAAGAGCAACCAAAAAACCAGACACTACCCAACAAATGCAAGGCCAGACACACCAAGAAATACCACAAACATCATAATGCCAGATGCCTAGATCCCAGGGGTATGGGGACATGAACAACCAAGAAGGCAATATGCCTCCTCCACATGCTAGCAACACTATTGTAATAGGACTGGAAGAATCAACTTATGTTTGCTGATTCAAATGTCACAGTCCATCACAGTGAAGAAAGTATGGTGGCTGGAACAGCTTCACCTATGACAGTGTGAGCTTGTGGCACAGATTGTTCTTACCTTGGTGGCCAAAAATAGAGAGTGTTCAGATTATAACCCTGAAGGTTACCTTCAGTGCCCCAGTGGCTCAACTCAGCCATGCACTACCCCACTGAGTTCTAAATAAATCTTCCAAAATAGTATCACCTGTTCGGGATCAATACATGAGGCTCTTGGTTTCCCCAGATTCATAACCATCTAATGATGTAAAATAAATTCAGTCTAACATTGAAAGTCCACATTGTCCTAACAACCTCCAACAGTGTTCAGAGTTCCACAGTCCCTTCTGAAACTCTTAGCTATGAGATCCTAAACAGCCAGGTGGTGCTGGTGCATGCCTTTAATCCCAGCACTTGGGAGGCAGAGGCAAGCAGTTCTTTGTGAGTTCAAGGCCAGCCTGGTCTACAGAGAGAGTTCCAGGACAGGCTCCAAAACTACGCAGAGAAACCCTGTCTCAAAAAATCAAATAAATAAATACAAATAAACACAATAAATAAATAAAAAGAAATAAAACAGGTTGTATCATTCTGATGTAGAGTAGCAAGAGGGAAAATCCCTATTCTTAACTGGAGGAGCTGGGTCATAGCAAGGAATAATGGAACCAAATCAAAGAGCAAACAGCATACCCTGTAGCTTAATGTCTGTCATGTAGGATTGATAATGTCATTATCTGAGTTCAAATAAGCTTTGGGAACCTAGCCATTTAGTATTGCACCAGCAGCACATATGGACTCTCTCTTGGAGACACTCATTGCCTGCAGCTTTCTTTGGCAGACATCCCATATTCTTGACATCTCCAACACCATTGGATATCCAGGGCAACTTTAAATTCACCTTCTCATATTTCACACACTGACCTCTCAGAACCTCTTCCAAGGAATTTGACTTTTCTGCACCCTGCTTGGCTTTATTAGCTTTTGTACACCACCTTGATAGATGATCCAAAAACTCTTGCATTCTGCAATCCTGAAAAATCACTACTACATTCATGACATAAAATTTTGATGCCCATTTAAAATGTAGCCGGGCCTGATTAGACCAAGCTCCAGTGGCCTCCAAGCTGCTATAGCATCAATGTGCCTACATGGGTAAACATGAGAAGATGTTTCCCTGAGTGCTGTGTGAGCGGGGCACCACTTTAGTAGCGCTCTCAGCTCAGGAATTTTTTTGTTTCCCCCCCCCAATGTTCCTCTTGAATGAATTTGCATTTGGATAGATTGGACCACTTGACTGATGGGGTCCTGACCTCAAGACATCTTCCCTATTGTCCCAGTGAAAATTTGCTTGCCATGCCTTTAATTTCCTTGGTCACTAGCCCTCCTCTGTCAGCATCTGCTTTCCCCACACAATTTGCAATATATGTACCCTTGCTACTTTACTCACGAAGCTGCACACCTTCTTTCCTTTCTGCTTTGTCTTTTTGTTTTAAATCTGTTCTACATAAGTGACTAAAAATAGCTACCGTCTAAATGCTATTCTATGTTGCAATTCCCTCCATCAAAGAAATATTATGTTATTGTTGAACTCGGCCTCACACATGTTTTCATGGTATAGGCAGAATACAGCTATATCCTTTACTAAAATTGTACAAGCACAACTTCAGGCCCAGTCCCCAATAAAGATCTTGTTACCCTCTGCAACCTCAATGTCACAGATTCTACTGTTCACATTTTTATCAGCATTCTTAGATTCTGCAGTCTCTTTATAATGGTCCCTACTTACAATGTTCTGACTCTTCTCTAGCTCAGATCTCAAGCTGTCCTTCCACAAACCAGTTCCAAGAAGGGATGAACTACATGGTCATATATGTTATATAGGACATAGTACCAATTTTCTGGATAATTTACATTTTTCTTTCTTTTGTGCTTTTTTTTGTTTGTTTTGTTTTGTTTTTCAAGACATGGTTTCTCTGTGTAACAGCTCTAGCTGTCCTGGAACTCACATTGTAGGCCAGACTAGCTTTGAACTCACAGAGATCCACCTGCCTCTGCCTCTACCTCCCAAGTGCTGGAATTAAAGGTGTACACCACCACTCCCAGCTTACTTTTTCCTTAATGTGACAAAATACCTGACATGAAGCAACCTAAGAGAGGAAGTATTTATTTTGACTCAGGATTCACAGGGCCTGATCCATCATGGCAGGGAAAGGACGGTAGCTAGGGAACCTCTGTCCTTAAGCAGGAATGTAACATGAGGGCCTGCTTGTTGGGGTTTCTGCCCTGCCCAGTTCCCACAACCGTTTGGCCCCAAAGAAAAATCACACAGAGATCTACATAAGTTATAAACGGATTGGCCCATTAGCTCAGGCTTCGTATTAGCTCTTATAACTTATATTAACCCGTTATTCTTATCTATGTTAGCCACATTGCTCGGTACCTTTTTCAGTGGGGCAGGTCACATCCTGCTTCTTCGGTGTCAGGACAGGACTGCAGAGAAAGCTTCCTTCTTCCCAGAATACTCCTGTTCTCATTGTCCTGCCTCTACTTCCTGTCTGGTTGTCCCACCTATAATTCCTGCCTGGCTACTGGCCAATCAGCATTTATTTAAAACATGATTGACAGAACACAGAATTGTCCAGCACCACAGGAACACTTGTGGTAAAGCTTTTTCACATCTTGGTGTATCCAAAAGAAGAGAGTGTTCAGCGAAGAAATGGGATCATAGTATAACCCTCAGGAGTCCATCTCCAGTGGTCCACTTGCATAATACATGCTTCATGCCCCTAAAGGTTCTATTTCCCAAAATAGTGATTATCTGGGGGCCAAGTGTTTGAATGCATAGATCAGTGGGCATCTTTCATATTCAAACCATAAAACTATCCAGTGATGAAGTAATTACATTAAATTGGCATCAGGTTTAGTATAGCATTGCTAGTGTTTACAGGGCTTTGTTTTGTTCTGTCTGAGTGGTACTGGAGATTCATGCCGAAGCAGATAAGAAGACCTTTAAATGAAACTGTAAAGATACACATCCTCACAGGTGTGTAAATCACATTAAAGAAACAAAGGAAATGAAATACAAGACAATGTGACTGCTCTAACAATATGATTCTAAATAACTAGATCTTCTGATAGTGAAAGGGTTGAAATGTAACGAAGAACTCAAGAACCTACTTGCGGAGATTATCAGTGATCTCAAAGGGAATGAAGTGTATAGATGAGTGAAATTAGGAAGTCAACCAGTACTTGAAGAAATCAGCAATGTGGATGAGAAATTCAGTCACGTGAAAGAGAAATTCACCAAGAAAATTAAATGTGAGGAAATGGGAAAATGTTTGAAATGAAAAATTCAACAAGTCAAGTTAAAAATATAATATCTGACTTGGTGTACTTTTTTGTATATATATCGTTTTTGGAGAGGGCACAAGAATAGGAGGGTAGACCTGGGAGGAATGAGAAGCAAATATAATCAGAATGTATTATATGAAATTTTCAAATAATCAATAAAAATATTATGTTGGAAAAAAAGCACAATATATAGGATTGAAGGTCCAATCAAAGAATGTCCACATTTATACATCAACAAAATAGATAAATAAACAAATATAACCATAACTTTTAAGAAGTCTGAAACACAGCCAAAGAACAAAACCAAAGAACCCATAGAGTAAAAAAGGGTTGAGATTAAATTAAAGGCACAAAAACATATTTAATGAAATTATAGCTGAACAGAATTAATCAAGATATATTTGGATCCCATAAAAAGACATGATTAGATAATCTCTGCTCAGCATGTTGGAGCTAAAATCCAAAGATTTTGAACCAAAGGACCATTTTTTAAAACTGCAAGAGAAAAAGAATAACACTGACTATACAATGCCCATGTGAACAGAACCAGACCTCTCCTCCTGAGAGTAACTCAAAAATTAACCACAAGGATGTAGAAGAACTGGACAGAATAACAATGTATGTGATTGAATCAACAATCATACATGGAAATTAATAAAGTCATAAACCAAGTGGATGGAGAGGAAATTGTGGTTGGGATAAATTGCATGAGAGAAGGATTTATTTTCAACAAAAATTATCTTCCCCCCACAAAGAATAAATAAAAAAAGTTCAAAGCACATCAACATAATGAAAAATAAAAACCTTGTGATTCTCTAAATATGTGAAACAAGTATGCTTCCAAACCTGATGACCTGAGTTCAGTTCCCAGAACTCAAACAGTAAAAGGAGAGAACTTACTCCTGCAAGTTTCCCTGTGACTCCACAAACATGGCTTGGCACACTTGCATGCAAACACACACAGACACAGACACACACACACACACACACACACACAAATAAATAGAAGGATAGATAGATCAATAGATAGATAGATAGAGATAGATAGATGTGCAAAAGAATTTTCCTATCTAGTTGTATCATTATACCCATCAATCATCATTTCTCCATTCCTTCCTCCCCCCACCACTGTTTTCTGCTTCTATGACTATTTTATTCTATATTTCTTTGAAATTCACTTTTTTATCTTCCATGTATAAGTGAAGTCATGAAGTAGCTATGTGTCTATACCTGGCTTAGTTCTCTTGACATGGTGTTCTTTTGTTCAATTATTATATACTGTGTTAAGGACACAGCAATGAGAAGTCTTGGGGAAAGGGAATTTGATGCCAAACAGGGTCCAGGTCATAACACTCACCTTCAGAGCAAACTCTTCCAGAAACATTTTCAAAGTAAGAGTCAGATGAGGGATTGGGATGACAGAAGAAATGAAGCTCATCCTGTAGCTGTGGGATGATAGCCAAAAAGGGAAACATCCAAACATATAAATGTCAGTTTCCCTTATGAGTGGCAAAGCGACATGAGAAACCCTAGCCTATCTACGTTCATGAGTATCCTCACTAAAAGAATAAATGACCCATGTTCTGAAAATGACAATGATTTAGAAATGACAACAGACTACCTTCTCTGTTAGTTTTCTTTTTCTCTATTCATAAAAAGTCAACTGACTAATACACAAAACATCACACGCACACCCTCTCCCCCAAAACAATGCTTGCTTTCATCTTTAGTGACAGGACAAGGTAGGGAAATGCCACTTTTAATACTTCATCACCGTGAAATATAATAAGATTGTATTGATTTTTTTAAAAAAATGAAATCAATAATGGGATGAAATAGTCTGCCAAGAAATTCATTCTCTGAATTGCTTCATGTAGAGTCAATGATTTATTTTGCTCCATATAGTAATCAACATGCATGGTGTCTGGAGTCAGCTATGCTCAACATCTTATTCGATGTGGACCAAGTATCTTCAGCAAAGAGGTAACAGTGCTGTGAGCCTTTAGGTAATATGACATGAGTCCACATGCACTAACTTATGAGTCACTGTGTGGCAGGACTAAAACCAAGTATTTAACAGTAACAAAGAGAAATTTCAGGCAAAACACGAAGTAATAAAGACATTCCATGCTGAATAATGGGGAACACCTTGCAATTGTTTCCTTCATTTCGCTGATAAATAAAACTGTTCTTAAAGTCTCGTGCTAAATAATACATTATTGAGGATAATAATCTATTATTTGAAGGGAGAGGTTTTTTTTAGATGGGAGCAGGGGAGGCAATAAATTGGTTTCCTTCATATTCTATAATTAAGAAAACAATAATCTTTTAAATAACTTTTTTCTTGATTTCAAAGTTTATAGTTTTCATTGATGTTCGTTGGATATAGTCTCAGCTACTAATGGCATATATTTGTCTGTTTTCTCCTGTTCTGTCTTAAAATCTTTCCTTTCACGTCAAAGCCTTTCATAGATTCATGTGTGCAAATGTACACATCCCATAAAATTCAGCTACCTGAAATCATAGCTGAAAGTTCAAAGATTATTGACTAATAGAACTATAGAATAAAGCTATACGGCTATAGTTTTAATCTTTTGATTTGCTTTTATCTCTCAAAACCTGGGTAACAAACAAGATCTTTCAGTTGGTAACTTTCTTTTTTGATGACAGGCAAATGCTGGAAAAAAAATCTCTCTTTCAGCCTTGCCCTGTGCTTCTCCACATTTGCCTGGCAAATTCTAACTGAGATTAAATTCTCTGTTCAAAACCTATGACTAAAAGAGTCATTAGGTTTGTTGAGATATCTTGATGATCCAGGTAGAAATTCAATAGCGAACCACAAAGGATTTAGGTGGCATCACAGGATTGTTCCTGTCCACCTCCCATCCTATGCGGTACACAAACTAATAAGAAGATAAACACACTAGACTTTTTAAAAAGCTAAGATTCAGAAATCCCCCATTTAGAGCTTATAATTTATAGTAAACAGTAATTTTATGATTCAAAAACAAATTTTCCCATAGGAACAATGGGGAATGAAGCTTTAGATGCAAAGAATATCTCATCAAATTCTATTCAATACATAATAAAAACATTCAGATAGCTCATCATTTTCCTGAACACACAGTTTTAGGACAATTCAGAATCTAGAAACATAAATGGCTTTGGACACTCACAAACATAGAGAAGAATGTTTTGTGTGACTCCAAGTAATGAAGATCCAGCTGAGTTTTTGTTTTTGTTTTTTAAATTAGCAAGCTGCCATATTGTCTTCTCTGGGCCTAGTCCCTATTTATCTCTAGGAATAGTCTTTATTCTTTTCTCCTTTTCTAAAGGTACGTTTTCCAAATGCTTGTCTGTCAGGCTCAGTCTAGACGGCAGATTACAGGTGTTTCATACCTCTCAAGTGTTCACTTTGCGATTCACACCTGCGTGCACACACAGACTTGTTGCTCTTACATTCAGATTTCAAATTCTCAAAAAAATCCGGTCAGGTTTGTGTCACGGCTTATGTTTACAATTCATCATTTCGAAGGGATATCATTAAGTATCACATGATTCATTTAGAGATGCACTTGCCAACCCAGGACGTGTTCATTGCTATCTACCCAGCTGCAGAAGACAGGACACATCCCACCCCTCATGAAAGCTACTTCATAAAAGAAAGAGCCACCTCGCCCCCTTGTGGGGGATTCTATCACAAGTGCCTAGACCAGAAAGGACTTGAATGGAACAGAGGCATTCTCTCCTCTGTGAGCAAACCTTGCAAGCTTACTGGGGTGTCTCCCTCCACTTCATTGGGCTCGAGCCTCAAAAGGCAAACCAGCCAGGTAAAAATGTCATCACAACAGTTCTAGATTCTACTAGATTCACAGCTGCAAAATGAGCAAGAGATTGTCTGATAAACTAAAGATGGTCTGCCAAAATAAATGTTAAAACTGAACTTGACAGTCTCTTAAAAGAGTGAAAAAATGGTCAAGACAATGTATCATACCAAACACAAAGAAATTCATAATTTGCATTAGAAGTGACAGTTGATTGACACCAACACTGAATTTATCAGAACACCAATACTAAAATGCAGCATAGGGCAACTTTATGTAAAAAATAGAAAATGGTTTAAAGTAATCATTCTAGATTTATTTCTGTTGCTGTGATAAAATACCTGGACAAAAAGCAACTAAGGGAAGCAAAGGTTTATTTGGCTTTCAATTCCAGCCTATTGTTGTGGAGAAGTTAAGGTAGGAACTACAGTTGTCTGCAGCTACAGTCAAGAGAGAGAGAGGATAAATGTGTGGATTCCTGCTTGCTTGCCAGCTAGCTTTCTTTACTTTTATGCACTTTAGGACAAGCTGGAGGAATGGCACCACCCACAGTGGGCTGGGTATCTATTAACAACCAATACAATTATCTCCCACAGACCAACCAACTGTAGACAATTCCTCAATTGAGGCATTCTTTCCAGCTAAGCTAAATATTGAAACTATCCAGTACAGTAACCATCATAAAAGCAATTCAATGAAGGAACTATAGCCTCATTTGAAATAAATAAAAATTGAAAAATATCAGCAAAGAAATTAAAGCTATAAAGACATAATCAGGGTGTTTGAAATACCCAGTGATACTCATTGGAGAAACTTATACACTCTTTCCCAGAAGATATCATTTTAAAATAGCTTCTTCATTATGAGCAGGAGTTTATGCCCGCTTCCTTTTCAGAATGCTAGGGTTTTTCTTTGGTTTGCACTTATGCATGGTCTTGTGTACACTGTCAGAGTCTCTATGAGATCATGTGTAAATCAGTTCACACTCCAGGACAGATCCCAGACCCAAGAGTAGCTGATTGACATTAAACATACTTGGGGTAGTTTGGAAAAGAATGGGCCCATAGGTTCATATATTTGAATGTTTAATCGTCAGGGAGTGGCACTACTTGAGAAGAATTAGAAGGTGTGACCTTGTTGGAGGAAGGGTGTCACCACCGCTGGGGGTGGACTTTGAAGTTTCAAAAATCCAAGCCAGACCTGGTATCTCTTTCTTAATAATGCCTGCAGGTAGGAATTTAGAACTATCACCTACTTCTCCAGGGCTATGTCTGTCCCCATGCCACCATACCCCACACCATGATAATAATGAAGTAAACTCAAACTGTAAGAAATCTCCAATGAAATGCTTTTTTAAGAAACAAGAGTTGGCATGATCATGGTGTAAGAGCACTGACTAAGACAGTACTTTATATTTTTCATTGTGCTTTTATTTTTATTTTGGTATTTTTGCCTTATTGATTTTTTATTTTTTTTAAGTTTTCTTTGAGCATTCTCTGGGAGGTTTTGTTGTTGCTTTTCCTGAGGGTTTTATTTTTGAAATAGAGAGAGAGAGATGGAGAGAGAGAAAAAATATGAGGTTGTGTGGTTAGGGAGGTGGGGAGGAGTGGAGAGAAGTTGGAGGAATGGAAAGAATATAATCAAAATACACTGTATAAAAAAATTTAAGTCTTTATTTTAAAAGATCCATGGGCTGGAGAGATTGCTCAGTGGCTAGGAACACTTGCAACTCTTATAGAGGACCCAGGTCCAGTTCTCAGTACCCACACAACAGCTCACAGCAGTCTGTAACTCCATTCCCAATGGTCTGATGCCATTTTTCTGGAGTCCATAGACACTGCATGCACATGGTACACATATAATCAGGCAAAACATCTACACATAAAAAAACTAAATTCAGGAAAATTGAAAAGAACCAAATGAAAATAAGCCTTTAAAATAAAGTATGGAAACTAAAAGCTACTGAGTGGAATCAAGAGTAGAGCAGCATGACAAAAGATACAACCAATAAGCTTAAAAGAGTAGAATGTGCCCGACCTGAACACAGAGGTAAAATCCTTCAAAGGATCTGGTAGTCATAGCATCTGAGTCCCAACAGAAAAGGAAAGACATGGCCGGCCTGAAGGAGACTGAAGCTAAATAATAGCTAGCACCTCCCAGAATTTGGCAAAAGTCACAACTCTCTGAAGTTGAGGGAGTTCCAAGTAGGATGAATTCAATGAAACTTCCTCCAGACAAAACCGAACTTTAACAGCAGTAAGAGGAGATGCCACATCGCTTCTAAGAAGACAGCCGTTCAAATGACAGCAGACATTTCCCTGAAGCAGCAGGGGCTAAAAGGAAAAGGCACAGCAGTTTCCAAACGTTAAAAGGAGAGAGCTGTCAACTGTTAATTCTGTACTGGTGGCACCTGCTCTTTAAGAATGAAGGGGGCATAATGGCATTTAAAGTAAAAAAATAAAGCTAGGAGATCATTCATTGTTAATAGCTTTCCCCTTAAAAGTTGAAACAGAAAGTTCTTCACATTGTTCTTTCTGGTTCCCAGTGATAAAAAGGGGGAACGCTAGAGCACTGGGAACCAGAAAGAACAATGTGAACAAACGTATGATTTAATAAAATGAACTATCAACCTCGAGAGTTTTACAGACAGAATAAGTGGGTGATGACTGAAACAAACCATGACATGATCTCAAACTCAAGACCGTGTGGTATTACCTAAGCTGTGGAAAGTAAGGCTACCCCCATGATTCACCTGCAGTGGTAAAGTTCTGTTCTATGTCAATAGTTACATCATTAAACTGTGATAACTGGAGCAGCACCAAGAAAGAGATGTGAAGAGCAACTGTCTTAGTTTGATTTTTATTGTGTTAATAAAACACTGTGACCAAATGCAATTTGAGGAGGAAAGTGTTTATTTTGAGTTATAGAAGTCAGGGCAAAAACCTGGAGGCAGGAGCTGATGCAGAGGCCCTGGAGGAGTGCCACCTATGGGCTTGCTCCTCCTGGCTATCCAGCCTGCTTTCCAGTAGCACCCAGGCACCACCCACAGTAAACTGTACCTTCCCACATCAATCACCAACTAAGAAAATACATTGTAGGCTTGCCTACAGACAAGTCTGCAGGGGCATTTTCTCAATTTAGTTACCCTCTACTTGATTCTCTAGCATATATCAAGTTAACATAAAACTAGCCAGAACACTGAATTACGAAAATACCATGCTCAAAATAGTAAAAATAAAGTAGAATCAAATCTTAGAATGTGTCCCATATAACACACAGGAAGAGTAACAAGTGGGAGGAAGCAAGGAGGCAGGCCCTTCTCAAAAGCTCACATGATGTTATTCTTGGATGATATGAAAGACTGAGTTATACAAAATATGCACCCAGGAGGGACCCAGGTAAAGAAACCTGGGTGTGTGCAGACCTAAGACAACATTGAGCTTCGTGTACTCCCAGCATAGCAAGAAAACTAGTGAGTCTGATAATGCAAGGTCTTAGCTAAAGATGAAACATAGATGGGGAAAAGACCCATAATGACAGGCACCGACAAGTATGCTTCTGAGTGTAATACAAAGCTAAGGAGCTACACAATTTGAATTGTATGTTTCTAAACAACACTCAGGCTGCTCTGAACTGTACCGGCAAGTCATTCTCCCAAAGAGGAAACCAGGCAGAGCAAAGCTCACGTTTTAAATCCTCTTGATCTCAGATAGGACAAAACACATGGGTAGCAAAAGAGGGAGCAACAGACGGAGATGTGCAAGCGGTCATTGGACCCAAGAGGACACTGGAAGTAGCATAAGCATGCAAGGGGAAGGAAAATGAGCATGATAAAAGCCATGTAAGGGATATTAGAGGAGAGACAGGTGAATATGCAAATTCTTCTCAACCACGAATTTACCTAAACTCACATAGACCTAACAGTATTTTTCAGCCAGTCTCATCCATGAGAAAATTCCTCAGTAGGATCCAAGAGTCCAGGCTTTGTAGGTAAAGCCTCATCCTAGACTCGTAAGCGCCTGTGAAGGTGTGTTCTCTGACACAGAGCTGTGCTGCCCAGCTTATAAAGAAGCTCCTTGAACCTATTTGTTTTTAATCTATTAAAGCAACAAAGTAAAGATGATACCTTTTCTCAAGATGGCAACTGAGCATCTAGTTGTTCAAAAGACTGGACTGAAGCTCAGGAGAAACACTCTGGGGGTCATTAGGGATATATTGAGTCAAACAGAAAGGAATAATGCCATTAACCAAAACACATCTAGAACTAACAGCAGAGTTGGAAAGATGGCTCGGTGATTGGGAGCACAGGCTGTTCTTGCGGATGACCCAGGTTTGGTTCCCTGTACTCATATAGTGTTCACAATCATTCTTAACTCCCATTTCAGGAGCCTAATGCCCTCTTCTGGATCTGAAGACACTAGGCAGACATACATAAAATAAAGATAAATATTTTAAAAGGAATTTACACCAGAATCATTTTCTGTTTTCTTAGTGAAGGTCCAAATATGCATAATGATGCTGGGATCCAAAGACACAAGATTAAATGACAAAAGGCACTAGTTAGACCGCAAACTAAAATAAGTAGCATTATCTCATGATCTCCTGTGAGGGGTAAAACAGAATGGAGGAGCCACACAGATAAATATCCTAAAAATACAGAAAAATAAGCATATAGATCTTCGATTTATCCCATTTTGTTAGAATAAGATACTTTTGGAGCTTAAAAGAGTAATACTAGGACAAACATTACAGAATATTAAAATCATATCTCTACTTAATCAGCAAATATACGTTTCAAAGCATGTGAAATAAAGTTCAACAAACCAAGAGATAAGCACTGGTTTGGGAGTTTCAAATTTTCTCAAAAATAACTATGAAACAATCTCTAAAAGCAGTTTCACTGAGGTAAAAACAGTGAACTGGCTCTTTTAACCCTTGAAAATATGGTTCATGTTTTACAGTCTTTGAGCAGAGTCCACCTCTAAAAAGTTCACAATATATTGAGTCAAGATTCATTTTCCAGAAGTTATTGTCTGGCGACAATGTATATGGCTATGACAGAACATATAATCTCCACGGTACTGCCAGGAACACTTAAGGCATCAACTACCATCAGAGCCAGAAAATTGATAGAATTATGAAACTTTATAGACTCGTCCATTACTTTGTCACCTACCTCAATAAAAAAAAAGGTTACTGCCTGATATAGAGGCAATACAACAGGCCCCAAAGTGTTTGTTTAAACATCAATATGATTGTAAAAAATAAATAGACAAATACTAAAATTTTCGGTTGATGAAGAATTGAATATATTTCATTTCCTCAGCTCAGTCTCAAAATTAATTACAATGATAATGAAAAACTAATGCAATTCACAAGAATAAGGGAAATCCAAGAAGGCATGAGGATAACCCAGTTTTGGAAACTGGGAAAGGTAGTGAGAAAGAAAGTCCCACATGGGTTAACCCAAAAGTTATTTTTATATACCTAGACTCAAGAAATACTCAAGCACAGAGGCATCACAGGAACCTGATTTGAATCTGGAGGGTTGCTGAAGAATTCATATGAAATACTATCACAAACATAGTTTCACGATAGTGTAAGTCAGAGGAGCAGTACATCTTCTGCAAGACAGTATCTTCCATATCAGGAAGCCGCCCCTGGTAAATCTCAGCAATACAGTTCCCTGAACAAAACCTGCATAATGACAACACCTGTTGAAGGGGAAATCCCCCAGGGTTCTGCCTCTAGATGAAGAACTACAGACAATGAAAATGGCTTTTGGGAGAGGAAGATTCAGTATTCCACAGGAATGAGCCCTCAAAGGTGATTCAGTTCCAAGTGGACAGTCCTAAAGACATACGCATACAAGCAAAACTAAATGGACTCGATAGAGGTGTGTGTGTGTGTGTGTGTGTGTGTGTGTGTGTGTGTGTATGTATGTGTATTTTCAGAAGAGGTCAATAATTTGAAAGAGACTACAAGGACACAGGAGGAGTTTAAGGGGAAGGGAGAAAGAATCATATAAATACAGTATTTGTGTTTAAAATTCTATAGTAAAAATCAATTTTTAAAAATCACAAATTCTATACTCTACCCCCACAAAGAACTTGAAAAACTCAAGTATAGGCACTTGAAGAGGAGGAGGGGTAAGTGAATGTCTGTACAGTGAGCAGTGAGGTGGGTGTTTTCTTCCATTTGTCTCCAGGAACACTACAAATTCTGTCTTCCAGACAAGAATAAAGGAAGCATCCCTGAACTAACTGATCAGGACCAGCTGATAAAAAAAATAAATCTGTAATAACAACTTAATCCATCACTGAGCCAGAAAACCTTTCAGTGAGGCTTCTCAGTCAGCAGACCGCACCAGCCACAAACACCCCACACCCAAGTTGGCACACCCACTACCAAACACTGTGGGTAGGCCAGCAGTAGGCAGTGGAGAAGCAAAGCCCACACACACTAGGAAAGCTGGATCCAATAGTCTACAGAGAGCTTGATGCATTACCTATTTCCTTTATGGAGAAAAAAAATATAGTGTGTTCATGAAAAGACAGCAGCAAGTCCTTAAAGAAATGCCCAAAGATCAAGAAAGAAAAAACAGAAGAAAAAGAAAAGAAAATAAATTCCTTGGAAAGTAAAAAGAAGACAGAAAAAAAGCAATGATTAGCCTAAGAAGAGTTAGAGAATGTGGTTAGGACATTCTCCAGAAAGTAGGAAAGGAAAAAAATTGAAAACAGCAGGAGGAAAATTCAAGGATGAGCCCAAGAAGTCCTCCACTCTATTAGCAAGAGTTCCAGAAACAGAACAGAATGGAACAAGAGAAAGGAGCATTGCCAAATAGATAACACAAAAAAGGTTTTGTAACTGAAAGTAAACAGGGATTGTTTTTCACAATAGCTACAGAGAGGCTCACATAAAAGCATCATGACATCTCTTAACACCAGGAACACTTTCAGAGAAGTGAGCCGAAGTGGTCACAAAGGGTGGGTGGGGCATCAGAGTGGTATTAAGCTTATCACTGGATGTGACAGAGACATCTCAACATCCTTGTGAAAAGTTTTGGCCAGGCCAGCAAGATGGCTCAGTGGGTAAAGATGCTTGCTTCCTAGACTAATGATCGAACTCAATCTTTGGGCTCCACATGGTGGAAGGAGTTGTCCTCTGACCTCTATATATGCACTGTGACAGCCATTAGTGTGCCTGTGTGCACACACAGACACACACACACAATAAGTAAATAATTGTAATTGCAATGTAAATAAATGTCTAAAAAGCCACTTTCATCCTTAAAGACCCTTATGTAAAATTGTAGATATTTTTAGATATATAAGGGTTTTTTTTTAAAGTCTGTGTTTTGGAACTATTAATAACTTTATGAAATTAAAGACTAACCTACTATAATATTTTTTCTGTCGCTGCTATAGCAAATTTCCAGGAACTTCATGGTTTAAAACCATGTACATGTGTTGGTTCTATACTTCCAAAATCAGATCCAGCAGGGCTGCTTCTTGCTGGAAGATCTGGAGAAGTTCTATTTTATTGACTTTTTCAGCTTTTGGAAGCTACCTCTCCTAGCTTTAGTCTCTTCCTCTATCCTCAGAGCCAGCAGCATCTTCAAGATTCTTTGACTCTGAGACTAGCTCTGCTACTTTCACCATCATCCTAAAGACTGTGGATAGGCCAGAGTCCTCTTCCTACAACTGCAAAGTCCTTTGTGCTCTGAGGAGTAAGTAGGCGTGCACATATCTGAGAGACCAAGACTTCAACATCTTTGTAAAGGTCATTATTCTGCCTACCTTCCCCAAGAAAACTAAAGACAGGACAGTCACAAAACAGCACCCAATTAAAGGAGTAGCAGGGGGCGTGGTCGCAGAGTGACTACTGCATTGGAAATGAGCCAAGTCAGGCTACAACAGAAGCATGAAAAGCCTAAGGAGGAAGGTTTGAAGAAAAAGCCAGAATCATATGCAAATGATTGCAAGAAGACTCATGGTTCTGAGAAAGAGTTTGAGTGAGAACTAATGACACACTATCAAATTTATATGATTAATTCATTAAAATTGAGAAAAACAAAAGAATACACAAGACTGGGACTGTAATCATAGGAAACCACATAGTTTGGATGTGGGGTGATACTCATATGGCTGGAGCAACACAATTTTAAAAAGTGATTCAATTAAAAGGTAGTGAAAGGTTCCAAGGGGTGGTGGGAATAGAGAGTGAATGGGCTATAATATTCTCAGTGGAAGGAATCAGTACATAATAAAAAAAATAATCAATTGACTACAAGTCTATTATTTTGAAGTAATAAATTAGGGAGAGAGAACAAAGAAAACGATCAAGGCTGAAAGTGGCTGTCTCAGAAGAATGGAAAGAGCAAGCGACTGCATGGAAGGGACAACTGTTTGGCTTCTTAAATTTTGGAAATCTATAACTCAATGGACATGAAGTCAAAACACAAACAAACTGTGTTATATTAAAATAGAATGTGATGCATACTCCTCTGGATGTTTATTTAGAGAGAAATGCAGGAGAGAAAAGAGCTGTCCAGACAAGAAGAAGATAAGCAGGCTGTTGCTCTGTGTCTGTGGCATAAGATGTCACTTGCCTCAGCCATTGTGTGTCTTATTCTTGCTTTGGAGCAGTCTCATTGACCTCCCAAACTTGGGTGCCCAAGTAAAAACATTTATTTATGACTCACTTTCTTCATTTTTAATTTTTTATCTTTGAGCGTATGTGTAGGATGTGTGGGTGTCAGTTTGTGAGTACAAGTGTGCATGTACGTGTGTGATGTGTATTGTCTGATGTGTGTGAGTGTGGGTGTATTTGTATGTGCGTGTGATGTATAGTGACTTGCGTGTATAAATGTCAATGTGTGAGTGTGGGTATATATGTAAATGTGTGTGATATGTAATATGTGATATATGTGTATTTATGTGTGAGTGTGAGCATATTTGTGGTGCTGTGTGTATTCACAGGTGAGTGTGAGTATTGTGTTTGTGTATTTATAGTTTATGATGTGTGTGAGTGTGTATGTAGAGTTATGATACATAGTGTCCGATGTATATGCATGAACTACATTTTCAATATACATTCATCTGTTGATGGATATCTTTATCCATTCATGTGTGAATATGTGAGTGTGGTATATATGTTTGTGGGTACACAATGTATGTTGTGTATTGTTTATGTTTGTGTGAGTGTGATGTGTATATGTGTGTGTGTTTGCATGTAAGTGTAGATATGAGTGTGCTTGCTATGTATTGTACACATTTAAAGGTCAAAGGACAAACTCAGATGTTGGTCCTCATCTCTCTTGTTTAAGACAGGGTCCCTTTTCTTGTTTGTCACTATCCTCCAAGCTAGCTGGATTGGACTGTCTAGGAAGTCTCCTGTTTGTCTCCCATGTCAACATAGGAATGCTGGGATTTTGACATGTACTACCACAGTTTCCTTTATGTGGGTCTGGGGCATTGAAACTCAGGTCTTCATGCTTGTGCACTGGGGATTTGCGCACTGAGGCATCTCCCCAAACCTAATTTTTGTTTTTTAAATTAGCTTACCCAGTAATAGGTTTCTATACAAACTTTCACATCTATTTCAGTTTGGTTGATCTACATACACACATACTCCCTCATCTCTCTACCCCTTCCCCCACTATTTGCCCCCCAGTATCCTCCCTCTACTTTGCTCAATTGTCTTCCGCATCTCCTCCTTTAGAACATCATTTTCCAGTTGTACAATCCTTTCCAGCTTCCAGGGCTTTACTCATATTCTCCCCCACCTAGACATGCATATTTAACAGTTAGAGACCAGAATCCTAGGAGAGAACATATGGTGTTTGTCTTTCTGAGCTTCCGTTACCTCACTTAAAATAACATTTTCTGGTTCTATTTTTCTGCAGATTTCATGATTTTCTTTTTCTTTATAGTTGATTAAAGGTCCGTGGTATATATGCACTGTATTTTCATTATTCATTCATCTGATGATGGACATCTAGGCTAATTCCATTTCCCTGCTACTGTGAAAAGAGAAATGATTAACGTGGGTGAGCAAGTACCTCTTTGGTAGGCTGTGGCATCTTTTGTGTGCATGTCTAGGAATGGTGGAGCTGGGTCAGATGATACTTCTGGTTTTAGTTTCTTTGTGACACTCCCACACTGACTTCCACTTCAGTGACACTAGCTTACACTCACACTAACAGTGTTTACGCGCTCTATTTTCTCCACATCCTCACCAGCATGTGGTGTCAGTTGTTTACTTGACATTAGTCGCTCACTGGAGTGAGATGAACTCTCAAAGTAGTTTTTATTTGCATTTTCCTGATTGCTAGAGATTTTGAACACTTTTTAAAATATTGATTGACCATTTGTACTTTCTCTTTTGAAAACTGTTAGGACCATTGGCCTATCTATTGATTGGCAGCTTTGTTCTTTGTTGCTTAATTTTTGCGGTTCTTTATATCATCTAGATATTAACTCTGTCTCCAGTACAACTGACAAAGATTTTCTGCTGTTCTGTAGGTTGTCAATATTGTGTTCATAGTTTCTTCTGCTGTGCAAAAGCTTTTTAATTTCATGGACCACAGTAGCATAGGAAACAGCCCATAAATTGACAAGTAGAACTGTATGATCTTTCTGCATCTTATAGCAATGACTAAAATACGGACAATTTTCTAGAGCTGAAACATTATCTCCTTGAAAGCCTTTCCAGGAGATTCAACAGCTACAACCAGGTTGCCTTGTTTCACTTCCTCCATCCTGCTGGCCATTATTTATCACTCCTCACTTGCTGTGTGTTTGCTTGTCAGTGAACATCTGCCTCCTTCGTGCAGAATATTAACCCCCAGAAAGCCAGGCTGCTCTGCTCGTCCACAGTCCACCCTCAAGATCCAAAACACCGCTGGTCCTTATGGGGACTCAGTACTTAAGAGAATATTTACATTGTCATTCTCTCCTGTTCCATCTTTCCCTAATGCACACAATTATAAAGTGTATCCATCTAAACTTGTGTAGAAGCTCAGGTCAGCCTTGGTAAAACCAGTATGAGATCAGAAATCCCAGAACATAGAGGAATCCTGGCTCCTTCTGGTGTTCAGTCTATGGACTGGATAAATTGCTTCATTTTTCTAAGGCTGCTCATTTATGATATAATTTTGTTCCATTTGAAGTAACTATGTCATAAGACTATTTGGAGATCATTCACCTCATTTTTTGTTTGTTTGTTTTTGAAAAAGGGCCTCACTATGTAGACCAGGCTAGCCTCAAGCTCAGAGACTCAGCTGCCTTTGCCTCCCACGTGCCAGGATTAAAGGGGCACCATCTCACCCAGCCCACCTTATTTTTTTTAAGTGAAAGGAAAAGCAGTCTCAAAGATGATTCATTCCTCCCCTCACAATGTGCACACAGCCTGAGGAGGCCAAGTTCACAGGGGCGAGAAGATGACTTCGAAAGTGTTCAACCATTTCGGGGGGCATAAACAGCTTTCAGCAAACTTTACAAAGTGAGAGTGAGAGTTGAGGTTCAGGAAATCCTTTTTGTGTTCTTCCATATGTTACAGACGGAAAGTATTCTGGAAATGTCCAGGTGAGAAGTGGGTCAACTAGAATTGAGAGCTTATTCAAAGTATGAATTACAAAAGAGGGGGAATCCAAAGGCGGGAAAGAAACTAAAGGGCAAACAAGAGATGATCCTGCATCAGAAAAGACACAGTGTGCCTGGACTGTGTCACTGTGGGTGGGATGTGTGCAGAAGAAATACAGGTGAAGGGATGGTGACAGAGATGCGCATGGTGCTAAGACATGAGAGACACCAAGGGAATCAAATGGGCTGCATTGTCCTTAACGCAACTGCTTTGTCCACAGCATGCTGCCTTCAGGAGAAGAGGGTAATGGAAGGACACAGGAAAGTTCACCTGATGCCTAGCTATCCACCCAAACTCTTCTTGATGGCAAAGGCAACAGGTGGTAGCTCTAGTTTTCAAAATCGCCCTGGGAATTTCCGGAACACCACATGGTATTGACCAAAAAAATGCTTTGAACTGGGAAACAATTAATTCGAGCCAATGATTTTTCTCAGAAGAAAGTCTCTAATTTCCTGCAAATATCCCCAGAGTCTGCAGCCGGAGGACAACCTTGCCTCCTATGCCTTTTGTGGGCTGTGCCATCACAAATAACAAACTAATCCCCCTTGGCAGAGCAGGAGCTGCAGATGTATGTCTTAAGGAGACAAGAGAGCCATTTGCAGATACCACAGGCCCTAGGACTCTCCAAAGGTGGTTGTTTAGCTGGGATAAAATTACTTCTCATTTATTTGTAGCTCAAAGGCTGACATACATGGAAAAAGAAACTCCAAGAGTGACTCAATTGCTTCTGTGGCACCAGGAAAAATTACACCTAGTAGGTCATCAATAGCGACTGGGCCTTGGTAGGTTTTGAAGAGTAAAGCTCTGATCCAGAGCCTGTTCGGCTGGCTGTTACTGAAATGAGGCTACTCTGAATATTCTGTCAGTAGCTGTCTCTGCAAATGAACATGAAGCAGGCAGACACAAGATGTTTGGGGGGAGTCAATATTTACTGGTTATAAAAACATTTATGGAACATTTGTCTTTTGTAGGTTGTTACACAACGTACTGAGGAATTCACGTAATAAGAAAAAGCCTTTCCTTCATGCAACATCCAGTCCAGGGTGGATGGTGGAGGAAAGTGGGCAATTAGATCTGATAAAAAGTGGTCAGTGCCAAGTCCTAATGAGGCTTTTCATCTGATCTTTGCACAGAGGCCCAAAGACTCCAACAGCTTCACACACCACTGAGCAGAATACAACGCTGCTCAGCAAGTCAGATGAGACTTATTAGCATGAGCAAAAAAAAAAAAATCTCAGAATTTATCTCCCACTGATACAGGCTCAAGGGCATCGACACTGAATATTAAATATAGCACATCATAATGACATTAGAAATTGGTAAGACTGGACTCTTAGTTGATCACATTTTCAGGCACTAATACAAGAATGATCAGAATGGCAAGTCATGAGTTTTCTCCAGAAAGGAGAACAGCAGGCCGATGGCCTCAGCCTTGTCCTTCAATACCCCCACAGCCTGTCTTTACCCAACATGGACGTTTCCAGAGGTAAAAAATACAAAGGAGGCCTTCAAAAGAAGCATTTTTGCATGCTGAGGCTCAACATGCTCTCTAGCTCTGCTAATGTAAACACTGTAGCACATGTGTGGGGTCAGTAAAAATAAATTATACTGTGAAGGTATAGACTTTCAGAGTGTTTTCTTGTATCCCTATCTTTCATTTAACACCTATGTTTTGTACACATGTCTGTTGACCCAGGACAACAAAATTTAAGCATTAGATCTGCTAGGACAGGGTCTGTAGAAGTGTCTGACAAGGTTGAGGATAAACCATTTAATTTTCAGTCTTTTGGCTGCTCTTGAGCAATAAGAATATTGGGGACCCCTTCAAGTGTGACCTCACCCCCATTCCTGAGAAATATGCATGTACCATATAAAAATTTTAAGTAAAAGAACAAAAATTAAAAGAAAGAAAGAAGGAATGAAAGAAGGAAGGAAGCAAAGAAAGAAAGAAAGAAAGAAAGAAAGAAAGAAAGAAAGAAAGAAAGAAAGAAAGAAAGAAAGAAAGAAAGTAAGTTTATGTGCTTGGACCAAAGAATGCTACCTTTTAGTGAGTTTTGCATGAACTGGCAATTCAAGATACCCATCGGTTGCATGTGGCCTGCGGCAAAGACCAACTGCTGCCATAACTCCAGTAAATGGAAAAAGAGCTGTACCACAAATTATAGTCACTTAAGACATAAAATTCATGACAGTTTTAAAAGATAGTAGAATCTCTAAAGAGAATAAATCTTTCTATCGAAATGACTCAGAAAGGCTATTTCCTGGCAACAGAACTCTAGGATAAAAGAAGTTATATAGTTATATAGTTGATGAGGCCACAGGAAGTGTAGTGTAGGGCTTGGTGGGAGGCAACTGCATAGCCTGCACAGGCTCTGTTCTGTTCACCACAAAAGAAAGGGGGAAGCAGTAAATAAAAGTTTAGTATGATATTTTCCAAGATGAATAAGAAAATTTAAAGGGTTCCACTCTCAGGCAGTACATTTGGGCAATGTACTGAGTACAGGCAACATGATGTTGAAGAGATTTTGTGTAATAAATGTAAGCAACTGGTTCTCGGCCAGACTTGGGGAGAGAGAGAGAGAGAAGAGAGAAGGGGGTCCTGAGAGTGATGAACACATTCAGGAATTAAATAGTGCTGCACACACAAACTCACAATATACTGAAAATTCACTGAATTTTATGGTACATAAGCTATACCTGAATAGAAATAGGGGTGCCAAACCAAACAAAGGACAAGATAAATAATGGGAATAATAAGCCACTACTAAAGCACACCACTCCATAACTTATACAGCATTCTTACAGCACTCTGTCCTGTTGTCACCTTTCCAGGGTAGTCTTGTGGCACAGTGGCTTTGTGGTTACCCAGCTAGATTTTAGCGTGGTCAGGACAGTTATCTCAAAGGCACAGTTCTTTTGACCAAGCAGTAGCTAGGGATAGCAACCACCTTCCATTTTTGCCATGGAGGCTTATAATAGTCTGTAACTGGAGGTTTCTCTCCTGTCTGCCAGTTCCCAAATAACCACTCTGGGGCTTAATATTAATTACACACTGTTTGGCTGATGGCTCAGGCTTCTTACTGGCTAGATCTACATATACACTAGCCCATTTCCAATAATCTATGCATCGCCACATGCTCCATGGCTTACCAGTAATGCTCTGCCATCTTATTCCTCCAGCGGCTGCTGGAGTCTCTCTAACTCTGCCTTCTTTCTCCCTGTATCTCTGTTTAGATTTCCTACCTAGTTCTATTCTGCATGGTTATTGGCCAAATCAGCTTCTTTATTAACCGATGGTAATAAGACATATTCACAGCCTAAAGAGGAGCATCCCACATTAATAGTCTCTCTACAGTAGAGCTGCTGAGCATTGGAGAAATAAGAATTGGACACTCCCAATGCACGCCACTGGAAGCATTACCTTATGAAACATACTCTTCCAGTTAATATCAATTCTGACCAGCCAGACTGACTTATTAACCTAGTTCACTTTCAATAACTATGTTAATTTTAAGTGTCATCTTGATAGTGGCTTGATGGGACATGTGTTGTCTTAGCTATGGAATGTCCAGGGACTTGGTTAGATGTGGCTGTAAGGGTATTTGGAAGGTAGCACTTGAATTCATACATTCAGCAAAGTGGATCTCTCTCTTTGACAGTGTGTTATTTGTTCAATTCTGTAGTCTAAAAGGGATGAGTCCAAAAGAATTGTTGATGGAGGTATAGCTCAGTGGTAGAGCTAGTACCAAGTACCAAACAAGAAATGAGAAGGAAAAATGGAGACAGAAACTCAGAGAGAGAATAAAGTTTCTCTCTTTAAGCTGATATATTGGGCTTCTCCTCCTTTGGACTCAGACTACAATTCACACCTCTGGCTTTGTTAGTCCCAAACCCTCTGATGTGGACAGGAACTATAGTTTGGCCCTTCCCAACTCTCAGCTTGTATTTAGAGATCTTGAGATATCTCAGCTTCCATGAAAAGTTAGATGCAAAATTTCATACAGTTCCAGTATTTCTGCTGCTTTTATCGCCAACATCTTTCTCAGCAAGGATGAGATTATGTGTGCCAGAGCTTGGCTTCCAGGGTACAAAGACACAAAAAAAAAAAGAAAAAGAAAAAAAAAACTTGCAGTTCTTATGCAATACCATAGAAATCTGCCAAGAATTTATTCTTTTTCAATGTCTGTCCTTTTTTGGACACTTTTCAATATCTTCAAGCTAACTATCTTTTATATTTTCAGCTTTCTTTTTAAAATCATTGTGGGTGCAGAATAAATTGCCATGTATTTTCGAGGCACCATTACTGGACGTTCCATTTTTACTTAAGTTTGGAATTCATGAGAATTGGGCAGTTAAATATGTTCCTTCATTCTAAGCAATGACCACAGTATCTATCACCTGGGTGTCTTCAGGATTAGTGGATGGTGCAGGAAAGCAAAGAGTGGATAAGAGGAAGGCATCTTAGTTGCTCTTGCAAGAGGTGTGGTACTGTTCTTACACAGGAAAATCCTCCTATATTAAAAAGTCACCATGTCAAAGAAGTATGAACAGAGAGCAAACTAACCAGCAAGACTCTCAAATTTTCCTCAACTTCTATGCATTAGGTCAACTTTACATCGAATGCATTTTAAAGTAATGCTGCTTTCTTTTCTCATCAATGTAATTAATTCCAAAGCAGGGAATTAATTATATATTCTTTGAGCTTCAAAGGGCATTTCATAGTCATGGTAGGATGCATGTTTGGTCTTTGAAAAGGATCTGAAATAGCCTGCCCTGTGTACCCCCCCAATCTTGCTCGCCATTGCAGTCCCGTGAGTAGCAGAGGACTAGCCCCAGGATGAAAGCTCGCAGGCCACCTTGACTCAGACGCCACATCTTTTCAGCTTAGCTGACAAAGTATCTGAAAAAACAGTTTAAGCCGGGAGGTGATGGCGCATGCCTTTAATACCAGCACTCAGGAGGCAGAGGCAGGCGGATCTCTGTGAGTTCGAGGCCAGCCTAGTCTACAAGAGCTAGTGCCAGGAGAGGCTCCAAAGCTACAGAGAAACCCTGTCTCAAAAAACAAAACAAAACAAAAAACAGTTTAAAGGTCGAAGGCCTTTGTCGTGGTTTTGTGGGTCTACATCCACCAGTCTTGGCTCCACTGATTCTTAGTCCAGGCTTAGTCAGAATATTACAAAGACACAAACATGTGGAAGTAGGAAGCAGGGGGGAAAGGGAGGTAGGAGAGAGATAGAGAGCGAGGGGGAGGAGGGAGAAGGAGAGAGAGAAAGAGAGACCACAGGATAAGACACAGCATGCCCTAATGACCTACGTTTCTCTAGCTAGGTCCTATGTCCTAAAGTTTCTGGACCTCCCCAATCAGGCACGAATACATGAGCCTCTGTAAGGGATGCTTTCTATACAAACTATGATAGTGAAACACATTATACAAGTCACCAAGACTCACAAGCTTCCGTTTCCTTACTTAAGAAGCAGAGGGTGAAATAATAACCATTTCATAGAATTAAAAGACATCATTCATCTAATACTCTTAGAATGTGCCCTTGTGGTATGAAATAATAAGCACTAGCTAAGATGGTAGCAAATGGAAAATTAGAAGGTCTCCAGCACACATCGCTCTTTCAGCAAACCGAAAGATACTGGAGGTAATGAAAGAAAAAACTGGCACCTCTGCTGCTACTGGAGATGGACTGGAGGGGGCTCTGCCTGCAGCCCCTCACTGCCACCTGTCTTTGTGGCATCTCTTCTGCTCTGAGCCCCAGGAGCACTTCACAGTAGCTTCACAACTTCACTGGGATTTTGCATCTAGTTTAGAAGACAATGACCCAGAAAACAAAATCAAAGACAACAGCTTCAGCAGCAGGAGCCTTTTCCAAAGTCTGAAGTTTTAGGTTTTTTTGCCAAAGTCATCTTGTTCATATTAACACTGACAACCCCCCAGCATGCCATTCATTTACCAAGGGCACTGTAGAGCTTGCTTGTCACACTAAGGGTTTGTAAGGTGTCAGGATTTCCACAGGCTACTCTGACAGAAAGTACCTTGCTACGCAGCTGAAAACATTTGTATAACTATTTTAAGGATGTTTACATGGATCTAATTAAGAATTTTTTTAATTTTTAGATTTATTCTATTTTATGTGTGAAAATGTTTATCCTGTGTGTGGGGGGTTGTGCACCATGTGTATCCCCGGTGCTCCATGGTTCAGAAGGAGGCACCAGATTCCCCTAGACTTGAGGATAGGGATAGTTGTGAGTCACCATGTAGATGCTGGGAACTGAACATGGGTCCTCTGCAAGAGTAACAAGTGCTCTTAGCTATTGAGCCATCTTCTAGCCCCCTAATTAAGAGTTTTTAACAAATATTCTATGGAACAAAAGAAACTTTAGTCATTTATGAAGGAAGGCCAAATAATTCACTTGACAAATGACTGACTCATTTATAAAATGTGGCCCATGTTGCCATTTCTCCATCCTCATGCTTTGGCACACAGAACAAAACGCTAATGAACTCACTCTTCTTTAAAATGCTGCTGCTACTTCATTGCCTGAAGAGTTTGCAAAATGTGAGTCACACCAGAGACAAAGGATTTTTCTGGGTCACCAAATGCCCCATGATACTACTGTTAACCTGACTATAATTTCTCAGCTGCTCACGAACATAGAAGGATCTTCCACTTCAGTCCTCCTTATTGGAACCATTGTCACAAACCAGCAGCTCCATCAGAAAGCATGAACATGGTACTATCAAGGACTGCACATCTCATTTGAACAATAAAGGTAGCTGTGTGTGTTCTATAACAGGGCTATTTCACTTATAAAATCCCCAACAGGCCACATGTGAGGTTGTGAACCCTTCACCCTCACACTTTGGAGAGAGACATGAGCATCACAGGTCCCAGGGTCTACAGACTAAGACCCTGTCTCCATAATAGCAATAAAAAGTGCCAGTGAATCTGCAGCCCCTGCTTCACATGAACTTCCCTCATTTCATTAAAACTATTTCCTTCCTCTCTGCTATATTCCTCAAAGCCTTTCAGATAAGGTTGGCTGGAGAAAGCATACAAAGCTATCAATGTCTCATATCTAGTGTTTAATATTTGCAGAATGTATGCACTGTGCCAAGGCAAGTGTGTCTTTACATCTCTTGCTTCACATTTTAACCCCTCGAAAGGAAAGTATATCTATTGGTGGACATGTTCTAGATGAAATTAAACTTCTTCACGAGTTAATCTTCAATTCCAAGGTATAGAAGTACACATTTTTGTTTATTTCCATCCAAGATGTATTTAAAGTAAATCCTCTCACTAAGACTTAGAACAGCAAAGAGTTTTGTTTCATAACCACAGGATGTTTAAATTGCCTTTAAAGAAAGTGAGCAGGGTGTCTTTCTACCTTGACTAAAGCTCATCAAGGAATAAATCTTAAAATGCTGTGCAACTGTGTTGTATAGTTGCAAAGGCACGCTTGGAGTTGTCCTTCACAGTGATGTAGGCCAGGCTCCACCCATAGTCACAGGATGCTGCCACGTGGAGTTATCCTTCACAGTGATGTAGGCCAGGCTCCACCCATAGTCACAGGATGCTGCCACTGGAGTTGTCCTTCACAGTGATGTAGGCCAGGCTCCACCCATAGTCACAGGATGCTGCCACGTGGAGTTATCCTTCACTGTGATGTAGGCCAGGCTCCACCCATAGTCAGAGGATGCTGCCATGTTCAGTCCTTTAAGACAGAATCAGACCTGTTTTGCACCCTGCTGTGATCACCACTTCAAGCTCAGAGTATACCAGAGTCTCTTCAACAGTGACAGAGCAAAAGTTACCAAAAGAAACAGCAACAAAAATCATGGAGTCTATTTTGTGTTAGCCAAGTACTCTGGGGAGGGTTTGGGAAGTGTTGGGAGAAGAGAAAGAATATGAACAAAATATATTGTATGAAAAAATTAAGCCAATAAATTTAACATAAAAGATTGAATGGGGCAAAACAGTCATCAGAAGCCTCGAAGTTCAAAGTCTGAACAGTTTGAGTTTAGCTCACATTTCAGTACAGAGTCCTTGACATCCCTAAATTATAAAAGAAAGAAAGACCCACAAGCACTGTTCCAAACCTAGAAGAGGTGTGTGTGTGTGTGTGTGTGTGTGTGTGTGAATGTGTGTTTGTATATGTGTGTGTATGTAAGTGTGTGTATGTGTATATGAGTGTGTGTATTGTGTATTTGTGTGAATGTGTGTTTGTATATATGCATGTGTGTGTGTGTTTTGGTCTCATAGAGCCTAAACTGACCTCATGCTCACTATATATCTGAAACTGGCCTTGAATCCCCAACCCTTCTGCCTCTGTTTCCAAGCGTATGTGCCATCATACCCAGGGAGGAAGATTTTTATTCTGGCTATGGTGGCTACCTTCCTTCCAACAAATACCTATATCTTCATATTCCACTGCATCATGGGTAATCAGAACCTACCAGGTGTCTCTATCCCTCTGATTTGATCCACTTGGTTTCTGTAAAGAATCACTTCCATCCTCTGTGCCCTATGTAATAAGACAAACTCACAAGCAAAATATCCCAAATAAACACCAAAATTATTGGAAAAGAAGAACAAATTTGGAGTTTCCCACTCTTAACTTGGTGGCAATATATCCCTGATTTCAAAACACATTGCAGTGGCACAATTAGCAACATGGAATAAAGCCCAGACAGCCTCTTAGGCACATGTAGAAGAATGATGGTGGATCCATTAACTTATAGTATACAAATACACAAAACATACTTACATATAGCTATACAAACAGGTGCATACACATACATGCACATGTAAACACAAACAAACACAGACATGCATGCACACAAATGCACATAGGCACATACATACACGTGTGCTTTCACACAAATATACACACAACGCACGCACACACATACACACATATACACACACACACATATATATACAGATACACAATAAAGTTTATTTCTAACTACATAAATACACATGATTTGGATCTCAAATAATAATCAGACACTGCAAACTTCTCTGAAATTGTTATTTCAGAATAACTCAGAAGTGAAAGTTAGTCAGAATTCAGCCACAAAGCTAAGTTCTTTAAAAAAAAAAAAATTCTTGTTCTCTGAACAGATGGCACACAATGAATCTCTCCAAAATGTATAGCTCCTGTAGAAACCTTGAAAAAAGCAGCTACCACTGTCAAACCAGCCAAGGAGAGGAAGATGAATGTGAGGAGAGTGGTGCTGACAATGGGGGGACACGCACAGTGTCTACAAAGCATCACGCTCAAGGCTGCATCTAGGAAACATTCCTGAGCTGTCCCTGCTGCCCTGCTCAGCATGCACTGCAGCTCCAGTGTTCACGCTGGGATGGGTGCATGTTATTAGCTTCGTTAGGCATACTATAGCCGAATATCGAGATTTATTCAAAAATATTTCTTTTCAGGCACACTTTGCCATGTTTTTGTCCTTTATATCGGTCATAACATAGAGTTTAATATATCATAATGTTGTTGTCCGTCTTATGAGTTACAAACATGTTATATAACTTCGTGTTCATGTTTACAGTGAAAAAATAAAAAGTTTCATCCACTTATTCTGGGTTGTTGAAAGGTCATGCATGGAGGGCTGGAGGGAGAAAAGGGAGGGGGAAATGATTGCAATCAACACACACATTTCAAGGATAATTTTAAATATAAATATCTTTGTTTCTCCAATGAAAAGCACAGACTGAATGGATCAAGAAACAATATCAATCTTATCTGTTGTCTATAAGAGATACTTTAGCTTTAAACATAGGCACAGCCTTAGAGTGAAAAGATTCACAAAAGAATTCCAATTAAGCAGGGCCAGGAAGCAGGCAGTCATTGCTATCCTAGTATCTCTCTCACACACACACACACACTCACACACAAGAATTAAAATTAAAACTTATTGGAAGAGCTAAAAAGGACCCTTAATTTTAATCAAGGGAACAATTAACCTAAATGTCATTACTAACCTAAACCCTAAACATATGAATCAAACTTTGGTGAAAGCAATTTCATAGAAGAAGGAGGAAGAAGAGGAGGAGAAGTACTACTAGAATTAAAGATGTAGATTAACATCAATCATTAATAGCATGGGAGTTCAATAGCTCTTTTTATCCCATAAGCCAGGCATCTGGGGAGGAAGAGAAATATTAAAATTATTTCATATAGAACTAATTTAACAGATATCATAGAATATGTCACCCAAATACAAATTAAAGTAGGTTCTACTCATTAGCCCACAGAAACTTATTAAAAATGCATCACATCCTAGGACAGAAAACAAATCTTAACCAATTCAGAAAGACTGAACTAACACCATATACCCTATCTGACCATAATGCAATAAAACCTAAAATTGACCACAAAAAAAATCTATAGAAAGCACACAGATTCATGAAGAATAAACAACTCAAAACTGAATGACAATTTGTTCAAAAAAGAAATTAAGAAAGAAGTTTAAAGATTCGTGGAACTGGAACTAAATGAAGATGAAAACAGCACAACAAAGCCTCTGGGACACATTGAAAGCTTCCTACGGGGAAGTTCTTACACTAAAAGATCAGAAAGAACCCTCCAAAATGACTTACCTATGCAACTTTTAAAAATGGGAAAGGAAGAACAAACAAAACACAAACCCTTCAGCAGGAAGAAAATCAGAGCCAAATTAATGAAATAGAAACAAAGAAAACAATATTGGTAATCAATTCATCTAAGAGTTTGTTCTTTTTTTTTTTTTTTTTTAATTTTTAATTGTTTTTATTTTTTTTTTTTCATACATTGTTTTGTTTTATTTTTTCCATTCAAGAACATAATTAAAGATAAAAAAAAAATTTTCCTTTCTTCCCCTTCTCCCGGTCCCCTCCCACTACCCCCCACCCCTCCTCCCTCCCCCTTCTTCCTTGAAAGAGGGCATGGTGCCCTGCCCTGTTGGAAGTCCAAGGCCCACCCCCATCCCTCCTGGCCTAGGAAG